>CAJNRD030001117.1:2559133-2590512 GCA_905319865.3 Cotesia congregata | reverse complement strand
TATATATATATATATATATATATATATATATATATATATATATGTAATATATATAAATATATAAAATATATCAAAAATTGATGTGGGTACTCAAATGCAAGGTCTTGATGATTATAACATCGGGATGAGGTTATATCTTCAAACATGTCAATAGTTTACAAGATACAAGGTCATTTCTTAATTATGTATCTAGAGAGCATTTTCAAATGCAGCCTACTTATCAATTTGTTAAATCTTCAAAAATTTAGTTTGAATTAGAATAAAAAAAATTCACTCCTCAATTTTTTGACAGTAAAATTTATTAAAAAATAAATAACAATTTTTAAATAAATAACCAGGATCGCCATTACATCCTCATCAACAATACGGATCTGGAAGCCCGGGAGTAAGACTACCGCAGCAGCAGCAGCAGCTCAGCCAACAGCAAAATTCAGCGACGAATGATTCGTCAGTAGCGACAGCTGCTGACTTTAGTCTGGAATTTTTGGAAAATCTTCCAACTGGTGATACGTCAAATTTTAGCGCTCAAGAACTACTTAATTCGTTGGACTCAACGGCGGGCTTTAATCTTGATATTTTATAAAAAAATTTAACCTAGTCAAGGTTAAATATATTTACAATTTATGTGGAACAGCTGTTTAATAATTGATTTGTTATCAATAATATCCAGCTGTTGATATCCACATAATACAACTAGGCAATCACATTTTAGTCAATTTACTTATTATTATTTTTATTATTATTATTATTATTATTATTAATATTAATATAATTATTGTTTGATAGAAATTAACATATTAAGAGAGTCTAAGAAGAGAGTAAAAGCAATCCGATCAACACTTGATCACTATTTGTTGGCTGCTTTCTCTCTCTTTAATAATCTCACTCTCAGTCTCTCACTCTCTATCTGGCATCTGAGTGCTCTTGTCGACGACACAAGTGTACCTTCGACGAGCACTCTGTTTATGCAATTATTTTTTTTTTTTTTAGTTTTCATTTTTCGATACTTTACCTACCTCGGTTACACTCCAGTAGCCTTGTATAGGATCGTACGGAAATAATTATTGTAATCATTACAATTACAAACATATTATATATGTATGACAAGGTTGAATTAATATTATCAAGTTAAATTGGATTATTATTTTTATTATTAATATTATTAATCTATTTAAAAGTTCAATATTAATTAAAATACTGGTGATGATTACATTAGGGGCATTCTTGGACAGTACCCACTTTTTTAATATTTCACTGTCATAAAAATTTAATTAATTTAAAAAATAAAATAAATTTTACTTGAACTTAGCAACCTTGCAGTCACTACGTGACTGCTATGACTTGTAAATTAAAAAAAAATTAAAATTTTGCTTTATTGAATAATGACTTTTGTTAAATTGCACTGTACTTTCTTGAATATTGACATTTTTAAAGATATAAGCTCATCCTGTTGTTACACTCATCGAGAGCTTTTATTTGAGTACCCACATGCATTTTTGTTATATTTATCATATATACATATATGTAATATATATATATAAATATATAAAATATATGAAAAATTGATGTGGGTACTCAAATGAAAGGTCTCGATGAGTGTAACATCAGGATGAGCTTATATTTTTAAAAATATCAATAATTAAGAAATGACCTGGTATCTTGAGAACTAAAGACATTTTTTTAGAACATAAGCTCATCATGATGTTACGCTGATCAAGAGCTTTCATTTGAATACCCACATACATTTTTGATATATTTATCATATATACATATATGTAATATATGTATAAATATATAAAATATATGAAAAATTGATGTGGGTACTCAAATGAAAGGTCTAGATGAGTGTGACATTGGGATGAGCTTATATCTTTAAAAATGTCAATATTTTACAAGATACAAGGTCATTTCTTAATTATGTATCTAGAGATAAAGAATTTTCGAATGAAACAAAACTTTTCTTACTCTCTTAATAATATAGATTATAAATTAATTATGATGGGGTAATATTAAAAAAGTGGCAAGTCTAAAAATAACCTGACTATGAATAAATTTTTAATTTAAATTGTCAATTAACCAATAGAAAAATTTAAATTAAAAAAAAAATGATTTTTAATATTAATTACTGTCAATAATTGAAGGATCTATCCGTTAATTCCAAATAGTTAATAAAAAATCAATAGACAAATCAATATCCTTCTTTGACATTTAAATAGATATTATTATTAATTATTATTATATTTATATTTATATATATATATTTCAGATAGCCGAGCTTTTTATTATGCAGATTTACATGTAATAATCATGTGACGGTTCGGTGTACCGTTTAATTAAAGTTATAATTGTAAATAGTACTATGTTTTAAAGATGTTAGTGTATTTAGCAGACGGTGATGTAAAACGGGCTTTCTAAAAATGTATTTATATTTATAAATTTTATAATTTAAATAGTTTATTTTAATTCAGTAATTATTTACAAGTTCAAAATTATTTTTGTCCATATCTAAATAAAAAATTAACAATTAAAAATTTTTTTTTTATTCTGTGATATCAAAAATATCAAAAAATTATTTCAATTATTTAGTTTTTTTGCCTTTAAAAGTTAAAAAAAAAAAAATAGAAATTTAAGTGTTCATTTTTTTATGTATTTAAAAAAAAAATATATCAAAATTTTCAAAAAAAAATTTTGTTTAAAAAAATGAAAATTAAAATAGTAGACCCCACTTGTAAATAATTACCTTTAATTCATAAATAAAACTCGTATAAAAAAAATGTCTAAATTAAATCAACAAAATTTTTTTTGATAATTTAACAGTATATTCAAATTTTTTATCACGAGTTTAGGAACAAGTATTATATTATTATTTTAGTATTGAGTATTTTGTATTTTAAAAATTAAAAAAAAAAGAGATGACATAATATAAAAAATCGGGTAATATTTATTATTAAAAAATATCAATAGTATACTTTTTAGAAAGCCTATTTTTCGTTACTCTCCTCTATGTACATTTATACATAGTCTATGTGAAAGGTTTGCAAAGAGTTGATTATAAATATAGATATATAAATATATGTATATGTCACGGTGATAAAGCCCATTTAGCAATTCCAGGGATATTTATTGATGCTCTCATTGCGATATCGCGTTGTATAACTAAATACAAAACGCATAATAACTATATTGACGTACGGGCAGCTTCCGTTCTCGGCATAACCAACTAAACTGTATTCTTCCTTTATGCAGCTTCGAAAAAGGTTAACTCAAAAATATTTAAATTATAAATAAATAAATAAATAAATAAATAAATAAATACATTAATAATAATTAATTAATAGTGTACGATACGTAGTCTTTGTTAAGTAAATAAGTTGCCTTCAAATAGACACACAGGTCTTTATTAAATTAATTTAACTGACAATTTACAATTATCATAAATAATAATTCTCCATGGTACGTTGGATAATTCAAATTATTTATATTTTTATCAAAATAGTTACAATTAAATATGGGTTATTTTATATTGTTTATTTATTCAGCTTTAATCTATTGAGAAGTTTAATATCTCTTTAATTATTTAAATATTACTTCCGATTTTAATACATTCCATAAATATCAATAGGTTTTTTTTTTTTTTTTTTTTTTTGGTTAATAGACCGCATAATTATATAAAATGATCAATTGTTATTGTCTATGTCTATTTATATTTTAATTTCATTGTTTCGTGTCGATTATTATCTGAATCGAAGCTACCCAAGTAGATAATTCGAATTAAATGAGGTCATTTAATATTTTTAAAATTTAAAATTTATAATTAGTTTAAATAATTTATAATTATTAAAAATTAAAATTTTAAACAATTTATTTTAGCGCACATTTAAATTGATTTTTGTTGAAGAAATTTTTTAAATAATTAAAAATTGATTTTTTTTAATAATTAAAAATTGATTTTTTGTTATTAAGAATTGATTTTTTTAAATAATTAAAAATTGATTTTTTTTAATAATTAAAAATTGATTTTTTGTTATTAAGAATTGATTTTTTTAAATAATTAAAAATTGATTTTTTTTAATAATTAAAAATTGATTTTTTGTTATTAAGAATTGATTTTTTTAAATAATTAAAAATTGATTTTTTTTAATAATTAAAAATTGATTTTTTGTTATTAAGAATTGATTTTTTTAAATAATTAAAAATTGATTTTTTTTAATAATTAAAAATTGATTTTTTGTTATTAAGAATTGATTTTTTTAAATAATTAAAAATTGATTTTTTTTAATAATTAAAAATTGATTTTTTGTTATTAAGAATTGATTTTTTTAAATAATTAAAAATTGATTTTTTTTAATAATTAAAAATTGATTTTTTGTTATTAAGAATTGATTTTTTTAAATAATTAAAAATTGATTTTTTTTAATAATTAAAAATTGATTTTTTGTTATTAAGAATTGATTTTTTTAAATAATTAAAAATTGATTTTTTTTAATAATTAAAAATTGATTTTTTGTTATTAAGAATTGATTTTTTTAAATAATTAAAAATTGATTTTTTTTAATAATTAAAAATTGATTTTTTGTTATTAAGAATTGATTTTTTTAAATAATTAAAAATTGATTTTTTTTAATAATTAAAAATTGATTTTTTGTTATTAAGAATTGATTTTTTTAAATAATTAAAAATTGATTTTTTTTAATAATTAAAAATTGATTTTTTGTTATTAAGAATTGATTTTTTTAAATAATTAAAAATTGATTTTTTTTAATAATTAAAAATTGATTTTTTGTTATTAAGAATTGATTTTTTTAAATAATTAAAAATTGATTTTTTTTAATAATTAAAAATTGATTTTTTGTTATTAAGAATTGATTTTTTTAAATAATTAAAAATTGATTTTTTTTAATAATTAAAAATTGATTTTTTGTTATTAAGAATTGATTTTTTTAAATAATTAAAAATTGATTTTTTTTAATAATTAAAAATTGATTTTTTGTTATTAAGAATTGATTTTTTTAAATAATTAAAAATTGATTTTTTTTAATAATTAAAAATTGATTTTTTGTTATTAAGAATTGATTTTTTTAAATAATTAAAAATTGATTTTTTTTAATAATTAAAAATTGATTTTTTGTTATTAAGAATTGATTTTTTTAAATAATTAAAAATTGATTTTTTTTAATAATTAAAAATTGATTTTTTGTTATTAAGAATTGATTTTTTTAAATAATTAAAAATTGATTTTTTTTAATAATTAAAAATTGATTTTTTGTTATTAAGAATTGATTTTTTTAAATAATTAAAAATTGATTTTTTTTAATAATTAAAAATTGATTTTTTGTTATTAAGAATTGATTTTTTTAAATAATTAAAAATTGATTTTTTTTAATAATTAAAAATTGATTTTTTGTTATTAAGAATTGATTTTTTTAAATAATTAAAAATTGATTTTTTTTAATAATTAAAAATTGATTTTTTGTTATTAAGAATTGATTTTTTTAAATAATTAAAAATTGATTTTTTTTAATAATTAAAAATTGATTTTTTGTTATTAAGAATTGATTTTTTTAAATAATTAAAAATTGATTTTTTTTAATAATTAAAAATTGATTTTTTGTTATTAAGAATTGATTTTTTTAAATAATTAAAAATTGATTTTTTTTAATAATTAAAAATTGATTTTTTGTTATTAAGAATTGATTTTTTTAAATAATTAAAAATTGATTTTTTTTAATAATTAAAAATTGATTTTTTGTTATTAAGAATTGATTTTTTTAAATAATTAAAAATTGATTTTTTTTAATAATTAAAAATTGATTTTTTGTTATTAAGAATTGATTTTTTTATGAGCTTATATCTTTAAAAATGTCAATTATTCACAAGATACAAGGTCATTTCTTAATTATGTATCTAGAGATAGAGCTCGAATATCCAGGTTACAAAATTTTTCTTATTCTCTTAATAATATAGATTACCAACTCAATAATTATTTAAAGCTAATTCTAGAAAACTTTTTTAACAAAATTGACATTTTAAAAATTGTCAAAAGTCTGCTAATTTAAGTATAATAATTAATTCAAATTTTTTACCTTCCATAAAATGGTATTCTAGCTTTAGTAGCATTCTGTTTAATTTGATCATAAGCACCAGCACGAAACGTGTCAGCGCAAACCAAGCAAGCCTTCCAATTTTTCTTCAAATAATGATAAGCTAATTTAGTACACGTCGTTGTTTTACCAGCACCTTGTAATCCAACGAACATAATAATATTTGGACGACCTTTCACTGGCTGGTAAGCCTTCACGCCTGGATCGATCAACTAAAAGCAAGAAAAATTATGATATCCTAACAAATAAAAAATAAAAAAAAAACAATAATTAAAAAAAAATAAATAAAGTACTTTGACAAGTTCTTTGAACACTGCGCTCTGGATCATCCGGCGTTTATTAAGCCCACCCGCCATATCATCAAAGTCAATGACGGATCGCACATTTTCACGGAGTTTTTTCACCAGGCGAATGTTTACATCAGCTTCTAATAGTGCTGCGCATATCTCCTTCAGCATAGAATTTAATACCTGTCAAAAAAATTATTATTAGTACCTAACATAATTTTTTTTCTGATTCAGATTATCATGCGTGTCATTTATTTTAGCTTGGAGAAATATTTAAGGTTAAGTAAAATATTTTAAAAATTAACAGATTAATTAGTCAGGAGTTAAATTAAAAATAAGTAAATATAATTGAAGGTGCTAATTTTTAGGTTTTAGCAAATTGAAGATCATGATGAAAGAAAAAAAAATAAAAATAAATTAAGCAGGTTCCATCTGTTTACAACAATGTCATATGTATTACCTCTTCATTGATGACAGTTGCATTGCTGAGCGACCGTAATGCGGACGTAATTTTACGTCCTAGGTCGGCTAATACCATTTTTCACTTATTTATTGCTTATTGTTAATCCGTAAATATGTTTATTGTATAAACAGCCTCTTGGGCATATAACCAATAATTCGATGACTTTGAGCGACGTTATAATGAAAGTGTATACTCAAAAAAGTTATCATTGTCTCTCAACAGCCAACTCGACATGACGACACTTCCGGTGTTGGTAAAGAAGGATTTTAATTTGACAGCAAGTTAAGTTTGTTTTTTTCAATTTTTAATTAACAAATTTAATAACAAAAGATGAAAATTAAATTAATAAAAATAAAGTTATTATTGCAAAAAAATTTTTCAATTGTAAAAAAGTTAAAAAACTATAAGTGCAATTTTTTAAAATATTTTTTTAGTTATAATTTAATAAATTATGCAAAATAAAAAAAATCAAAAATTTCGGCTAACTTTATTATTAAGTCTATTAAATTAGCCGACGTTTAAAAATTTTTGTAATATATTTTATTGAAAAATAATTTCAAAAAATTAAATCGAAAATTATCACTTGAAGAAAATTTTTAAAATTATGCGTGGAATTTTTTAAAAATAGTTTTTTTTAGTATTCTAATTTTTGATTTATATAAAAAATCAAAAATTTTTAAATGTCAGCTAATTTAATTATAATTAATGATAATTATCATTGAAAATTAATTTAGCTGACATTTAAAAATTTTTAGTATTTTTTTTTATTAAAAAAATTGTTACAAAAATAAAGAAAATAAAAAATTTCATTCGTAGAAAACTTTAGAAACTATGAGTGCAATTTTTTAAGAATATTTTTTATTTCTAATTAGTATCGAAAATCTCGAAAAAATGGCTACTGATTCCTTATTGATCAGGATTAAAGCGCGCGCATACACGAAAAAAACAAGATGACACTGGATATCATCCCAGATTATACTCAGTGATATCCGCGGTGAAAAAAATTTCAGATAGTAGACAGAAAAATCCAGATTATACTGCGTGATATCTGGATTATACTCATTATAATCTGGATTATACTCATTGTAATCTGGATTATACTAGCTACTATCTGAATTTTTTTTTTTCGTTCGGTATAATCTGGGATGATATCCAGTGTCATCTTGTTTTTTTCGTGTATGCGCGCGCTTTAATCCTGATCAATAAGGAATCAGTAGCCATTTTTTCGAGATTTTCGATACTAATTAGAAATAAAAAATATTCTTAAAAAATTGCACTCATAGTTTCTAAAGTTTTCTACGAATGAAATTTTTTATTTTCTTTATTTTTGTAACAATTTTTTTAATAAAAAAAAATACTAAAAATTTTTAAATGTCAGCTAAATTAATTTTCAATGATAATTATCATTAATTATAATTAAATTAGCTGACATTTAAAAATTTTTGATTTTTTATATAAATCAAAAATTAGAATACTAAAAAAAACTATTTTTAAAAAATTCCACGCATAATTTTAAAAATTTTCTTCAAGTGATAATTTTCGATTTAATTTTTTGAAATTATTTTTCAATAAAATATATTACAAAAATTTTTAAACGTCGGCTAATTTAATAGACTTAATAATAAAGTTAGCCGAAATTTTTGATTTTTTTTATTTTGCATAATTTATTAAATTATAACTAAAAAAATATTTTAAAAAATTGCACTTATAGTTTTTTAACTTTTTTACAATTGAAAAATTTTTTTGCAATAATAACTTTATTTTTATTAATTTAATTTTCATCTTTTGTTATTAAATTTGTTAATTAAAAATTGAAAAAAACAAACTTAACTTGCTGTCAAATTAAAATCCTTCTTTACCAACACCGGAAGTGTCGTCATGTCGAGTTGGCTGTTGAGAGACAATGATAACTTTTTTGAGTATACACTTTCATTATAACGTCGCTCAAAGTCATCGAATTATTGGTTATATGCCCAAGAGGCTGTTTATACAATAAACATATTTACGGATTAACAATAAGCAATAAATAAGTGAAAAATGGTATTAGCCGACCTAGGACGTAAAATTACGTCCGCATTACGGTCGCTCAGCAATGCAACTGTCATCAATGAAGAGGTAATACATATGACATTGTTGTAAACAGATGGAACCTGCTTAATTTATTTTTATTTTTTTTTCTTTCATCATGATCTTCAATTTGCTAAAACCTAAAAATTAGCACCTTCAATTATATTTACTTATTTTTAATTTAACTCCTGACTAATTAATCTGTTAATTTTTAAAATATTTTACTTAACCTTAAATATTTCTCCAAGCTAAAATAAATGACACGCATGATAATCTGAATCAGAAAAAAAATTATGTTAGGTACTAATAATAATTTTTTTGACAGGTATTAAATTCTATGCTGAAGGAGATATGCGCAGCACTATTAGAAGCTGATGTAAACATTCGCCTGGTGAAAAAACTCCGTGAAAATGTGCGATCCGTCATTGACTTTGATGATATGGCGGGTGGGCTTAATAAACGCCGGATGATCCAGAGCGCAGTGTTCAAAGAACTTGTCAAAGTACTTTATTTATTTTTTTTTAATTATTGTTTTTTTTTTATTTTTTATTTGTTAGGATATCATAATTTTTCTTGCTTTTAGTTGATCGATCCAGGCGTGAAGGCTTACCAGCCAGTGAAAGGTCGTCCAAATATTATTATGTTCGTTGGATTACAAGGTGCTGGTAAAACAACGACGTGTACTAAATTAGCTTATCATTATTTGAAGAAAAATTGGAAGGCTTGCTTGGTTTGCGCTGACACGTTTCGTGCTGGTGCTTATGATCAAATTAAACAGAATGCTACTAAAGCTAGAATACCATTTTATGGAAGGTAAAAAATTTGAATTAATTATTATACTTAAATTAGCAGACTTTTGACAATTTTTAAAATGTCAATTTTGTTAAAAAAGTTTTCTAGAATTAGCTTTAAATAATTATTGAGTTGGTAATCTATATTATTAAGAGAATAAGAAAAATTTTGTAACCTGGATATTCGAGCTCTATCTCTAGATACATAATTAAGAAATGACCTTGTATCTTGTGAATAATTGACATTTTTAAAGATATAAGCTCATACCGATGTTACATTCATCGATACCTTTCATTTGAGTACCCACATCAATTTTTCATATATTTTATATATTTATATATATTACATATATGTATATATGAAAAATATATAAAAAATGTATGTGAGTACTCAAATGAAAGCTCTTGATGAATGTAAGATCGAGATGAGCTTATATCTTTAAAAATGTCAATAGTTAAGAAATGACCTTGTATCTTGTGAACCATTGACATTTTTAAAGATATAAGCTCATCCTGATGTTACACTCATCGAGACCTTTCATTTGAATACCCACATGCATTTTTGATATATTTTTCATATATACATATATGTAATATATATAAATATATAAAATATATGAAAAATGAATGTTGATACTCAAATGAAAGGTCTCGATGAATGTAATGGTAGGGTGAGCTTATATCTTTAAAAATGTCAATTGTTAAGAAATGACCTTGTATCTTGTAAATAATTGACATTTTTAAAGATATAAGCTCATCTCGATGTTACACTCATCGAGACCTTTCATTTGAGTACCCACATCAATTTTTCATATATTTGATATATTTATGTATATTACATATATGTAGATATGAAAAATATATCAAAAATGCAAGTGGGTACTCTAATGAAAGCTCTCAATGAGTGTAACATCAGGATGAGCTTATATCTTTAAAAACTTCAATATTTAAGAAAGTACAGTGCGATATAACAAAATTTATTATTGAATAAAGCAAAATTCTTTTTATTTATAGTTTACAAGTCACGGCAGTCACATAGTGACTGCAGAGTTGCTCTTCATTTATTAATAAAATAAAAATTAACTTTCCAGCTACACAGAATCAGATCCAGTAGTAATAGCACAAGATGGTGTTGAAATGTTTAAAAAAGAAGGCTATGAAATAATAATCGTGGATACCAGTGGTAGGCATAAACAAGAAGAGTCTCTATTTGAGGAAATGTTGCAAGTGTCAAATGCAGTTGTAAGTAAAAATCAAAAAATCAAAATTATAATTATATTTAACAATTAATTTAGTTTTAATTAATGTCTGACTTTAATTTACAGCAACCAGATAATATTATATTCGTGATGGACGCAACGATAGGTCAGGCTTGTGAGTCGCAAGCTAAGGCTTTTAAAGATCGCGTTAATGTAGGTTCGATTATTATCACCAAGTTGGACGGACATGCTAAGGGTGGTGGAGCTTTATCAGCGTAAGTTTATTTTATTAATTTTTATCTGATATTAATTTTTAAAATATAATTATATTAATTGAAAATTTAATTAGTGTTGCAGCTACGCAGAGTCCTGTAATATTTATTGGTACTGGAGAGCACATAGATGACTTGGAGCCGTTTAAAACAAAACCTTTTATCAGTAAATTGTTGGGAATGGGTGACATTGAAGGATTGATTGATAAAGTTAATGAGTTGAATCTTGATGATAATGAAGAGCTTTTAGAAAAAATCAAACATGGGCAGTTCACTTTACGGGATATGTATGAACAGTTTCAAAATATTATGAAGATGGGACCTTTTTCACAGATTTTGGTAATTTATTCAAAAACTCATTACATGTCTGTTAGCAATAAGATTTTTTTTATGTTGAAGCTGACAGAATAATTGTAGTTTAAAGCGATTGTTGATATTAATAACATGTCGTAAAATTTCAGGGTATGATTCCGGGTTTCAGCCAAGATTTTATGTCCAAAGGAACGGAACAAGACTCGATGGCAAGATTAAAGCGACTTATGACAATAATGGACAGTATGAATGATGCCGAGTTGGACAACAGAGATGGAGCTAAATTATTCAGCAAACAACCCGGTAGAATAACGAGGCTAGCTCATGGATCTGGTGTCACTGAGAAAGAAGTTAAAGATTTGATTACTCAGTACACCAAGTTCGCAGCGGTTGTTAAGAGGATGGGAGGTATCAAAGGATTGTTCAAGGGTGGAGATATGTCCAAGAATGTCAATCAAACTCAAATGGCTAAATTAAATCAACAAATGGCTAAAATGATGGATCCACGTGTTCTTCATCAAATGGGTCAGTTATTTCGTATTTAATAATAATAATTGTTATTATTTTTACCAATATTTTACACAAATTCATTAATAATGCTTACAATTCACTAAATACTTAATTTAATTAAAAAAATATGGAAATTTTTTAATTAATTTCTAAAGTCACCGCCAGGTGACGCAGTGGCGCTTTTTATTTTCGCTTGCAGAAACTTACTTCGAAGTTTATATAATTATTATTATTATTATTATTATTATTATTATTACTTTTAACAATATTTTACACAAATTCATTAATATTGCTTACAATTTACTCAATACTTAATTTAATTAAAAAACTATGAAAATTTTACTTTATAAAGTCACCACTAGGTGACGCAGTGGCGCTTTTTATTTTCGCTTGCAGAAATTTACTTCAAAGTTTATATAATAATAATAATAATAATTATTATTATTATTATTATTATTATTTGTCTAATTTAATTAAAATTAATTTTTTATTTATTCATTTATCAGGTGGACTGAACGGTCTTCAAAATATGATGAAACAAATTCAACAAGGTGCAGCTGGTGGTCTGGGAAATTTGATGGGCGGACTAGGAGGTAGACCTTGAGCTAACATTCCAACAAATAAATAAACAGACTGCCATCTAATTTATTTAAAAGCTTTCGATTAGCCGGATAAATTGAATAAAATCAGGACATTTAAAAAATCTTCCGAATATACTAAATTTATCGTCGCTGTATTTGTATAAACCAGTCGTATTCGCCAAGACTTAAAAACATATAACATTTCTTTTAGTTGAATCGAATATCGTCGACAAGTACGCGGTAATTAATATAATTTGAGGCAATATTCTAACGTGTCCTGGATCAACTACGTGGTAATAAAATAATTATTTAGATAAGATTGTTACAATACGACATATTTACCAATGTATATTGATTGGGTTTTGTAAATAAATTATATTAATATAATTAAATAATAATTAAGATACGATATGATTGTCTACATTTTATTTATTACTAACAATTAACAACTAAAACTCTATTCTTTCCTCTTCAGCGATAATTCATTTTTTAAATAAATGGCGGGAGTATTTCAGCGCCACGTGGTGTCACTAAATTCAACTAAAATTCATCGAATTCTCTAGAGCTCTTATTATTATTCACTGATATGTATTTTGCTGGTCATTTGCCATTTGTTTTCCTCTGTCTTACAAATTGAAAACAAGTGTATTGTTCTCAGACTATCAATATAATTACTCAGCTTAATTTTAATTAAGTGTTTGATAAGTAACTAAGTGAATTATTTAATCTACGTAAGTATTTTAAATTATTTTTTTTATCTTAAATAAATAAAATAAATTCTTACTAAATTCGGCTTCGTCATAACCATAAATTTTTAAGCGGCTGATCATTAATTCAAATAAAACTTTTTTTGTACTCAAGGTTATTACCAAGCAAACTTTTATTTGTAATAATTTATTATTAATTTATTTTTCTATAATTAATTGTTAATTTTTTTTTTTTTTTTAATAATTTTAGCATGTCTCTGCCATTTAACAAGGAGCATCTGGCTCCACTACAACGTTTTGTAGAGTTGTGCACAGCGAACCCTCAGATGCTTCATTTACCCGATTTAGCATTTGTCAAAAAATTCATTGAACATTTCGGCGGAAAAGTCCCGATGCAAGCTGCTGGTGATCCACCAAGCATGGAAGTACCAATGCAGCCGTCAAATGACGAACCTGAACAAATGGAATCAGAGTCTGATGCGGAGAGTGAACTGGAACTTGATATGACCAATGTTGTTGGTAATTAAAATTTTATTCAATTTTTAATTAATAAATTACACTGAAGTTAGAAATTTTTTGAGAATTTTAAGTATAATAATTAAATTATTATTAGAAATATTTATGTTACTAAAATTGAAACATTTGATAATTTTTAGAATTTTTTTTAATAAATAAATTATAGGAATAAAAATTTAAATTGAATAATTCAATTTTTAGAAGCTTTCATAAATTATAAATGGAATTTTTTAGACCTAGTTAAATTAAAAATAATAAAAAGAAAAGAATGTCAGCTAATTTTAGTGTCATAAAAAATTATACTAAAATTAGCCGACGTTTTTAATTTTGTGATTTTTTTTAATTATTAAATTAGAATTAATAATTTTTATTATTGTAATTATTTTGTTCTAAGAATAAAAAAAATTGATAGTTATCAGCTGACTTCAGTATAATAATTTATCACTAAATTTTAAAACAGAACCCGACAATGATCCACCACAAAAAATGGGAAATCCAACCGTCGAGCCAACTGAGGAAGAAATCGCCGAAGCTCAGTCTAAGCGCTCCGAAGCAGTTTCAGCATTCTCCGAAAAAGATTATGAGAAAGCCATTAAACTGTACACAGAAGCGATAACTCTGAACCCCCACGCAGCTCTGCTTTACGCTAAGCGCGGGCAAGTTTTCCTGGAGATGAAGAAACCGAACGCTTGCATCCGTGACTGCGACCGTGCCCTGGAACTGAACCCCGACAGCGCAGCAGCTCACAAATTCCGTGGTCGGGCGAACCAGCTTCTTGGAAACTTCGAGGAGGCTGCTACTGACCTGAGATTGGCCTGCAAATTCGATTTTGACGAACAAGCTGACGAGTGGCTTCGTGAAGTGACTCCAAATGTGAGTACTGCTGTTTCTTCTTTCATATTCCTGTTTGTTCTTTTTATTCCAGGGCGAAAAATATTTAGAATTTGCTCACAGCACACAATTGTATTTAAAAATACAGACCCCTATTGTTCGTTTAAATCGCTATAATTATCAAATTACATTGAATCTTGTGAACTAGTGACATTCTTTAAGATATAAGCTCATCCCGACATTACACTCATCAAAACCTTTCATTTCAGTACCCACATCAATTTTTCATATATTTTATATATTTATAAATATTACATATATGTATATATGAAAAATATCTCAAAAATGCATGTGGGTACTCAAATGAAAGGTCTTGATGAGTGTAACATCAGGATGAGCTTATATCTTTAAAAATGTCAATAGTTGAGAAATTACATTGAATCTTGTCATCTAATGATATTTTTCAAGATATAAGCTCATCCCGACATTACACTCGTTAAGACGTTTCATTTGAGTACCCACATCAATTTTTCATATATTTTATATATTTATGTATATCACATATATGTATATATGAAAAATATATCAAAAATGTATGTGGGTACTCAAATAAAAGCCCATGATCAGTGTAACATAGCGATGAGCTTATATCTTTAGAAATGTCAATATTTAAGAAAGTACACTACAATTTAACAAAAATCATTATTTAATAAAGCAAAATTTCTTTATTTATATTTCACAAGTCTCAACAATCACATAGTGACTGCAAGGTTGCTAGTTTCTACTTAACAAAAAAAGTAGACTAAATGTTAAGTATTATTATTATTTATATTCTTTCGATCAAAAGAAATGACATTTAATGGTACAGTTATATCGGACAAATGACAAATGGATCCACAAATAATCGAAGATATATGAGATAAAATTGATGGAGACTTAAATAGTGCAATAAATACAAGCTAGGTCGAGAATTAAATAGTGCTACGAAAAAAATGCATGAGTATAGCAAAACATGAGAAAAGGAAACGCAACACGTTGATTATTGATCAATTATCATTACAAACAATATTTTTAACTATAAATTGTGTCATTCATCAATAATTATCTTCCATCATACGAACACAGTGTTTCTTATCTAACTAAAATAATAATAATAATAATAATAATTATAATTAACATAGTATTAATAATTAAACATTTAAATTAAATAATAACAAATATAATTAAACAAAATCAAATGAGCTTGTTATCGATAGTAAGGTAAGAGATAATTTATAAATAAATTAAATAACAATAACAATAATAACCATCGATAAAAAGACATTAGATTAATTGGACAGTGCGTTGTTTATTTTTAAATGTTTTATTTAAAATAAAATAAAACGGAACAAGGAGACACTGAGGTACCCGTTGGTAAATAAATACCCTCTGCGTTAATAATCTCCACGTTAAACTGCCAGCAGTACATTACGTGGCTATCGACGTTTGTTAGCAAGTATCAGATCCTGATGAGAAGGATTTATTTAACTTAAACTCTTTTTATTTGTTTGTTAATTAGGGCTTTGTTA
Organism: Cotesia congregata; assembly: GCA_905319865.3. Classification (NCBI taxonomy): domain Eukaryota; kingdom Metazoa; phylum Arthropoda; class Insecta; order Hymenoptera; family Braconidae; genus Cotesia; species Cotesia congregata. Next base: position 2,574,307 of record CAJNRD030001117.1, on the reverse strand, counting down.
ATTTAAGAGTTCAAAAGTCGAGCCCGAATTTTTCTTGCGAATAATCGGACTTTACTTAAAAACTCCTTCAACTTGCTGGAGGCTTGTCGTCTTCGTGTACCGCTGCTTCAACAGCCTTCTTGTATTTTCCTACCAGCTCGGGCAGGTCGTAGGCAATGGCCACGTCGAGCCTGTTGATGGGACACCCACGGAAGTACGTGCACGTTGAACTCAGCAACGGGAAGTCGTACAGCTGGTTCAGTCGGAAGAAGTCGCGGTACACGTCAGGATCTGGCAAGTCATATCGGGAGATATTTGTCAGCGTGCTAAGTCCTTCGTAGATGTGGTACTCTTGAGGGTTTTCGATTATTCTGTCGCTTATGTCTTTTTTGCTACCGAAGAAGGTCTTGTGGTTGTAGTAGGTCGTTAAGTAGCAGTCCACCATTTTTGCGTGGTTGCGAACTCTCACCTATAAATTATTTATATTATTGAGAGAATAAGAAATATATCTCTAGATACATAATTAAGAAATGATCTTGTATCTTGTGAACTATTGACATTTTTAAAGATATAAGCTCATTCTGGAGTTACACTCATCGAGACCTTTTATTTGAGTACCCACATCAATTTTTCATATATTTATATATATTATATATATGTATATATGAAAAATATATGAAAACGCATGTGGGTATTCAAATGAAAGCTCTTGATGAGTGTAACATCGGGATTAGCTTATATCTCTAAAAAGGTCAATAGGTAAGAAAATAGAGTGCAATTTAACAAGTATCTTGTGAAATATTAACGTTTTTAAAGATATAAGCTCATTCCGATGTTACACTCATCAAGACCTTTCATTTGAGTACCCATATCAATTTTTCATATATTTATATTTATGAATATATATTTATATATATGAATATATGAAAAATATATCAATAATGCATGTGGGTACTCAAATGAAAACTCTTGATGAGTATAACATCAGGATGAGCTTATATCTTTAAAAACGTCAATAGGTAAATAAGTACAGTGCAATTTAACGAGAATCTTGTGAAATATTGACATTTTTAAAGATATAAGCTCATCCCGACATTACACTCATCAAGACCTTTCATTCGAGTACCCACATCAATTTTTCATATATTTATATATACTATATATATGTATATATGATAAATATATTAAAAATGCATAGTATGTACTCAAATGAAAGCTCTTGATGAGCTTTTTACTATAAAACTCTTTATACTTACGGCAAATCTTCTGGCGCTGGCGATTTTGTGCTCGACTCTCTTGTCGATAGCCGATCGCAAGTCCCTCAAAAATGCGCGTTCTTGAGCATAGAGAAGACGAGTTGGAGCGCCAGCTTCGTATGGCATGGACCAAAGAGACGTCGAGTACATAACAGGCGGCTCTGCGCTTGACATAAGAGGAGAAATGTTCCAGATCAGAGCACCTTGGACCCTCATCAATTCTTCTGGCTTCACTTGGTCAGCTTTGTTGAGAACAATTCTTGTCTATTGGACAAAATTAATTTATATATTATATACACACAGTTTCCAAAAAACAGGATTTACAAAAAAAAGGTCTTCCAGGTACTCAAAAAAATTCAGTATAAAAATTGATACTCACTTGGTACTCTCGTCCTTTAAGTTGATCCAAAATTGCCTCAGTTTCTGGCCCAACGTCCAATTTAGACGGATCGTAGATCAAGAAAATGATATCTGCTCTGTCAATGAACCATTGACAGGCATCATTAAACGGAAAGAGTCTTTGTACTTGCTTTCTGATCTCCAAAATTCCTGGAATCTCAACGATGTTCACCTGAAATGTCACATCATTGATATTCAATTACAAATTGCATTACAATTAAACTTATTACTCAACTAAGCTGTAAAGTGGCTTATAACCTTTTCCAATAATTTATTGTTGAGCTTCAAGCCTCTCAAGCGGTCCAGGAGTCCTTGCCCGAACTTCTGGAGACCAGAAAAGGTCCAGTCGGCAGCCAACTGAGTTCCATCCAACACTTCTTCTTCCTCTCCGTGCATGACAATGTTAAAGTACGCCGGTGATGGCTCCGCTCCTGGATCAGTTTGAATTGGCGATTCGCAAGACTCTTCAGAGCACTCTTGCGAATCGCCTAAAAGACTATCTACAGACTATCTATCTACATGTTACTTCACATTCAAAACTGTTAGTAGCAGTGATGACACTCTTGATACCATACAAGATATACCCTAAGAGGATTTTAATTTTTTTTAATTATTTTGGTTGATAAAATACGTACCAGTTCTGAGTGCGGTGGTCTTGTACTCATTATCAAGGAGATAATTAATAATGGAAGATTTTCCACCACTCCAAGGGCCCATAAAGAGAATCAGTGGCTTTGAGAATATCTCCGGATCTCCAAAGTGACGATTACTGAGATCTCGGTACTTGTACAGAGTTTCCAATGGCTGAATAGCTGTGTCATACAACCGCTTCAATTCTTTAAGAACAACATCAGCGGCTTTAGCAATAGCCGCTTCTTTTTCTTCATTTTCTTGGTCCAGCCTCAAGATCTGGTTAATGTGATCACGAGACCTCAGATTTTCAGGGATCTCTATTTCTTGGATCAAGTCTTCTTCAGGAGATGGTTCTTCACCTAAAACAAACAGTTTTCTAAAACAAATTTTTAAACAACAGTAAATATTCAATACCATCTTCAGTAGAGCCTTGAGCAGCTTCTTCCTCTGACTTTTCTTGCTCGCCTTCAGCACTTTCTTCTCCTACATCCCTTTTCTCACGTGATAACACTTCGTTTTCTTCACCTTTTTCCTCACTTTCTTTCTTTTCTTCACTTCCCTCCTCAACTGTATTCTCATCGCTTTTCTCAGCTTCAGAAACTTTAACTTCTTCAGACTCGACAACCTCCTCTACAGATTGATTTTCTTTAGTATCCTCTGCGCTAGCTTCTCCACTCTTAGCTTCTTCACTCTTAGCTTCTTCAGTAGTGTCAACTTCTTCCTTAGTTTCCCCAGTTTCTCCAGACTCGGCAACGATTTCCTCAGTTTTATCTTGTTCACCTGTTTCTTCACTTTTTTCAGCATCACCAGTTTCCTCGGATTTATTTTTCTCAGTGTTTTCTTGCTCAGTTTCTTTTGAATCGATTTCGTCAGCTGGTTCTACAACCTCGTCAGATTTTTCTGCGGTTTCGTCCTTCTCGATTTCGGTAGTTTCTACAAACACAAAAATTATTTCTCATCTCAATTTCACTTAAAAAAAAACAATGTTATTCAAACAACATTACCTGTTTCAGTATTTTCCTGACTTTCATCTACTTTATCAGCTTCTTTAGACTCTTGTTCAGGCTCGTCAGATTTTTCAGTACTCTGTTCTACTGATTCCTTATTATCTTCACTTTGTTCACCAGATTCAGGTATTTCTGTCGTACTTTCTTCACTTCCTTCTTTGTGGTCCTTAAAAATTATTTATTATAAATTTATAACACTTCAATTTTATAAAATAACTTACAGGTTCATCAGCTTGATCTTGAACTTCTTGAGTTTCTCCACTTTGGCCATCAGCTTTTTCTTCTTCACTTTTACCATCAGTTACTTCTTCTTCACTTTTACCATCAGTTTTTTCTTCTTCACTTTGACCATCAGTTTTTTCTTCATCACTTTGACCATCAACTTTTTCTTCTTCACTTTGGCCATCACCTACATCAGATTTTTCTTCACTTTGACCATCTGTCGTTTCATCAGTCGCTTCAGTTTTTTCTTCTTCACTTTGACCATCACCTACATCAGATTTTTCTTCACTTTGGCCATCAGCTGCTTCAATTTGTTCTCCACTTAGACCCTCAGTTTGTTCTCCACTTAGACCATCAGTTTGCTCTCCACTCTGGCCATCACTTTTATCATCTTCTTTTCCATCACTTTGTTCTTCATAACTTCCTCCCTGATCACTACCTTGTCCATCATCTTCTCTACTACCTTCTTCAACATTACCTACAATAAAAAAAACCAACCAACCCTTTAAAATCTCAAAATAAAAACCAAAAACCAAAAACTCTTGAACTTTACCTGTTCCAAGATCTTTCAAAGCTTTTTCGATAAAAGGTCGACACTGAACTTCAGATACATCCAGCTGATCATCACCTTGCACTTCTGCAATCAAGATAATTAATTTATAAAATTAATAACAAAAATGTTATTTCTTTTAATTCTTACACTTATTAAAATATCTTGTATTAATTGCAAGTGTTGCTTTGAAAAGAATTGACCTACAAGAACCTTCTGTGTTAGAGAACACATACCAGACAAAAATTCTTCGGGTGTCACTTAGACTTAAACTTTGTCCTACGAACTTGCGATCCAAGTTCTCGGCCAGGGACGTTTAATTTTGAGGCTCGAGTAAATTCAAAGATTGAAAAAATACAAGCCTTAAATGAAAGCTGTGAAGAAAATATGAACTAACATGATCATCATTATGATTATGATTAATGAAGATACGAATCGTGCGAGGAAAGTAGTAAATTGTGAGTTGAAACACAGCTTGTGGCAATTGTGGCCCAATGTCTAAGTTTAGACTTGGTAGGCGGTACTCACGGGCTCTCGAACGTATACTACTACTACTAAGAAGAAATTATTTGTATAGATTTTGAGTACAAAGTAGTTTGTGTTGCTACCTTGTAGGTATTCGACCCAGTACTGGGTATTTATAATTTCCTTCTTGAAAATAATTTATTTCACATTTGAAATTAATTAATTAATAATTAATAATCAAAGCTACTAAAGAAGAAATAAAATGAAATTATAAAAATGAGAAATATTTAAATTGAAATAAAAATTCAATGAACCACGAGTAAATGTAAACCTTACATAACATTGACCTTCGTCATTTCTACGTCAGTTAACGACATCGTTTCTAACGTCGACATAACTGTGTCATGTTTTTAGAGTACTGGGAATATTTATAATTTTATTTATTGGTTAACGTCATTTCTTCAGATCAATGGATACAAACTTTATTTGATTTTTTATTTTTTTAAATATTCAGTTGATAGATAATTAAATATTAAAAAAGTTATGAAGATATAGGGTAAAAGACCCCATTAGTAGCGACTGACACTTTCTTTGATTTTGGTACTTATTCAATTAATGAAATCATTAATTTTAATAATGGATATATTATTTCTAATCTTTAAGACCTTTAGATCAAAAAAATTCTTAATTTTTATTCCAAGTAAAACATTTTTTCATTGAAAAAAAAGTGCCACTAATGGGGTCTTTTACCTTATATAAATCTTAACATGGACAAGTCAGTAATTTTGAGAAGAAATTTTTATAAATTTTAGATGAATTACAGAATAGGCATAAAAAATGATAAATTTAATAAAACAAATGACCTTTCCTCGACTTTATGTAACTAGTGTACAAATATCACGTACCCTATAAATACTTTGGACACTGAAAATTGCATATTGCCAAGAACGATTAATAAAAAAATATCACAAAACATGTTTTAAGATTAAATAGCCAAAAATAAATGCAATTAATTATAAGGATAATTTTTTTTAATTATTTATAAAAAATTGAATTTTTAAATAATTAAAAAATATCAATTCAATTTAATTTTAAAATAATTAAAAAAATATCAATTTAATTTAATTTTAAAATAGTAAAAAAATATTAATTTTTAAATAATAAAAAAAAATTAATTTAATTTTAAAATGATTAAAAAATATTAATTTAATTCAATTTTAAAATAATCAAAAAATATCAATTTAATTTTATTTTGAAATAATTAAAAAAGTTTAATTTAATTTTAAAAAACTAAAAAAATATTAATTTTTTTTTATTATTTAAAAAATTAATTAATTTCATTTCATTTCATTTCATTTTGAATTAATAAAAAAGTATTAATTTTTAAATTTAAAAAAAAAAATTAATTTAATTTTCAATTAATAAAAAAAGATTAATTTTTAAATAATAAAAAAAAATTAATTTAATTTTAGTTTTTTAAAATTAAATTAAACTTTTTTAATTATTTTTTATTAATTCAAAATGAAATGAAATGAAATGAAATTAATTAATTTTTTTAAATAATAAAAAAAATTAATTTAATTTAATTTTTTAATTATCAAAAAATATCAATTTTATTTTGAAATAATTAAAAAAGATTAATTTAATTTAATTTTTAAACAATAAAAAAATATTAATGTAATTCTTAAATAATTAAAAAATATTAATTTAATTTAATTTTTAAAATAATAAAAAAACATTAAATTGTTCCATGGTATTGAAAAGAAGAAATAGATTAAATAAATATAAACTTACCCCGTAAGGCGACAGCTAGAAGAGCAAGTATGAGGCCCACCACGACAACGGGTCTCAGACGTGCCGAGCCCGTCATCACGTCGTTTCACTAGCCACTACTGAAAATTACACCGAATCACACCTGGATCAACGAGAACAAATTTTTATTATTTCAATAATTATGAAGATTATTATTATTACTATTATTAATATTACTACCCAGTTTTGAGTGGTGTTCAGCAACTGTGCACTCACAATAAACTGTCCCACGTCGATTCTAAAACCCTCGTCTTAAAAAAATTTACCACCAGCCCGTGCGTCTTCTTGCCGGACTAAATCTGCTGTGCTAGCTGGCTTGCCTCTTCAAGATCTTTCCTCACTCTCAAACAAGCATCTTCTCTCTCTCAAGCACTGTCAATTCTATCCTCAACATTTCATTCACGTTGACGTGGATTAAAAACTCCTGATTAATTCATCTCTATTTTATTAAATAAAAAAAAAGAAAGAAGAAATAAGTCTTGAGAAAAATTAATCGATTAATATTTCTTCTGAGAATCAGATAGAGTTTTTAAAAATATTTATTCGTTTATAAATATCTAACCCAGTTGCTTCTTCAATTTATCAGCCGGTACCTGTCAATCATCTGGCATTAGTTTATTTTTATTTACTAATTCAAGTGTTTGTTTACTAATTTTCTTTACTTTTTTTTTTGAAATTTGAAATTTTAAATTGGAGGGATGATTTTATTATTGAAGATGTTTAATATTTATTTAACAAAAATAGAGTGGATGTAATTTTTAATATAAGAGGGCAAGGTCGTTTTCGACGTGGAAATATCGTAGGAAGATCTCAGACAAAATTACTTTACAACCAAGTCACTAGCGTGACACTACACTCGTCAGAGATTTAACGTAAAGAGTACTCGCAAAATTTGGCAGGTTAAATTAAATCGACAAATATGTGAATCTGATTACATTGCTTAGCTTGGATATTTAATGTCAAGATTTTTAACATCAGCCAGCAAATAGAGCCAGAATTTGTTATTATATTTTTTACGTCAGGGAAAATTAATATTTTTTTTAAATATTAATTAATATAGAAAGATTATGGCACGCTATTATTTACTATTTAATCAGGTAATATTCTTGCAGAACATAAAAAAAATAAATTTTTTTCATTTTGAATAACATAATAAGAAATATTAAAATGATGTATTTGCATGAAAAAAATGGATTAATTTTATTTAAAACAGTTTAAAAATCTTTGCAAAATTTTTATTACTATAAAATCGAACGCGCTTTGCGTGCTTCTGTCAAAATATTTATTATCGACAATTTAATTAATCAATATTTTAAAAAATTTTACTCATTAATATTTAACCGTTGCCAAAAAAGGTCACCATAGCAACGAAAAGCGACAACAATGAAAACGTCACATCAACTTTTTAATAAAGAATGGTTGATCATAATAAAAATTCACAGAATTTAGTAAAAAGTGAAATGATAATGAATACTTCAAAAAAATTTATGACACAACATAACTAAAATTCAGACAATTTTTATTATGTCCCACCATAATTAATTATACCGATAACGAATTTTAATTATCTAGTAATATGAATTTAATTTGAATTTTTTATCCTAAAAGTAAATAAAATAATAATAATAATAATAATAAATAAAAGTAATCTTGTAACATAATGATATTAAACAATTGATATTATCTCAATACATAATGTTAATTCAAACATTTCTATTATGTAGATAATTTTAATTCTTTGATGTATCATTATGTCCCTACGTAATAATTTTTCCTTAAAAAATATAAACACAAACATAAAATTAATCTATTATATTTTGATTATGTTTTAACATAAAATGTGCATTTTTCCTTTTAGTTGTTAATTTTAAGATCATTTTTTTCTTTGTATTAAATAGTAAAACGGCGTGCCATAAATTATATTATAAAAAAATATAATTTTTTATTCAGTTTAACTTTTTTCGGTAAATGAAAAATTAATGTGAACATTAATATTGTTTTTATAAATATAAATATAAATATTTTTATCTTTATTAATATTAATATTAGATTAATTTTATTAAAAAAAAAAAAACTAATTACAGAATTTTATGAAATTTATATTTGTATAACGAAGAAGAAAATGATGAAGAAGAAAAGGTGAAGCGAAGAGATCCATTGCAAAATTATAATGCATAGAAATACTTGAATGTCTTACTGGGGACAAGGTTTCCCGTATAGTAGAATGTTTCTGTGGCTCGGACAGCGGAGCATCGCGACTCGAGCGTCTTTATATTTAGACGTGTCCGGGCCGTGTCGCCGTATATGGACCCAAGCAAATTTAACCCCTCTGGCCTCCCGCTTGTCGTTGAAACCCTTCGATATATAGAAATATCTTATACATTTTACTTACACTATTTTACATCGACCCCTGACCGTTCAAATTGCCCACTTAGGCTTTTCGATATATATCTTCAGCGAGCCAGATTTCTAGCGGTGACTCATTTCTTCGCTTATCGATCAACAAGCCTCTTTTTTTCTAATCTTTTAATAACTTAATAATAAGCTTACAAAATTAGAAAATATTATTTTTTTATATTAATAACTATTTAATTAATAAATTTAAATTTTATCAGGGATAATTTTTGGCAATAACATCATCCAAAAGTAACGTTTTAAATGCTGATGACATCAGAGTTATGTATTTCAGTCGTTGACCGTCATATTTTAAAAAATTTATTTTAATATTCATGATTTATTGTTGCTATGAAAATAATTATTTAAACTAGCAACCTTGCAGGCACTATGTGACTGCCGTGACTTGTGAACTATAAAAAATCAAAATTTTGGTTTATTAAATAATGACTTTTGTTAAATATTGATATTTTTAACAATATAAGCTCATTCCGATGTTACACTCATCAAGGGCTTTCATTTGAGTACCCACATGCATTTTTGATATATTTTTCATATATACATGTATATAATATATATTTTAAAGATATAAGCTCATCCTGATGTTACACTCATCAAGAGCTTTCATTTGAGTACCCACATGCATTTTTTGATATATTTTTCATATATACATATATTTTATATATATAAATATACAAAATATATGAAAAATTGATGTGGGTACTCAAATGAAAGGTCCCGACGAGTGTAATGTCGAAATGAGCTTATATCTTTAAAAATGTCAATATTTCACAAGATACAAGGTCATTTTTTAATTATGTATCTAGAAATAGAGGATTTTTTAATGCAACCTTATAACTATGCTGGAAACAAAATTTTTCTTATTCTCTTAATGATATAAATTATTTAATTTAACTTGAATAAAAAAAAAAAACTTTTTTTTAACAAAAATAAATTATTTATTAATAAAATTTATGAAATATTTTCCAGGCTCGCAAAATTGAAGAACACAAGAGAAAGAAAGAACGCAAAGCTTTCGAGAAAGCTGAGAAGAAACGTCAGGAGGCCTTGAAGAAATCACGAGAGGAGGCCAAGGCTCGTGAAGCTAACTCTCGTCCATCACAAACTGATGACGGAGCTAAGGCGTCAATGAACGACTTTTACAGTTATCTAAAAGATCCTGAAGTCTTGCAAGCATTCCAGGTTTGAATTTTTACTTACATTTAAATTAAATAAAATTTCTTCATTAATAATTATTATTAGTAATAAAAATAAAAATAAAAATAAAAATTTTTTTTTAAAGGATCCTGAAGTCTCTGCAGCGTTTATGGAAATCTCGACGAATCCATCGAACATCCTCAAGTACCAAAAGAACCCGAAGGTGATGAATCTCATCAACAAGGTAGCTTCCAAATTTGGCGGTGGCGCTGGAATGCCCGGTGGATTTCCGGGAATGATGGGTGAAGGTGGTATGCCTGGAGGATTCTGTCCAGGTAAAACCAATCCTCCTGCTCCTGATGACGACGTCGGTCTTGACTAATTTAATTAACTTCTCCAAGCATCAACACCAACGAGCAATTTTAAAATATATAAAAATATTAAATAATAATACACTGTCCAGATTACAGATTTGTAAAGCATCAAACCAATTACGTAATAACTTTCTTATTTTTTACACATTTGCATTTATAATCTTAGAATTTTGCGTAATCATCACAATCGCTTACGCGATAATTACATGTAAGTGTTTTTTTTTTCTTTAACAGTGTGAATAGAGATTTTTTTTTAAAGTATAAGAAATATGAAAAAAAAAAAACTCATTTTCAGCGGGTTTATTTTTTCATGTATAAACATTCATAAATAAAATAAAAATAAAAAATTCTGTAATAAATTTCTTGTTTTATGTTTCTAGTCTGGAGTGTGGAGTGTGAGGTACTACGAATTGTTGGCTGTTTAATAGACTGTCAGAAAAAATAAACGCCCTGTAACTTTCTGCCTTTCGAATCATTCTGATCGCAAATATTTTTTCATTATTTATTGGTCCAAAAAGTATACTTTATTTTTTCCATTTTTTATAATCTTACTTAATTTATATTTTTAGCAAATTTTGTCCTATTTTGTACATATTTTCTACACTAAAGCGCGCGAGCTTCGGCTAAAGTTCTGCCTCTACAATTTTAGCACCGTCTCTATTGGCCAGGTGCACGATGGTGCTGCCCTCATTTTTCATGCTTTTTCTGTGTTAAATCAAACGGAGTAATTTAGTTCCAGTGGTCGCCATTAGCGTTAAATCATGCTCTTCTCATAAGATTAACACGTAAAAGTGGTAGTCAGCGCCAGCCCTCCCCACCATATACTTCGCACCCTGCCAATAGCAAGTTATGTATATACATATATACTAATTTTCATCTGAAAAGTTATTGCAGGTCTGTGCCTTTAGTGTTAGTTACATTATATCCACGTGTTATAATTCACGATATTTTCTAAAAATCGTTTAGTGCAACATTTTTCTATTCCAAAATTATCGAGTGAAAATATAAAAATTGAATTGTTGGATAGATCTTAAATTTTTGTCGACAAAACTTAATATTAATATTAATAAATTTTTGAAATCACTGCGACCATCTTCAAATAGACCTTAGAACTAAGAACTTTCTACACAAAACTAACTAAATAGTAAAATCTAACCATATCCTGGTTATTTTTTAGTGATTTAATTGATACATCGGACTCAGGCGTGAAATAAGATTAAATATACCAAAAAATAGTGTAAAAAAGTGTAAAATCAAAAATTTATAATTAATTATTAAAAAAAGTGATTTTTAGTAGTTACTACAGTGAATAACGGACTCTCACTCTTTAATTATTATAATAATTAAAAAAAATTGTAATTGTAAAGAATGGGTGATAGAATGTACTTAAAGATAGCGCAGCGTAGAGAGAAGATCAAAGTATATAAAGAAAATATGCTTGCTGCAACTTATGAATATCGTTTAATCGTGCGTGACGCTATTTCAAATCATCAAGCCAGACGTAATAGCTCATTTTTTGAAGATAAAATAGTTAACAATGCACCTATAGAAACAACTGGACCTTTTGCTGGATATACAGCATTGCATATAGCTTGTATGGAGGGAAATATCGAATTTGTAAAATTATTAGTTGTAGATTACCATGCAAATGTAAATGCTGTTGCTGACGATGGAGCTCAACCTATTCACTTAGCGTGTTTTTTCGAAAGTGAGATACCTTGGGGAATTATAGATATTTTGATAACAGCTGGTGCCAAAATTAATGCTGAAATAGACCAAAAACTTTTTACAAAATACATGAAAAGGGATACGTGGCGCAACGATTTTGGGAATAAGATTAGTTTGTTTGCTTTTTCATTGATATATGGTAATAGTATGTTCTTGATGTTACCATTATCGTTTATCAAAGACAAAGCAAGTTTGAAAGTTAAAAGTCTGAAAAATAAAACACTGTTGATGTATGCCATTGAAAGTGAGGAGCATGCAATCGCCTTGTTACTTATACAAAAAGTACAAGATCATGAATGGATAAACGCCCGTGACAGTAATGGTTATCATGTTACCCACTATATATTAGATCCAAAAAATTTAGAAAATGATCGACACTTGGATAATCACCACGAATCGTTGAGTGATAGGGTTACTGCAGAATTGATTCGCATTTTACTTAAAGCCGGTGCTGATGTTAACGCAACCATAAATAATGATCCGAATACTCTATTACTCAATATTGCAGCTTGCAAACATTTTCCACTTACACTGGATAATTTATTGCCTTATTATTACAATATTTCAAAATCAAGGGCTTTGCATTACGTATTACGTCCACTTACAACTCCAGAGACAGAATCCAGTAATAATGAAAATATAAAATGTATCAAGTTGATTTTAAGAGACCTTATTACGAGACGTACGTTCGGTTTATTCGTTCCTGAAGATGAAAAAATGTTGATGGACAAGTTAATTGCTAAAAACATATATTTCAGGGAGTACGCACACACCTACGAACAAAATATTATTCAAGGGGAGTTAAAAACAAGGGTGCTTAAATATGATGACAAAAGTATCACGTATTATGAATTCATAAAGTCATGTTTTAATGATAAACAATTACGATTGATAGTAAAAAATAAATCCTTAATAGATGCGTTCAAGAATACCTTTCCAAACCCTAATATTTCTTTTTTTTCTAATAAATTTTTTGATAAGCCTGAACTTCAATCTCATCCTATGGAATATTATGATGAAGCTGATTATTTTTTCTTCTGGAAACAAATTTCAATTAGAATAGAAAAAGCTTCAAGAAGACTTGAGCAGTTAGAAGCATTAGAAAGAGTAGAAAATCTCTGTAAAGCTATCCCTTTACCATATGAATTGGTAATAACGATAGTTGAATATATTAATTATCAAGACTTTAAAAATTTTATTCAGGCTTTTTATTTATAATATATTTACTTTTGTAAACAATACCAAATAATTGTATTTGTAGTAATTAATAAAAAATAGTAAAGAATAGATTACCTTAGTACTTGTTTATTCCCATTATTCTGTATTGTGTATTGAAGTAAATCACATTATTGTAAATATTGGGTTACTACCGATAAAGTATTGTAATATCATTACTTTTATTTGTATTCATCGAGTTAGTAATTGAGAATTGAAATAAATAAATTGTGTGTTAATTTATCAAAAACTACTGTCGTTTTATTTTAACTATATTTTTTTTAGCTTCCTGCTTTACTGAAAATTAATAAATTTTATCAATTGCGATGCTTGTCAATTGTGAGGCCATTCGGCATCCGCCAATATGGAAGGTAAATTTCATATAATCCATGATTCTAATAACAATATCATAAATAATTATAACTGATTTAAAAATTTTTGAAAATTTCAAATGGCTGCCATTTCTAAACTTACATATTTATTATATGTAAATTATATATGCAATCTGAGGTCACTAATAACCAAGCACTTGATATGACCATAAATTAATGATATAAAATAAAAAAAATAAAAAAAATTGTTTTTCTGACACAGTTTACTGAATACTATTATTGTTTAAGAGAAGAATAACAAATGATTGATTTATGCGTATATAAATAATTATTTTTATTAACTTTCTAGCTTGCCAGACAGTTTCAAAACAAAGTAAATTTATTATTATTACAAAGCTATTGTTAATTAACAACGACAATAGATTAACAATAAATTTAATAATTATTTTAAAAATCTGTAACCCACATCTTATGACCCAAAAATGGCTGTAACTTACCGTTACTTACGCTAATTGTTACTCGGTTTTATTTAAGTGAGTTTTAATATTTAGCGCAAGTAATGCTGAGTTATATTTAAAAATAATAATACATAACAATAATAGAGCCATGATTAATAATTTCTGTACAAAAAACTTAAATTTAATATTGCACATTTAAGAAGGACATAATTAAAATAATTAATAAAAATAAATTGTGCCATTGATATTTAAAATAATAATAATAATAATAATAAGTCAACTAGGTTTGTCTAGTTTTGAGCATGTGCAAATTAGGATGCCATGGCACTTTTCTGAAGGTCGGTGTCTTCGGTTCAGTATCTTCGGGAAAATTACTTTCTTCATCAATAATATCTTCAAGAATAAAATCACCGCTGAGACTTATGCCGCGACGGTGGTGCAGACAGTGATTGCGATTAGTGTCTTGGAGATAAATCAGTCCTCCAGGGTCACTGGCGATACGACGGTGCCGAGGAAGATGATGATGGTGATGCCGATAGTGGTGAGATTCCCTCGAGCTGGACCGATAAATCGCGGGATTTGTTTCCAAGTACAGCCAGCTGCCGCTGTCGATGTACGGGTGGATGTAGTGGATTGAGTCGTCGATGAAAAGAGGGTTTGGATCGCAAGCTAGGCCACTGGGCATTCGGTGGGTCGGACATTCCAGTTTTACTTGCTTCCTTTTTTTGTTAGTGCGGTGTTTGCTTGACTTAGGTCTGGAATGTTTTAAATTATTTTATATTACTTTACTTAAAAATTAATTATGACTTAAGAAATGTCAATAATTAAGAAATTACGTTGTATTTTGTCTACTGATGATATTTTTAACGATATAAGCTCATCTTGATGTTACGCTCATCAAGACCTTTCATTTGAATGCCCACATCAATTTTTCATATATTTTATATATTTATATATATTACATATATGTATATATGAAAAATATATCAAAAATGCATGTGGGTACTCAAATGAAAGGTCTCGATGAGCGTAACATCAGGATGAGCTTATATCTTAAAAAATGTCAATTGTTAAAAGATGACATTGTATTTTGTCTACTGATGATATTCTTAACGATATAAGCTCATCCTGATGTTACGCTCATCGAGACCTTTCATTTGAATACACACACGATTTTTTTCATATATTTTAT
>CAJNRD030001117.1:2538019-2559109 GCA_905319865.3 Cotesia congregata | reverse complement strand
AATTTTTCATATATTTATATATATTATATATATGTATATATGAAAAATATATCAAAAATGCATGTGGGTACTCAAATGAAAGGTCTCGATGAGCGTAACATCAGGATGAGCTTATATCTTAAAAAATGTCAATGGTTAAGAAATGATAATGTATTTTGTCCACTGATGATATTTTTAACTATGAATTTTTTATATTTTTTAAATTAAATAGAGAATAATGCAATTTTTTCCTAGATTTATTAGACTGTACCTAGAACGTTGCGACGAGACGTGCCGTCAGTTGAGTGGCAACTCTCCTCTAGGAGTTCTGTAGCATTTATTCCAGATCTCCAACAATAAAACACAGCTGTGGAATCTGTAGAACACCAGCAAGGGTACACAAATCCTAGAAATAATTCCCCAGGCCAGAACGCCGAAGAACCTGAGCTGGATCTCCTGCGAGACCCAGTTCTGAGTGACCACTGTGTCAAAGGCCCAGAGCACTGCATTGCTAAACAGCAAAAAGGTGATAACTTGCCGGGCGGGCTTGGTCATCATTTGGTACCGAGTGATGCAAGATCTCTTTGACGCCTCGGCTATCAGTGTGCTCTGAGCAAAACACTGGACCAGCTGGAGCACTGACGCTGTCAACAGCATGATATGTCGGCCGCGACTGTCTGTCTCGTGCTCGCCGTCGACTGTTGCCAAGAAGCAGGCGCATACCACCGCGGTAAATATGGAATAGAGTTGTACACCGAAGATTGCGATGTTTGACAAAATGTTGTCCAGCGAGGCAGGTGCTCGCGAGACTATCGACATTTGTCTTACTTGTACGAGACCACTGGCTGTCATTACTCCGCTCAATGACAAAATTCCTATCAGCGTTCCGCTTGTGAGCCAAGACAGCGTCGCAGGTGGAAAGTTTTCGTCTTCACGTACTACCAAGAAGATTAAAATCACTACTATTCCGGCTGTCATACTTAAGATTCCCAGAAAGAGACCTTTACTTGCTCCGTCGCAGCCTACCCGCGTGTGACCTGTCAAGTCTTTCACGCTGTGGAATTTTTGCTTGTGGGAGAAACGATTTCTTCCTACGTTTTGACCCATCACGAACGTCACTGCTGCTGCTATTAAACTGCAATGTAAAATTAAAATTTTAATTATTGCTGTATTGGATAATGACTTTTGTTAAATTGCACTGTACTTTCTTAAATATTGACGTTTTTAAAGATATAAGCTCATCCCGATGTTACACTCATCAAGAGCTTCAATTTGAGTACCCACATGCATTTTTGATATATTTTTCATATATACATATATGTAATATATATAAATAAATGAAAAATTGATGTGGGTACTCAAATGAAAGGTCTTGATGAGTGTAACATCGGAATGAGCTTTTATCTTTAAAAATGTCAATATTTCACAAGATATTTGTTAAATTGCAATGTACTTTCTTAACTATTGATCTTTTTAAAGATATAAGCTTATCCCGATGTTACATACATCAAGAGCTTTCATTTGAGTACCCACATGCATTTTTGATATATTTTTCATATATACATATATGTAATATATATAAATATATGAAAAATTGATGTGGGTACTCAAATGAAAGGTCTTGATGAGTGTAACATCGGAATGAGCTTTTATCTTTAAAAATGTCAATATTTCACAAGATATTCGTTAAATTGCACAGTAATTTCATAACTATTGACCTTTTAACTATCAATTTTTATGAAATTTAAAACTTTTTCATGTATTAAATTAGAACTAAAAAATATTTTTTTTTAATTTAATAAAATTTATTTTTTTTCATCAATTGAAATTAATTCACTTACCTAAATTGTACAATAAAAGGGTAAAGAAATGACATGCTTGATGTCCATAATTGGCCTAACGTGTTGGTGTTTAAGCACTCTTGAAGAGTAACTACCTGTGCAATTTTTTCATCTGATATTGGTTGGTATTTTCCAACGACATATTCTGAAGAATGTCCTGAAAAAATATTTTTTTTTTTTTTCAATTAATATTGCAAAAATTAAAAACAAATTAAATGAAGCTTACCAAAAATATCGCGTGTATGCCTAGTAAGTGATCCAGAAAGACCTTTAAGACTCAGAGAAGACTGATCCTGTCCTCTCTGTGCTAAGTGTACAAAGTACGTCCACTCTAACGCAGAATCCCAAATAACAAGACGTGCCCAAACAGCGATATTTGTAGCAGCTAAATGAATAAAACCGAATCTTGCTGCTAATCCAAATCGCTCTACCAACACCTAGCGCAAAAATCATTATATAATATTTAATAACTAGTTTTTTAAAACGTAAGCGTACCTGTGAGTTAACAAAAAGAAAGTGCATTTGTAAAAAAGTAAACATCCCATGGAGAGCTGGGTGAACGAAAACTATATCATTAAGACACTCAGCTCCTTGCATCAATGAATGCATCGCCATTTCCAACCCATTGAAGACCAGCGTCGCCAGACCGAATACTGGAGAATTGTAATTAAGTAACAAGTTAGTTATGAAAATTATTTAAAAATAAGAGTAGTTTTTTTTTCTTTGGTCTTACGTAAAGCTCCGACACGGATGTAGAAACTTGTTGGAGCGGTGCGAGACCGTGAAATGTGAGCTTTTTTTAGGGAACCAAATCTTGTGAGCGAGGTCCCGCCGAGCTCGATGTCATCTCTGTTACCTGACAGACTTCCACAGCTGTCGACCAGCACCCACAGGTAAATACTTATTATTACGATTATACTTCCGACGTAGAGGTACATCAGGAACACACTCTGGAACAAAATATAAATTAATTTTATTTTAACTTTTTAGTTTCAGTCTTGGAAGAAATTATCCTAAGAACTGATTCATGGAATTTATCAAGACGTAGCATTTTTTATGTTGGTTAACCATCAAGGTCTAGGTCAAGCAATAAGTGTAATTACACCTTGTGGATTGCGATTACTTTCTACTTTCCTGTAAAACTTAAATTAGAACTCACATCAGTAATTTTAAATGAATCTTACAATTTTTAATTATTTTACTAACCACAAGGTTAGTTCAGAAAATTTCAAGTATGTGGGCAATTCTCTAAAAAAAAGATTTAAAATGAATCAAACAATTTAAAAAAAAATTAAAAAAGATTTGTTTTTAATAATATATGCATAGGCATACATTTTGCATTGAAGAAATATTTCTAAATATTTTTATTTAATAAGGAACACGGAAAAAACAAGATGACACTGGATATCATCCCAGATTATAATCTCATCTCAGAATATAATAAGATTATACTTAATGATATCTGTGGTAAAAAAAAGTTTCAGATAGTAGCTAGAAGAATCCAGATTATAATGCCTGATATCTGGATTATACTCATTGTAATCTGGATTATACTAACTACTATCTGAAATTTTTTTTCAAAATTAGCAGACAATTTTTTTATTTTTGTAGTCAATAAAAAATATTTTTAAAAAATTGCTCTTTACATTTTTAAAATTTTTTTCATATCAAATTTTTTTTTAAATAAAAAAATCATAAAAATTTTCTCATGCTAGCTAATTTAATTTTCATGTCATATTTTTATTTTTTTTAATTATAAACTAAGTCTAAAAAATTGCATTTATAATTTTTTAAAGCTTCTAAAGATAGAATTTTTAAAATAATTTATTTTTGTTATAATTTATTAGTAAATTAATTTCTAAAAATTATCAAATGTCTCTTGATTTCAGTATCATTAATGAAAATTAAGTTAGCCGATATTTAATTATTTTCTTTATTGAAAAAATTATTAACAAAATTGTTCAATTGTAAAAAAACTTGAAAAACTATAATTGCAATTTTTTAAAAATATTTTTTAGTTCTAGTTTAATAAATAAAAAAATTAAATTATCTATCATTATTATCATTGAATTCAAATATATAAAATATGTTTCAACATAAATTTTTTTTCTATAATTAATAATGAATATTGAACTTGAAAAATAATCTGGTGATAAGTGAATGTTAGATCGAATAAAGTTGCACACTTTCTCTCAATTACTTAAAAAAAAATAAAAGGATATTAATAATACATCGTTAACCGGAAACCGATAGTGATAGTTTGATAATCTGAAGATATAAACTTCTAAAGATAATCAAGGAGCAGACTTCCGGTTTAACAGTTGTTATCAAAATAAAATTAACAATCCTTACTATCTACACTGTATAATAAACCTATAATACAATAATACAAAAGAATAGAACAGTATCAAGTTTTGATAATACAAACAGTGAGTACATATAAGACAAGCGCCTTTATCGTACTGCGATTTCACTTCGCAAATACAAGCGAATTAGAAATCTTACGTCGCGATCGAGTGATTAGATACCGAGCACGAGTTCGTCAGGACATGTGCCTTGATTCGCATTAACTATGTGCTGAAAATTACGAGGTTTACCTGGAGGGTTAATAGTTGAACAGGAGTATCCATTACTTCTGCTAGGCACAGAGCCATCATGAGAACTATTATCAGCTCTCCGTAGACGTTTGACAGGACAATCCATAGTTGGGAGCTAGAAGAAATATAATTTAGATTAAATATTTTTACTTTTAATTTTTGATAATTAAAAAAAAAAAAGAATAATTAATTAAAAATTATTAATTTAAATTAGTCAAAGTTTAACAATTTTTGATTTTTTTTTAACAATTAAATTACAAGTAAAAAAAAAAATACTTAAAAAAAATTGCACGTACAATTTTTTAAATATTTTACGTGTGAAATTTTTTCTTTTAATTATATTGTAATATTTTTTTTTTTAATAAAAAACTTACTAAGGCTCTGGTTGGTCTAGAAGATCATCAGGAGATCTCGCGCGTGCGAGAATCCTAGAAACAAGAGATCGAGGTGGTGCCGTCGTGGAAGTTGGTTTAGCACTTTGATTAGTATCTGCTGGTTCACTAGGGCCAGCTTTATCACTGCGATTGTTTCCTGGATTGCCCTCTGCTGTGCCGCCTGTTGTGCTTCCAGTTTCATTCAAGCTATCACGGTCATGCGGTTCATTGTTTGCTGTAACAATTATTAATTATTTTTTATTATTTATTTTAAGTTACAATATTGAAGAAAAAATAATAACGAGCTGTAAAAGACAGTTTAGAATATTTTTAATCTAAAAATAATGAAGAATATTTATTAAAAATAATTATTGAATCTTAAAAATAGCGAGATATAATTAATATAAAATTCTAGATGTATAAAAATTGAAAATTAAAATGGAAAAGAAGAAATTATAAAAAATTGAGAAAAATGTTGAACATAATTAATGATTTTTATTAAAAATTAGAAGATCAATATTGAAAATTAAAAATAGCGAGGTATAATGAAAACATAAAAATAAAAATAGAAAAGAAGAAATAAAAAATTGAGAAAAATGTTAAATACAATGAATGATTTTTAGCAAAAATTGGAAGATCAATATTGAAAATCAAAAATAGTGAAGTATATATAAAGAAAATATAAAAATAAAAATACAAAAGAAGAAATAATAGAAGATTGAAAAAAATTTTAAATACAATGAATGATTTTTAATAAAGATTGAAAAATTAATATAAAAAATTTATTATAGCGAGATATAATGAAAATATAAGAATAAAAATAAAAATGAAGAAGAAAAAATTGAACAATGTTAAATATAATTAATGATTTTTATCAAAAGTTGGAAGATCAATACTGAAAATTAAAATAGCGAGGTATAATAAAAATATAAGAATACTAAAGAAGAAATTGTGAACAATTGAAAAAATGTTAAATACAATGAATAATTTTTAGCTAAGTTGGAAGATAAATATTAAAAATTAAAAGTAGTGTGGTATAATAAAAAAATAAAAATGAAAAAGAAATAATAAAAAATTAATATCCAGGTTTAAAAATACAAGTAATAATAAAAATAGAATTTATAAATAAAATGAAGAATAAAAATAATAGCAGACAATAGAACGAAAGGAAAAGCTTGAAGGCGTATATATAAAATTAAAAAGGAACAAAGATCCGATCCATGAAGTAAAATCAACGTTCCTATTATTATTTACTACTTAACAACTATCAAGTCAAAGTAAGAGAATTGTATCGTTAAACAACTTTCTTCAATCTCAATTCACACATCCATGAACGATTCGTCTCGATAATTGCATATATTTTATCAATATTACATTTGAATACCTCCTCCATTTATCACACATTGTTTAATAAAAATATCAGTAATTTGCATACTTGTTATTTCGTTTGTAATAAATTTTCTAGAAACTAATCGACAGTTTTAAGAGAAGAATTTAATTGTTTGAATACTAATGAGCAGCAATTAGTATTTAGTAATTAAATATTCGTTTTGATTATTTTAATATTTATTGTTTTCTTCATTGAATATTTTAAATATGAAGATCAAGTATTTAAAAACTCATTAGACTTGATAAATTTATAAAATGTATAAAATAAAATAATAACAACACAGAGTGGAGTACGCGCTCGTGAATCCGTTAAATTGATGCACTGAATATAATAAGTAGGTATGAGTATACATTACACGAGTGCTGTCATGCGGTAGCTATTTTTCTCTTGGAAACATTTACAACCAGTGTAAATATTTAAAAAAGAATAGTATTAAATGTACCTATATAAGAATTGCTATTGAAAGACAAAGATGA
The DNA here is from genome assembly GCA_905319865.3 of Cotesia congregata. Classification (NCBI taxonomy): domain Eukaryota; kingdom Metazoa; phylum Arthropoda; class Insecta; order Hymenoptera; family Braconidae; genus Cotesia; species Cotesia congregata. The sequence continues at coordinate 2,552,452 of CAJNRD030001117.1, read as the reverse complement.
ATTCAGAGTAAGACAATGATTGATATGCGAAACTAAGAAAGTATTTGACTGAAGAATTTGAACTTAAGACATAATCAATCAAAGAGCGCTGTTCTATGCGAGAAATTTAACGCACCGTCACAGAATAATTAATTATGCTAATAATTAACATGCAATCCGCCATATATTCAAATTGAGGAAAGAAAGCATGTTTAACTTAACATATCCGACGTTATTGAATGTAATGCGTTACATGGCTCTATTTAAACTGATTAATGCTAATATGTGCTGAGATAAGTGTTTAGATTTATTTCCGAGAAGTTTTTATTTAATGAAAGTAAAAATATTCACGGAAGAAGTAAATCAAGATTTTGCTGTTAGTGGATTAATATTTTTACTAGCAATATTGCAGTCACTATGTGACTGCCGTGACTTGTGAACTGTAATTAAATAAAATTTTGTCTATTTAATAATGATTTTTGTTAAATTGCAGTGTACTTTCTTAACTAATGACGTTTTTAAAGATATAAGCTCATCCTGATGTTACACTCATCAAGAGCTTTCATTTGAGTACCCACATGCGTTTTTGATATATTTTTCATATATTCATATATGTAATATATATATATTTATAAAATATATAAAAAATTAATGTGGGTACTCAAATGAAAGGTCTTGATGAGTGTAATTTCGAGATGAGCTTATATTTTTAAAAATGTCAATATTTCACAAGATATTTGTTAAATTGTACTGTACTTTCTTAACTATTGATGTTTTCAAAGATATAAGCTCATCCTGATGTTACACTCATCAAGAGCTTTCATTTGAGTACCCACATGCGTTTTTGATATATTTTTCATATATTCATATATGTAATATATATATATTTATAAAATATATAAAAAATTAATGTGGGTACTCAAATGAAAGGTCTTGATGAGTGTAATTTCGAGATGAGCTTATATTTTTAAAAATGTCAATATTTCACAAGATATTTGTTAAATTGTACTGTACTTTCTTAACTATTGATGTTTTCAAAGATATAAGCTCATCCTGATGTTACACTCATCATAGAGCATTTTTAAATGCAGCCTAAATACTTATCATCATAAATTGACTATTGGTGAGGATGATATGAAACCATGAAAAGACACAACTCCAGGTCAAGACTTTTCCAACGATACTAAATTTCACCATAAAAACCCATTTTGTAATATAAATACACTTGCCACAAAATTTTGCTTATTCTCTTAATAATATCGATTATTTATTGCTTTTTAATAATTTATTGCAATTGGAATTAATTTTAATTTCAAGTTGTTCTGGATCTTTATCTTAGGTGATGAAAAAAATTCTTTCAGGTTTTTTTAATGTTTCGTTACTTATAGATTAATGAGTGGGTTTTTTTTGGAAGTAATAATTTTAAAGTAAGTCATTTTTAAACTGTCAAATAATTTTATTCTACTTGGAAATATTAAGTGTGTTCTTTTAATAGTGATAATTATTATTTTCATTATTTTTATTGATAAAAAAAAATTGTTAATTATTTTTATTTCTTATTTTAGGGTACAATATTAAAGAAGAAATAAGGACGAAATGTAAAAAACAGTTTAGTATATTTTTAATAAAAAACAATGAAAAATATTTATCAATAATAATTATTGAAAGTTAAAAATGGCGAGATATATTACTAAAATAAAATTCTCGATGAATAAAAATTAGAAATTACAATAACAATGTAAAAGAAGAAATGATAAAAAAATTGAGAATAATGTTACATAATTTTTAACAAAAATTTTAACAAGTATAAGAATTAAAATAAATAAAAATGAAAAAGAAGAAATAATAAAAAATTTTGAAAGTAATGAATAATTTTTCTTTCAGGTTTTATTAATGTTTCGTTACTTTTATATTAATAAGTGGTATTTTTTTTTAGTCATAATTTAAAAGTAAGTAATTTTTAAACTGTCAAACAATTTTATTCAACCAGGAAATATTAAGTGTGTTATTTTAGTACCGATAAATCAAAATTAATAAAAATTCATGATAGATAAAAAAAATTTTATATTAAAAATAATTGATTAATATTCAGGCTGGTTAAAATATTTCTTCTGAAGAAATAATAAAGTTTTTTAACTCAAGTAATTTATTTATAATAAAATAGATTAAAAAAATTAAAGAAGAAATGGTGAATTTATTTTAATTATAAAACACTCACTTATTTTGTAAATTTTTTTTTAAATAGAAAAAAATCACACGAAATTTTTACTAAAAAACTACGATGTGTTTATTTGAGTGTCAAAAACCAGACTGAGGAGCATTGAAGTCTCCAGATTTTCAACAGTCTCAACTATTTCTTCCATAAACCACCAACATAACCGGCTTATCAGGAAACGACAAGTCCATTAAGAAACTAGTACTCACTTATTTAAATAAAAACCCAATATAAATTACCATATGAATATTGAAATGAAACTAAATATATATATTTCAGGAGCAGAACTGATTGTGAAAGGAACACGTGCCAATTGAAGAGCAGATTGGATTCTAACTGTAATTGCAGAAGCGTTTAAAATCTACCTAAGTCATGATTGGACCATTATCATCATCCGGGCTTCTGTCTAACGACACTGAATCGCTTAATACGTAACGGCAGATGTCGTAACGGAATAATATTTACAGAAAATCAGGACTCGGGTGAATAATTCAATTATTTACTCGCAGAGATTCGGATCTAATTGATTTTGTGGAATATTCTTCATCAATTTATTATTCAATCAGGATAACTTTAATTTAAACTGTGATAAGAAGAAGAAAGTACTTGTTTACCGCACAACCCGAGATTTAAAGCGATTTAGGTCAACCGCTTCTCTTTTTATTATCTTCCGATAAAAATTTATAAATAGAACCGAACTTTCCCTAATTTCAAATTAAATTTGATGTTTAAAATTTTTTTTATTGTCCTTTAAAAAAGAAACTACAATTAAAATTGATATAAAGTGATTGTAAATAGTCCAAAAGGGCTCAAATATTTAATAGTTTGATCTAAAAATTTAATTTACTTCATTCTGTATTATTATTTAATCTACTTCATTTAATTTCCATGAAGAAACAATTTATTTTAATAACAGAAAAGTTTAAGTAAATTCTTATGATAATTTTTTATACAAAAAAAAATCTTTAAAAGATTGAAGAAGGTCATGGTATGAAATTCCGAGTTCATTTCTTCATCAAGTACGTTCCAAAATTGTTTCTTTTAATTTTTAAATTTACTAAATGTTTTTTAATTTCCGAAAATCATAAATAATCATATCAATTACTTGAATTTTTAGTAATTATTTACAAGTTGGGTCAACCCATGTTAAAATTTTTTTTTTTATCAAATTGTTTATTTTTTTTATGTACATTGTATTGTTGTTCATATCCATAATTATTCAATAATATAACAATTCACAGTTTAATGGAAATCTTTATTTGATGTTTATTTAAATTTTCACGATTTTTTTTATGTACTTTTCAAAAAAAAAAATATATAAAAAAAAATAAAATAGAAATTGCTTTGTAGATTCTCATCCATATTTTGAAAATATTAAACAATAAATTTTGGGAACGTGGAAAATAGCAATAAGATGTTAAATTTTTAAAAAATGAAGTGAAGAAGTTGGAAATAAAGCCAACGAAATGTTGCATTTTTTCCAAGATTTGTTGTTTAATATAAAATTGTTTACTTCAAATTTTTTTAAGTCCTAGTAAATAAATTTTACGAAATTCACAAAAAAGTAAAATATTTTGTTTCTTTTAATTTTTAAATTTAATATAAAAATTGTCCAAAATTTCCAAGATTAAATTATTTGAAACATTTTGATTACGGACGAGAACTTAAATATTAATTAAAATAAATAATAAAAATGTTTTTTAATTTCGGAAAATTATACACAACAATTTTTTATCCATAGATATTTTATCCCGCTGATTTTTTGTCTTAAGGATATTTTGTCCGCGGATATAGAGTCCGGTTACCGATTTACCGATTTATTTAACAACAAAAAAGCTAAATAAAATTCTTATGACCATTTTTTATCCAAAAAAAACCTCTAAAAAGTTGAAGAAGGTCATGGTTTAAAATTCCAAGTTTTCTTCTCAAATGCAAATAACCACTTACATTCCAGTCTGTAATAAATATTCATAGCAAAAAAATCTCCTAGGAATATTAAAATGGCAAACAATGATAGAGTGGCGTCAAAATTTTGTTTATGCACGCCTTGATTTTTCTACCGGTACTTACATATCTCCGACTACAGTAGCACTAAGTACCGTAACACGTGTAGAGTTTAAATAGTAAAATTTAAAATATAAATTTATATTCCAGATTCCATTGCAATTCTTACCGTTATCATAATTGTCTTTAGGAATATATTTCGGCAGTTTATCACCGTAGATATCATCGATTTCTTGGTGAGAATCAAGAGTTTCTTTATCCATAGTAATCTCTTTAATTATTTCTTCTTCATCAATCTCACTGATAACCCTCCACTTGGGTCTGCGATTGATCTCTTTCTTCACAATGTGACTGTCTTTATCATCTTCAGACTTGTATCTCCCGTCAATAGAGTCAACGGCAGTAGAAATGTCTTCGCGCATTGAAATATTTTCAACCTCTTCGAGCTCTTCTTCAAGCATAAACTCGCGCTTTTCATTGGGATTTATGTAAGCCCTGCCATAAGGTCCGACGACTCCAATTACGCCTCGGGGTACAGAGATCCCCGGAGCTGCCCAAGGGTCCGGTTTTTCTTCCATTAATATTTCTTCAGCCACTCCTGACTCAAGCCACTTGTGAAGTTCTAGCTGCTTGCTCAGTATTTCTTCTCTTACCTTTTCTTCTTTGGTCAAATTAACGTCAAGCTTTGACGGCTTGTTAACAACACTGTACAGCGGCTCTAAATCTTCAATTTCTTCTTCACTTTTCACAATTACAGCACTTATAGCTATTTCCAAGCACTTGTTGTTGTTGTTATTTTTATAAATGGGATTTCGATGGTCAAGAACTGTGTAAACAGGATCACGCGTTGCTGTTCTAATCCATCTTGGCCGGTTATTTTTTTCTTCACTCGCTTCTGATTCACAAGACTCGGTCAATCCAGATGATGACTTGTCTTTACCGCTGACAACTACCGGAATGCCCGCTAATTCCGCTACCATTGTCCAAGATGTTAACTTTGGATAAATTGTGCCAAAGGAAGTCACGTACAAGTTAAATTTACAGTAGGAATTTTTTGTTACGTGAGCACTCAATTCTTTCGCTATTTTAATAGGCTTGTTATTAATTTTAGAATACTGTTTTAATTGAAGAAAAATCTTTTTAGGGAAAATTTTTGAGAAGAAATATTTCCGCGATTGTACGTCTTGCCTTCTTGGGCAATCACTAGAGAAACTGGTCTCAATATTCCGGAAACAATACAAGGAACCGGGAGTAGTGGGAGCCGATCAAATAGATCTAGCTCGATCGTGACCCGTGTGCGTAAACAAAACTTTCCAAACAATTAACATTCGAAGCGGATTCAAATACTTAAATTTTTTAAGATTATTGCCAAGGTGTAAAGAAAAATAGGTAATTTTAATTATAATCATTAGAGACGAAATTTTAAATAATTTGTCGCAATTTTTAAATATATATGGGTTGTTTTTAATATTAAAGCGAAAATATTGGTCCTATAAAAAAATTTTTAGAACAAAAGTTGTTTGATGTTTAATTTTATAAGAAAAATTTTTTTTATGCATGTTTCACATGCATTTTTGTTATATTTTTCATATATACAAATATATAATATATATATTAAAAATATAAGCTCATCCCGATGTTACACTCATCAAGAGCTTTCGTTTGAGTACCCACATGCATTTTTGATATATTTTTCATATATACATATATATAAATATATCAAATATATGAAAAGTTAATGTGGGTACTCAAATGAAAGGTCTCGAGGAGTACAATGTCGGGGTGAGCTTATATATTTAAAAATGTCAATATTTCACAAGATATTTGTTAAATTGCACTGTACTTTCTTAACTATCGACGTTTTTAAAGATATAAGCTCATTTCGATGTTACACTCATCAAGAGCTTTCATTTGAGTACCCACATGCATCTCAGATATATTTTCATATATAAAATATATAATATATATATATAAAAAAAAATTGATGTGAGTACTCAAATGAAAGGTCTCGATGAGTGTAACATCGGGATGAGCTTATATCTTTAAAAATGTCAATAGTTCACAAGATACAAGGTCATTTCCTAATTATGTATGTAGAAATAGAGCATTTTTGAATGCACCCTGAATAATTATCATCATAAATTGACTATTGGTGAGAATGAAATGAAACCTTGAAAAGGCAAAACCCCAGGTCAAGACTTTTCCAACTTCAAAATTAAAATTCATAATGAAAAGTTCAAATTTTTTGATGATTATAAATCTTACTTTTGAAATTACAACAACAATATTGATTTTTTTATAAAATTATGACATTTTTTGTAGAAATTTAAATTTTGAACACTTTTTGTCCCAATTATATTTCATAGGAGCAATATTCTCGCCGTAATATCAAAAATTTGCATTAATTACAAATTGTTACATTAAATTCGCGGCAAAAATCTTTTCGCTACTAATGATTATAATTGTATAGAATTCTTCATGAAGATATCATAATGACCTGAGATATAAAATGAATGACGAGTGACTTTTTTAGGTAGTGATGATAATAATGATTAATGATTAATCACGCTGAAGGATCCATTGTCGCAGAATGTATTCAAAGAGCAGATGACGAGCATCTGGGCTCTGATGAAGCAAATCCTGTATTTATTTACAAGCGACTCAAGTCGGGCATTAGTGTCAAGCGATTAAAAAAATTAAATGCTTACAAGCTAATTTATGTTATTAATTACGGATTGAGTTGAAAAATTGCAACAGCTGGGCTGCGAAGATCCGCTGGATCATGATAACCATTGATGCGGATTATAATTTACCTCAACATGTTGATTATTTTAATTAAAATTAATAATAATATTAAATTATAGTTGAAGACATGTAATTGTTATCATGATATGCATTATTATTTAATTTTTTATCATTAGCTTGTTTCAATAAACAATTATTGGCTTTAAATGAACTTTTTTATAGATTTAATTGATATTAAAATTGTTTTTAGGTCACCGGTTTCCAGAAAACAATAAAAATAATTTTTATTAATAATTAGAGTTGGAATAATTTAATGTCCGAGTCAGAGTGCAATACTTGAGTTGATTTTTCAAGAAAGTGGATTGGAAATCATATATAACCGGTCATTAATGTAATTTATTGAACAGCTGGTGTGAAATGTATAATTAATGAAAAAAAAATTTCCTTCGGGATTTATTATTCATCGTCTTTAACGATGGGAAAAAAATTGTTTGCTGACGGGTATTTCCTGTGATAGATTTTTCATTAATAAACCTGCTTGATGCCTGGCTATCTATATCATGCGACAAACTTCATTAAATTGCTGACTGAAAGTAAAGATATTCATCATTTTTATTAAATCTCTACAAAGTAGGCTAGTAAATTATATATTGAAACGCATTTAAGCGATACGCCTTGATATTCATGATATGTGATAATGAAAAGTCGTATGATAAAAGGTAGTTATCAACAAGGTACAGTTAAGAAATAAATTATTATTTATTATTTATTGTTCGATAAAATTTTAGCTGCAATTTTAAAATCAAATTTTTAATATTACGGAGAAAATATTGATCCTATAATAAAATTTTTTGAACAAAAGTTGTTCAAAATTTAATTTTCTACAAAAAATGTCTCATGATTTCTTTAAAAAAAAAACCTATATTTTAGCTATTTTTCTAAAATTAAGATTCAAAGTAAAAGATTCAAATTTTTTGCTAATTATCTAAATTATTAAGAAAATAACAAAAATGTTGTCTCCAGAATAGTCATATGAAAAAATCGGTTTTTTAGTGAAATTTAGAGTCATTGCAAAGGTCTTGATTTGAATTTGTGCTTTTTCAAGGTTTCATATCATTTTTGAAGATAGTGAATTTATGATGATAAGTATTTAAGCTGCATTCAAAAATGCTCTATCTCTAGATACATAATTAAGAAATGACCTTGTATCTTGTAAACTATTGACATTTTTGAAGATATAAGTTCATCCTGATATTACATTCATCAAGACCTTTCGTTTGAGTACCCATATCAATTTTTCATATATTTATATATATTACATATATGTATATATGAAAAATATATCAAAAATGCATGTGGGTATTCAAATGAAAGCTCTTGATGAGTGTAATATCGGAATGAGCTTATATCTTTAAAAACTTCAATAGTTAAGAAAGTACAGTGCAATTTTAACAAATATCTTGTGAAATATTAACATTTTTGAAGATATAAGCTCATCCTGACATTACACTCATCATGACTTCTCATTTGAGTACCCACATTAATTTTTCATATATTTATATATATTATATATATGTATATATGAAAAATATATCAAAAATGCATGTGAGTACTTAAATGAAAGCTCTTGATGAGTGTAACATCAAAATGAGCTTATATCTTTAAAAACGTTAATATTTAAGAAAGTACAGTGCAATTTAATAAAAGTCATTATTTAATAAAGCAATATTTTATTCATTTATAGTTCACTAGTCACGGCAGTCACAATATAGTGATTGCAAGGTTGCTAGTAAAAATTTTAATTTTGAAATTACAGCTTTCTGATAGGTCCTAAAAAAAAAAATTATAAGAGACATTGTTTTTATAAAATTCAATTTTGAACAACTTTTATCTAAGAAACTGTTTATAGGACCAATATATTCACTGTAATATTAAAAATTAGAACCATTAATTATGAATTGCAATTTTAAAATTTGCAGCAAAAATCTTAGCACTAATAATTATTTATTTCTTGTCTTCGATTGATTATATTTTAATAAAAATGGAGATCAAGATCTCAGACTTAGCACGCGTGGTTAAATAAATGGCTAGAACATTCTCGTGCTACGAAGATGATCCACAGTCAATTGAGAAAGTCTTGAGTATTAACGGAACACGGCATCGTTTTCACTAGCAATGGACGTTTGGACCAATACCAATTTTATTATTTATCCTTAAATTCTTCAACACTCAGCAAAGACAAAATAAATTCTTCAAGTTACAAAATTTCTAATTTTATTTGCATATAACATAGAAAATATATTTTATTTAGACTTAACGGTAAATACTTTTTAGAATAATTGTTGTATGCTATTTTGTTCACTTTCAGATTGGTTTTATAAAGATTTAATTTGACGGCGTTTAAAATAATAACATAATTTATGGAGCAATTGTTGTGGTTGGATTTAAGTAATTCCGATCAATATGATTCGCACGAGTTAACATAATACAATTCTTTTGAGTATTAATTTAATAAATTGATAGTGGTATAATAATAATAGAGCTAAGATTGTGATAAATAAAAATACTTCCGTGAAAACAAAAAGAGAAAGTAAACTGAAATAATATGTATATTACTATAATAATTAGCGCAAGATATAAAACCCGGAGATGCTCGGTATTTTATTTTGTAATGAGATAATTGCATGAAAATTAATTGAGCACATATTTAATAATTTTTAAAATTTTATAACAAATAAATTTTGGCAAAAAATAGAAATTAAAAAAAATAAAAAATGTAATTTTTTAATGACAAAAATTTTTTAATTTTATTTATCAAAAAAATTTGTTCCAAAAATTATTTTTAAAAAAATGCATTTTTTATTTATTAAAATTTCTACAAGTCCATTTTTTTTTTAATAATTTTTTTTTGCTATAAATAAGAAAAGAAAATTAAAAAAATTCTCAAGTGACAGCTAAATTTAATGTCATAATTTTTTGAAAATAATTTTTTTGAATAAATCTTTTTGTTAAATAAAATTATAAAATTGTCAAGTGACAGCTTGAATGTCATAATTAAATAATTGCTTGTATAAAGTAAAATTTAAGACAATAAATAATGTATATTTATTTTTATGATACTATAATTAGCCGAGGTTAAAAAATTTTTGATTTTTTTTTTATTAATTAAATTATAAAAAAAAAATTCCACATGCAAAAAATTTGAAAAACTATCCGTGCAATTTTTTAAAAATATTTTTTTGTTCTAATTTAATTATTGAAAAAAAATTAAAATCCTCGGTTAACTTTAGTATTATACAAATAAATGAAAATTAAATTAGCCGACAACGAAAAATTTTTTTTATTAATTGAATTAACAATAAAAAAATATTTTTAAAAAATTGCACGGATAGTTTTTCAAATTTTTTGCATGTGGAATTTTTTTTTTATAATTTAATTAATAAAAAAAAAATCAAAAATTTTTTAACCTCGGCTAATTATAGTATCATAAAAATAAATATACATTATTTATTGTCTTAAATTTTACTTTATACAAGCAATTATTTAATTATGACATTCAAGCTGTCACTTGACAATTTTATAATTTTATTTAACAAAAAGATTTATTCAAAAAAATTATTTTCAAAAAATTATGACATTAAATTTAGCTGTCACTTGAGAATTTTTTTAATTTTCTTTTCTTATTTATAGCAAAAAAAAATTATTAAAAAAAAAATGGACTTGTAGAAATTTTAATAAATAAAAAATGCATTTTTTTAAAAATAATTTTTGGAACAAATTTTTTTGATAAATAAAATTAAAAAATTTTTGTCATTAAAAAATTACATTTTTTATTTTTTTTAATTTCTATTTTTTGCCAAAATTTATTTGTTATAAAATTTTAAAAATTATTAAATATGTGCTCAATTAATTTTCATGCAATTATCTCATTACAAAATAAAATACCGAGCATCTCCGGGTTTTATATCTTGCGCTAATTATTATAGTAATATACATATTATTTCAGTTTACTTTCTCTTTTTGTTTTCACGGAAGTATTTTTATTTATCACAATCTTAGCTCTATTATTATTATACCACTATCAATTTATTAAATTAATACTCAAAAGAATTGTATTATGTTAACTCGTGCGAATCATATTGATCGGAATTACTTAAATCCAACCACAACAATTGCTCCATAAATTATGTTATTATTTTAAACGCCGACAAAAAAATTAAAAAAAAAATGTCACTTGTAAAAAACTTCAAAAACTGTAAGTGAAATTTTTTAAAAATATTTTTCTGTTTTGATTTAATTATTAAAAAAAAATCAAAAACGTCGGCTAACTTTAATATCATCTTAATTTTCATTTTATTTTTTAGGAAGAAATCTGTGAAGAAATTAAAATTAGCTTTTAATAAAAATAATTAACGACATACTGGACTTAGCAGAGTTAGACTCCTCAATCGGCTGGAGAGATCTTGAAGTCCGCGGCATTCTTGAGCTGCTTTAAAACTTAGATGCACTAAGTATGTCCTAAGGGTGTAATAAAAACTATGGAAACTGGTATGTCAGCTTCCCGTTCACTGGGATTTACTACCTCGCACGTGTCTCATCACTTATGTTACTTATATTTTTATGTTCACTTGTTTTTTTATCCTCACCTGGACAAGTTAAACTAGAAAAAAATGGATCAACCAACCGAGGGATTAGTTTTTTGTTAACGTCTCTTTCTATTGAAGCCCAAGTCATGATTTTTAATAACTATTTTGCTCCACATCACACACCAATTTAACAACACTCACATTATTAATTATTTTAATATTTACACTTTGTCAATTTAATTATTTAAAAATCAATAACAGATTAATGATCATTAGTTTTAATTAAATTACTTTCTTCACAATCACTTTCACTTTGTTTAAAGACTTAAAGTAAGATTATCAAAATTCTTGATAATTATTTTTATTTTCTTGATTATTCACCTAAAAATTATTCAAGGAAATTAAAATTTAGTTTTAAAACTCGGATAATTTAAATAAACAAATTAAAATAAATTATTTTACTTAAGATTCGAAGCTACGCGTCGACGCGCAGATCTGAGAATGAAATAACTCCGGGATCTCTTCGCACAGCTTCTTTTCTCAAACACTGGAAAAAGTTGTTAGGTGGGGATTTACACCTCGGCGGGGACCCTTGTTCCCTCTCTAAATATTACACCTCGACGAAATCCAAGCTCTGATTTTCAGGCAAATAAATTTATAGTCTTCTTTTAAATTACTATAAATAAAACTGGCCCTTTACGTATGAAGAAGATAAATAGAATGAAGAAATAAATAAAGTATAATTTCACGGATATATAATCATTTAATATCTTCTTCAGAAGTATGATTCTTTACAACTTTACACTCATTACATGATCTTGGTGGAGATAGTCATGCCAGTTGGTTAGAATTTATCTACTTTGAAATCTTTTATTACAAATGCGAACGTAAGTTATAGAATTTATGAATTTATAAGTAAAATTGCGTTCTAGATTTTTTTAAATATTTATTTTTATTGAAAGTTTTATTATTTTAGTTTTTTAAATGTCAATTAAAATAACTTTATCACTTTGTTATGAAATTTATTTCTTTTTTGTATTTTTACTTTCAATTTCTTTTTAATTAATTAAATTATTAATTTTTGTTTATTTAACTTCACAAAATTCTTTTATTATGATTTTTTTTATTAAAAAAATTATTTTTTAATTTTTTTTTCTTAGTAAAAAAATTATTTTTTAATTTTAGTTTTAAAAAAATGTCAATTAAAAAAACTTTGTTGTAAAATTTATTTCTCCTTTGTATTTTTACTTTTATTTTCTTTTTAATTAATTAAATAATTATCTTTTTTTTATTTAACTTCACTAAATTTTTTTATTTTTATTTTATTATTAAAATATTTATTTTAAAATTATTTTCTAATTTTAGTTTTAAAAATGTCAATTTAAAAAACTTTATCACTTTGTTAAAAAATTTATTTCTTCTTTGTGTTTACTTTTATTTAATTTTTTTAATTAATTAAATTATTATTTATTTATAACTTCACAAAATTATTTAATTTTTTTTTCTTATGAAAAAAATTATTTTTTAATTTTTCTTTTAAAAAAATGTCAATTAAAAAAACTTTATCACTTTGTTAAAAAATTTATTTCTTCTTTATATTTACTTTATTTTCTTTTTATTTAATTAAATTACTGTTTATTTATATATTTAACTTCACAAAATTTTTTTGTGAACAATAAATGTTTTATTATTAAAACATTTATTTTAGAATAGTTTAATTTTTAGTAATAAAGGTAACCGTTATTTTTTTTAGCAATAAAATTAATTTCTCCGACTGCCGCTAGATGGCCACAAATTCAAAACCTTCAACTATTTTTTGGCAGCAAGTGTTTTAACGGTTAATAATATTAACGGCGTAACTAGGAAACAAAGGGACGAAGCTGCGACGTAAGTAAGAGTTAAGAAAATTATCTAAAGCTTGTGGAATGTTTATAACATTTGCATGAATTATTATTAATAAAAAGAAGCTAATAACAGACAGTACTAATTATAATGATGGATTGTGATTTGGATTTTAATAAAAAATTAATGGCTATTAAAGTCGAGCATGATGATGTCTGCTATTCAGAAGACGCTAATGATGTGAAACCGAGATTAAAATTTAATAATTATGCTAAGTGTGGAAATAAGTGCTTTGATGTCGTTGACAAGTGGGTTAATAAGGCTATTGTCAAAGTTCCAACAGGTGATAATTGGCACAATATCATTCAAAGGGAAATTGCGCTGTTGAAAGTGAGATACCCTTTCTTGACGGAGAAACAACTCAAAGGAAAAGCTCTGGTTAAATTTGGAATTCCTTGTTCTATGGGAAATATTATAAGGTAAATATATTACATTGAAATTTGAAGACACTTAATGATACTAAAATTAATTAAAATAAAACTAGCAACCGTGCAGTCACTATGTGACTGCTGTGACTTGTGAACTATAAATAAATAAAATTTTAGTTTAATAAATAATACTTTTTGTTAAATTGAACTGTATTTTTTTAAATATTGACATTTTTAAAGATATAAGCTCATCCCAAAGTTACACACATCAAGAGCTTTCATTTGAGTACCCACATGCATTTTTTATATATTTTTCATATATACATATATGTGATATATATAAATATATAAAATATATGAAAAATTGATGTAGGTACTCAAATGAAAGCTCTCGATAAGTGTAACGTTGACGTGAGCTTATATCTTTAAAAATGTCAATAGTTCTCAAGATACAAGGTCATTTCTTAACAATTGACATTTTTAAAGATATAAGCTCATCCCAAAGTTACACACATCAAGAGCTTTCATTTGAGTACCCACATACATTTTTATATATTTTTCATATATACATATATATAATATATATAAATATATGAAAAATTGATGTGGGTACTCAAACGAAAGGTCTCGATGA
>CAJNRD030001117.1:2507705-2533444 GCA_905319865.3 Cotesia congregata | reverse complement strand
TATATATGAATATATAAAAAATATATCAAAATTGATGTGGGTACTCAAATGAAAGCTCTTGATGAGTGTAATGTTGGGGTGAGCTTATATCATTAAAAATGTCAATATTTCACAAGATACAAGGCCATTTCTCAGTTATTGACATTTTTAAAGATATAAGCTCATCTTGATGTTACACTCATCAAGAGCTTTCATTTGAGTACCCATATGCATTTTTGATATATTTTTCATATATACATATATGTTATATATATATTAATATATAAAATATATGAAAAATTGATGTGGGTACTCGAATGAAAGGTCTTGATGAATGCAATATCAAGATGAGCTTATATCTTTAAAAATATCAATAGTTCTCAAGATATAAGGTAATTTCTTAATTATGTATCTAAAGTTAGAGCATTTTCGAATGCAACCTAAATACTTACGTTTAGTGCCATTTATGTGATCCAAGAAATTTATTGAATCTTTTACAACACAATCACAAACATTGCAATAATATCTAAAAAAAATTGAAGACATTAGTAAACAATTATAATTATTAAAAATAATTTAATTACCCTCCAGTTTGCGAAGAAGGTGTATTTTTATTAATGACTACACTCTTCCCAAGTTTCGACTCCAAATCAACTTTATAATCTCGCTGTTTCAGCAGTTCTCTCTTCACCGCAGGTTGCTTTGGAATACCCAGTTCTTCCTCGGCGATCTCCTCCTGGAGACGTTGGAGCGCCAACCGCTCGTATTCCTCTCTGTTCCATTTTCGCCGATGGTCATCTGGTCTTTGCTGTATTTAAAAAAAAAAATATCAACAATAATATTTAATTATATTTTTAAAAGCAGTCGTCTAACCGAGGATACAAACGATGTGATCGAAGTGTTAATATTAAAAAATATCAATTAAAAAAAAATGATGACATTAAAGTTAGCTGTCACTTGACCAATTTTGTATTTTATTTAACAATTAAATTAATTCTAAAAAATTATTGTTAAAAAATTGCATTTTTAATTTTTTAAAATTTCTACATGTTAATTTTTTTTCCATAATTTATTTGATAGAAAAATTCTAAAAATTGTTAAATGTCTGCTAAATTAATTTTCATAAAAAAAAAGAAGAATATTTAAAAATAACTAAATTGTTAGTAAATAAAAAAAACTCACCGCCATATTCAACTCAGTTATAATAAAATAAAAATATATATAGTGACAAAATAAAAAAACAAGGTAATATATCAATCAACAATTAATTAATTGATATAGATTATAGCTGTCAACTGTTATTTATTTTATTAATGACACTTATGCAAGTATTTGACATCTATTTATTATTTGCAAGCTTTAAGTCTTTCACTCATAACCATTTTCCGATATAATACTGAAGTTAGCCGTCAGCTGTCAATTTTAAAAATTTTTGTAACAAATTAATTACAATAAAAAAATACTTTTTAAAATTTTTATTAATTTTCACACATGTGAAATTCTTTAATTAAATTTTTTTTATACTAATTTAATTTTCATAAAATTTTCTAAGAATATTTTTTATGTCAGTCAACTTCAGTGTTATTTTCCAATTACAGATTTTTATTTTTTTATTAATTGAATTAGCAAAAAATATTTTTAAAAAATTGCACGTATAATTTTTTTAATTTTTTACAAGTGCAATTTTTTCTTTTAATTTTTTTGCAATAATTTTATCAATAAAAAAAAATTCTAAAAATTGTCAGCTGTTTGCTAATTTTATTTTTCATTCCAGGAGGTGGCGCCATCTAGTCTGAATTTATTCAAAGACAACTTCAGAGTGTTCTAAATTAAATTGGTTAGTTTACAGCACTCTTACTATATAGAGTTGTAGAGTTGAGTAGAGTTCTTAACCATTTT
The DNA here is from genome assembly GCA_905319865.3 of Cotesia congregata. NCBI lineage: Eukaryota > Metazoa > Arthropoda > Insecta > Hymenoptera > Braconidae > Cotesia > Cotesia congregata. Next base: position 2,531,566 of record CAJNRD030001117.1, on the reverse strand, counting down.
AACACATATTTACATTTAACTTTACACATACAATTTAAAATATGTATGTATACATTTATTTTAATTTCTACACTTAAAACTGCAGTACACATATATAACGCATATCCATTGAGGATGTCACCGCGATGACACGGTTGCTAGTTCAGAAGCCTCGGAAGTAACGGTGTTGATTCATTAATTTTATACCCATATTAAAATAATAATAATAATAATAATAATAATAATAATAAAATTAAATGTTAGTCAACACTGAATTTATTCGGTAGCAATAATGCCAGGGTAAGTGATTGTTTATTAAAATAAAATTAAAATAAATAAAAGCTTGGTGCTTTAATAAAATGGACTGTAGTGTTTACTCCATTAATATTGGCTGATTATTTAGTCACAATAATAGTCATAATAATATTTTAATATATACAATCTAAGATCTTGGGATCCTTTGGTTGTAAGTGCACATTACGCTTGATAAAATTTGCAAATTGCACTCGTGGCGTCATCGTTAAGTTATTTTTATTCCTTGGAGAAAATGGTTTGTACAATAAAAAAATTCTCAAGTTTTTTTATACTATTTTTGGTGTTTATTTTTGTTTTTTTTTTTTTTTTTTAGATGTCAAACCACGCTAAGAATGAAAGTATTCAACGGGGAGCTGTCATGGATTATGATAAACAGTTTCAGGAAGACTTAGAGAGAGCACAAGCTCTAAGTTTGGAAAGTTTGGCCTTGGAGAAATTTAAACTCCAAAAACAGTTAGAGTGCTCTAATAATTTTTTCACCGCCCAACAATGTAGTCAGTCTAATAGCAGTAATGTTTCTGAAGTAGATAGTTCGACTTCTATGGACAAGTAAGCTTTTTGATTATTTAAGTACACTGAGATAAATGTTTTGTTTCCTTTATTTTCAACACGGAGTTTTTTTTATGTGTTATGTGAATTAAAAGTAAGAAAATTCAAGAGTTTATCAAGACTTTAATTGGTTTAATAACTTCCGGTTGGTAAAGAAAAAATTGTAGAGTAAATTACTTCAAGTTTGAGTTTTAAAAGATTAAAGAAAACTAGCAACCTTGCAGTCACTATATGACTGCCGTCTTGTAAATTATAAATATATAAGATTTTGCTTTATTGAATAATCTTCTGTTAAATTCCACTGTATTTTCTTAAATATTGACATCTTTAAAGATATAAGTTCATTCTGATGTTACATTCATCAAGGGCTTTCATTCAAGTACCCACATGCATTTTTGATATATTTTTCATATATACATATACATAAATATATCAAATATATGAAAAATTAATGTGGGTACTTAAATGAAAGCTCTTAATAAGTGTAATGTCGGGATGAGCTTATATTTTTGAAAATGTCAAAAGTTCATAAGATATTTGTTAAATTGCACTGTACTGTCTTAACAATGGACCCTTTTAAAGATATAAGCTAATTCCGGGGTTACGCTCATCAAGAGCTTTCGTTTGAGTACCTACGTGAATTTTTGATATATTTTTCATATATACATATATGTCATATATATAAATATCAAAAATATCTAAAAAATTGATGTGGGTACTCAAATGAAAGGTCTCAATGAGTGTAACATCAGGATGAGCTTATATCTTTAAAAATGTCGATAATTAAGAAATGACATTGTATCTCGTAAACTATTGATATTTTCAATGATATAAGCTCTTCCCGACATTACACTCATCAAGAGCTTTCATTTGAGTACTCACATCAATTTTTCATATATTTTATATATTTATATATATATTACATATATGTATATATGAGAAATATATCAAAAATGCATATGGGTATTCAAATGAAAGGTCTCGATGAGTGTAACATCAGGATGAGCTTATATCTTAAGAAATGTCAATATTTCACAATCTACAAGGTCATTTCTTAATTATGTATCTAGAGATAGAGAATTTTTAAATGCAGCCTAAATACTTATCATATTAAATTGACTATTGGTGAGAATGAAATGAAACCTTTAAAAGACACAAATATAAATCAAGGCCTTTGCATGGACTCTAAATTTGACTAAAAAAAACCGTATGATTATGATGGACACAAAATTTTTCTTATTCTCTTAATAATATAAATTATATACAATTGATAATTATTATTGATTGACTATAGCAAATAAAATATTTTCTCAGTGTATAAAAATATGTTATTATTTATTACAATTAATTGGTTAAAATTATCAATGCAGATTACAATTAAGAAGCAGACCAAGGCCTGGAGGTACACAGTCAAAAAATTCCCCCATAATAGCTCCACCGCCGATACCTAGTCGGCGTAATTCAACAACAACAGTCGGCCCAGCATCCTCCAACACAACCGACCTAATTAATTTCACCAGTCCCGTTAAATCGGAGTCTAGTTTGGATGACTATTGTAGCAGCACAATTGCGTCAGCTGTCCCGACGATATCGCAGCCTTCTATCGAGCCCAAGTGGGATACACACCCGTCACTTCTCAAAAGAACAACAAGAGTTTCGAGAAGCAACAGCTCAGCAGCGGCGTACCAGACCCATGACTTTCGCTATCACTCGCCTTCTCCCGGACCTCGCGCTTCTACTGCGCCATGCACACCTGGCACTCCGGGAATTAGCCCGGTGATAACGCAAGCCGAGAGTGTCGGTGACGGTATTCCACAGGTAAACATTTTATATTAAATATAAATAGTATCTTTATTTTTTATTATATTTTATCTTGTATTCCAGCTGGCTTGGAATTTTTTTACTTTTAGTAATTATTTCTTCGCTCAGGTATCTTTAATGTCAAGGTTTTAATTAGCACTCACCATTTAATATTTTCATATTTAAATTAATCATCAATTGTTGAGTGAATTTTTTTTATTTTTATTTCATTGTAGATTATTATTTATAATTGTTTAGGTTTAGTTTCATCAAAATCACTAATTTAAATTATTTATCAAAAAAATTATGATACTGAATTTAACAGACAATTTTTTAGATTTTTATAAAAAAAAAAATTTTTTTTTTTAGCAAAATAATTTTATATTTAGAAATTAAAAAAAAAAAATTAGTGTGAATTTAAAAAAATATTTTTTTTAATAATAATTGATTTGTTATAAAAAAAATTTAGAACAGCTAACTCTGACCTCAAACAGGGATAGCAACTTTGCTTTATTAAATAATATACTTTCTTAAATATCAACAATTTTAAAGATATAAGCTCATCCTGATGTTACCCTCATCAAGAGCTTTTATTTGAGTACCCACATGCATTTTTTATATATTTTTCATATATACATATATATATATAAATATATCAAATATATGAAAAATTGATGTGGGTACTCAAATGAAAGGTCTCGATAAGTGTACCATCAGGATGAGCTTATATCTTTAAAAATGACAATATTTCACAAGATATTGGTTAAATTGTACTGTATTTTCTTAACTATTGAACTTTTAAAAGATATAAGCTCATTCCGATATTATACTCATCAAGAGCTTTCATTTGAATACTCACATGCATTTTTGATATATTTTTCATATATACATATATATATAATATATATAAATATATCAAATATATGAAAAATTAATGTGGGTACTCAAATATAAGGTCTTGACGAGTGTAACATCGGTATGAGCTTATATATTTAAAAATGTCAATAGTTCACAAGATACAAGGTCATTTCTTAATTATTGACATTTTTAAAGATATAACCTCATCTCGACATTACACTCATCGAGACCTTTCATTTGAGTACCCACATCAATTTTTCATATATTTATATATATTATATATATGTATATATGAAAAATATATCAAAAATGCATGTGGGTACTCAAATGAAAGGTTTTGTTGAGTGTAATATCAAGATGAGCTTATATCTTCAAAAATGTCAATATTTTTCCGATTACCTATTATTATGTAGCGGGAAGTTGCAGGGATAACCTTTACAGTCAACCATTTTCCAAACTTTTTTTTATAATTATTTAATTAAAAAATTGCTAAACGTCGGCTAATTTTCGTATCATAAAAACTAAAATTATTCACTATTAATATTAAAACATTCCTTTATCTTATTATTTTTAGATCCCACCACTACCAATGAACTACCGCCCACCTCTAACCGGCCCACCTGCAACCAAGCCAATTTTCCCCATCGAAGACAACCAGCTCCAAGTATTAAAAGTAATTGAAAAAAAGCCAAATAATAACCTGATAGATCTGAGTGCATTTGAAAACCCCGAAGACAAAACAAATGTCCGAGTAAGCGTCCTAGAAGCCTTTGACCCCCTACTCATAAAGACTGAAGCACTAAAAGAACCAACCCCTTCAAAAAATGAACCGAGCCAAACCGACGGCTCAGTATACGACCCATTCGACCCTTTCGACTACATGTACAGCACAAACGAGAGCATAAGCTCCGACCCAGTTTACGCAGCAGTAGAAAAAACCCCAACTTCTCCAGCAGTCTCTCCCGCAGCTCCACCATTACCTCCCCGAAATTCCTCAGCCTGGAACACGATAGAAAAACGCCGTACGTCCCTAGACCGCCGACGAAAGCGCCAAACTCGCCTCTACGAAAATATCACCGTCGTAAAAGCCCGAGCCTCTTTACAAGACTGCGATCTCAAAGCGTTCCACCTGATGATCAAATCCATAAGAAGCGAGTTTCCCTTTAACGATCCCAACACAAACATCGGCCACGTGATCAGTCCCATGATGGAGAATCTTTACCCCGACGGGACCAGCATTAAGCTTGTAGTCCACCCTCAATTGGTGGGTGGGTCAGACAATTCAGACAACCCAGTAGCACCGTCCATTAATTTTACTTGCAACGTATCTTGCAGCGTAGAGCATGTAATTCTTAATGTAGCTTGCTCGTTAGAAGACAATATTGTAAATGCAGACAAATACTGCCTAAGAGTCTGGGGTCTGGCTGAATATTTAGCTCCCAACACCACTTTAGCGCAGTACGAGTACATTCATCAGTGCATCAAACTCGAAAAGGACATTGAATTGGCGATAATTACCCGAGCGCAGATAAAAAGATCCATTGCCAGGTCTCTGCAAGACGACAATAGAGATCAAGATTTAAAATTGGAAGATATCCTACCCAACGAACCTCTGGAGCCAATTTCTTACGACACGTTGATTATTTTATTAGAGACAGTTGAAAAAGAAATGGAACGTGTTGAAACAGCTGCTATTCAATTAGCAGCACCTAATCACAGTTCTAGTCTTTTGCCACAATTACAACCCCGAGGGGTTGTTCAGTCCGTTAAAGCTGTTTGCGCGCTAATGGGAAATATTGAAACTTACGAAATTACAGAAGCGGTGGATAATTTTGTTAATGCTTGTTGCCAATTTTTACCCCAAATGCACACGACTAATATTGAGTGTAAAAAGCCGGAGATTTTGCATGAAGATGGTGATTACTCGGTTGTTACTTTGAGGACAAAATTTCCTGAGCTTCTGGGGTCGCATTGCCATAAAATTCGCGATGCTATTCAAGATCTTGTTGAGACTTACTGCAATGCCTTCAGAGTTGATTTTCATAAATTGCGCGGGGAATATTTGGCAAATAGTCTGGTGTCTTCGGAGGTGTTGGACACTGTGCTAGTAAGAGTGGGAGCTTTGCATAGAATTCCTAACTCTTGGAAGCACGATGATTATATTGTAGCTGCGCAAATTTTCCACGGAACAAGACCAGTTGGTAATCCGGTGCTTTCTGAGCCAATGACGCTCAATGTCAATTTTTACTCGAGAATTTTATTTAATACCTGGCTGGAATTTCGCGGGTTAAGTGTTTGTCAAGTTCCGCGTGAAGCGAGGTTGGTTTTGGTGATTTATGGGCGCACTTTGCAGCCTACTGAGCATGATAATAATTCGGGAGAAGGTTCGATGCAAAAAGAGGAGCTTGGATGGGGTGCAATACAATTTTTTGACTATGATGGGGTCATGAGCCAAGGGAACTTTTTTTTGTCACTCTGGCCAGCGGCTGCTGATAAAAGACTAGGACCTGCTCCGGCTCCAGGGATCCATCCTTATGGAGAGACCAATCCGATAATTGGACTAGAACTCCCGGATTATGGAGGAAGGGTGCTTTTTCCTACGGAATTGAGAGACCATGATGTAGAGTCGCTGGATATTAATTTGCTGGATCAAAATACTAAGGAGCTATTGATTGATATTTGCCAGCAGGATACTTTCTCTAGGCCGCCGATTGATGAAAGGGAAATTTTGTGGGAAAAAAGACACTACTTGCATGAAATTCCGGAAGCTCTGCCGAAAGTCTTGTTGGCTGCTCATAGCTGGGACTGGGCTTGTTTGCCAGATCTTCACGCTTCGCTGAGAGTTTGGAGCCCGCTTCCACCTGTTCAAGCGCTTCAATTACTACTTCCTTGTTTTCCGGATATTAAAGTTAGGGAGATGGCAGTCGGGTGGATTAGAGAGTTGAGTAATGATGAGCTGGTGGATTATCTTCCGCAGTTGCTTCAGGCGCTGAAGCATGAGACTTATGAAGCTTCGCCGCTGGCGAGGTTTTTGTTGGAAAGGGCGCTACTGTCGCCGAGGGTCGCGCATCATATTTATTGGCTTTTGACGCAGTCTCTTCCTGGGCAGAGTCCTCAGGTGAGTTATTTTTTTAAATTCTAAAAAAATTTATAAATTTTTGGTATGTTGGAATAACGTCGAATTATTATTAATGTTTTTTAATATTAATTAGGCATTGTTAAATAATGACTTTTGTTATATTGCATTGTACTTTCGGAAATATTGACGTTTTTAAAGATATAAGCTCATTACGATGTTACACTCATCAAGAGCTTTCATTTGAGTACCCACATGCATTTTTGATATATTTTTCATATATATATATATATATATGAAAAATATATGAAAAATTGATGTGGGTACTCAAATGAAAGGTCTCGATGAGTGTAACATCGGGTTGAGCTTATATCTTTAAAAATGTTAATAGTTCACAAGATACAAGCGATTCCTTAATTATATATCTAGAGATAGAGTATTTTCGAATGCAGCCCAAATACTTATCTTAATAAATTTATAATTTAAAAAATAAAAAATTAAGTAATAGATGTATAATACCGATTGACGTTTATGTACATAAATAAATAAATAAATTTATTTATTTACAGAATTCTGGTGAATCATCACAAGAAGATGACCGAAGTATAAGTTTCACTCGGTACCAAAGAAGACTACAATTAATGCTTCGCGCGCTGCTGGCAGTAATTGGCGAAGCTTTGAGAAATAGTTTTCTTACTCAGCAATTATTAGTCAAAAATCTCAATGAAATTGCTGAAAATATAAAAACAACTAAAGAATCATTAAGAATGGAATCATTAAAGTTAGGATTGCAAAATATACATGGTCAATTGGCTGAAGATGAGGGTACTTGTTTGCCTTTGTCACCCAGCAGACAAGTATTTGGAATAAATATCCAAACTTGTTCATATTTTCCATCATTTACATTGCCATTAAAAATAAGCTTCATAAGCTGCGACAATGTCATTAGTCCGGCGATATTTAAAGTTGGAGATGATTTGCAGCAAGATATGTTGACGATTCAAATGGTAAGAATAATGGACAAATTATGGCTCAAAGAGGGTTTGGATTTAAAGATGGTGACATTCGCTTGTGTGCCTACGGGAAATAAACGAGGAATGATTGAGATGGTGACCAATGCTGAAACTTTGAGAAAAATTCAAGTTGAGTTCGGTCTCACCGGGTCTTTTAAGGACAGACCTATCGCCGAGTGGCTTGCCAAACATAATCCTTCGGAATTGGAGTATGAAAGAGCGGTGGAAAATTTTACTCGCTCCTGCGCGGGTTACAGTGTCGCTACTTATATCCTGGGAATTTGCGACAGGCACAATGACAATATTATGCTCAAGACCTCGGGTCATTTATTTCATATTGACTTTGGAAAATTTTTAGGCGACGCGCAAATGTTTGGTAACTTTAAAAGGTAATTTTATTTTATTTCAGAAATTAATTTAATTCTTTAAATTAATTTTAATTTTTTTTTAATTTAATTAATTAAAATTTTGTATTAATTTAATTAATTAAAATTAATTTTAATTTTTGGTTTTTGATAAAAATAGCTTATTAATTAAGATACTGACATTAGAAATTTTTTTTTATAATTTTATAGCAATTAAATTACTAAAAAAAAATTAATAAAAAAATTCAACATGTGAAAAGTCAAAATAAATATCAGTGGAAAATTTTTTAAAGGATTTTTTTATTATAATTAATTTTTTATAAAAATTAAAAAAATTGAAAGTTGTCAGCTACCTTATAATAATAAAGTTTGAATTAATTAATTATTAAATTAGAACTAAAAAATATTTTTAAAAAATTGCACATTTTTTACAAACAAAACTTTTTTTTATTTTAATGAAAAAAAATTCTAAAAAATTTTTGAATGTCGGCTAATATAATTTTCATAACCAACTCCTGTATTATTATTAATTCATACATTTTTTTTTTTTCAATCTAGGGATCGAACGCCGTTCGTACTGACTTCAGATATGGCGTATGTGATAAATGGAGGTGATAAACCATCAGCTAAATTCCATAACTTTGTAGATTTGTGCTGTCAAGCTTTTAACATCGTTCGGAAACATGGAAATCTTATTCTACATTTATTTGGACTGGTAAATAATTGTTTTCACAAACATCATTTTTATGGAATACAATTTAATATAAATAACTTAAAGTTGTTTATATTTATAAAAAATTATAACATATCGATTATGTTTACTTATAAGTTGTACAGAAGTAAATATTATGAAAATATATAAAAACCACAACGGAAGAGCTCATCCTGTTTTGTTATCAGAGGTGCTCTATTATCGCTTTACTAACTTCACTATATTATGTTAATTAGTCTCTGAGAGGAAATTATTTCTAGTATCTCAGTTATTCTCAGCTTGTAAAGAAACAAACTTCTTTTAATTTAAATATTTCTGAATTATAAATTGTAAAAAAAAAATTTTTTTATTGAAAATTAAGTGTAATAAAGTGAAAAAAAAAATGGAAAGTTTATTACAAGAAATAACGCGAGATAATGAACAAATGAATAAAAAATTAAGTGACATTATTGTAAAAGAAACATTTAATAAATTAAAAATGAATGAATACACAAATCCTCAGATGACATCTTCTGGGATTCCCGGCGTGACGATGGATGCTGTGAGTTACGTACAAAAAGCTCTTCTGCCAGGACAAACAAATCCTGAAGCTGCTGCGACTTTCGCGAGGATGATTGAAAGCTCGCTTAAAAATTGGTTCACTCAGTTCAACTTTTTCCTTCACAATTTGGCACAGTTGAGGTTCACCGGTGATCACAATGACGGTGAACTTTTGTCATTTATCCCACGTACATACACGTAAGTAATTAAATCACCAAAAATTGTCAGTATATTTGTTATCACTATTAATCATAATTTTTTTTCTTACAGAATGCAGCAAGAAGGACAACTTACAAGTGTACAAGTTCATGGCTACCAAAAACGCTACGACCCGGAGAAATATTACATGTATATTTTGAGAATTCAGAGAAAGGGTCAGCCAGACCCGACTTACTTATTCCGTTCGTACAAAGAATTCTGTGAATTTTATCAGAAACTGTGCATCCACTTTCCTCTTGCCAAAGTAGCTAGGTAATTTATTTTTATATTATTTACAAGTGGTATGGGGTCAACTCTATTTTTGGCTATATTTAAATATAATTTATGATAAAAAATGTCGTGGAAGAAAAAAATAAAGATTTCGATAGCTTTTTTGCCTTCAAAAATTGGAAAAAATTTTGGCTCTCATGTTTTTGGATAAAATTTATATTTTATCTTTTTCTTTGAAAAGTATATAAAAAAACGAACAATTAAAAAAAAAAGTTGAATATCCCAATTTTATAAAAAATTTGTTAAATTTTTTTTATGTATTTTTCAAAAAAAAATATGAATACTGGACAAAATTTTATAGTTATGAAATATTCATTTTATTTCATTAAAATTATTATATAATCAAAAAATCAAAATTATAAAAATAATAACAATTAAAGAGGATTTATTACCATTCTTTAAGCCAACTTACCTAAGTCACTTAGAGACTATTCAATTTTTATTTATTAATTATTTTCACCATAAAAAAAAAAATTGAACCACCATCGAAATTGAATTTTCTTCAAGCGGATCGGGTAAGTTGGCTTAAAAAATTACAATAAATCCTCTTCATAAGTAAAATCGCCGATATTAGTAATATTTCTAACATAACAATAATAATAATAATATTTTTTTTTGGAACAAAAAATCATTCTGGGGTGCTTGTTATTCAGAAAAATTGTGGGTGTGATACAATTATTATTATTGATACGAAAAAAATCACAGGTAGTTGGAATTAATAAATGACAAATTAAACAATCTTGTTAATGTTATTATTGCGACGTTTTGACTATTTATTGTCTTCATCAGGCTCTGAAAAATACATACATAAATTTATAAATACAATCCAATTCTATTGTACTCTATTAACGATTGTAATTCCAAAATTTTTTTATTATGTTAATTCCAATTACCTGTGATTTTTTCGTATTATTTTATCACATCCAAAATGAAATAATAATAATAATAATAATAACAATAATTTATTAGTATTATCATTATTTTATAATAATTTTAATGAAATTATATGAATTTTTCATAACTTTAAAATTTTTTCCGGGTCTATTTTTTCCGAAAATATATTACCAAAAAATATGTCAATAAAATCAAATAAAAATTTCTTTAAAAAAAATTGAAAATTAAAAAGGTTAACCCCACTTATAAATATTTACCATTTATTTTTATATTATATTTCTGTTTCACTTTCTTTGTACTCTTTATTTCTCTGCACTACTATAAAATTTCCATTTTTATTTTCACCAATTAATGGATCGGGTACTGGAGCTCGTTCTTTTTTCTTACTCTTCATTTTATTTTTAGTCATTCCAGAAGAATTCATCTCTATTTTTGGTACAAAATTCTCTCTAGAATTTATTCCATTATTAGAATTATCATCTTCAGAACTGGATAATTTGGCCAATGGATTTTGAGGCGGTGTAAGATTTTTTACCACTGGAGACACTGGAATATTTTTTGGCTGGATTAAAGCTCTAGGTTGTTCTGGTTCTGATGTACTCAGTGTGTTTTTATCTTCAGATCTTGCAGGCTCTCTATCAAACTGTGAAAATTGCCGATATAGTCCCGGAATTTCTGCAGATGAATTTTTCTGCTGGATTTTCATTCTCGCACGAAACCATTTCAAACCCATATCGTCAAACTTAATATAAAATATAATACTGTCGTTTATTACAACAAATATATAACACTGATAATTGTCCCAGGGAATTTTATTGTTTGATTCGCGCTAGTTATCTTGTCTTATCTCAAATAGACCTTAATTATAGGTGATTCATCGTGAATTATCAGTTTATAACGCTCTATCTAATTTGTCCGTACGCTCGAGATTATTTATAACTAAAAAATGCTTCAGCACGTGGAATTGAAAAATTTGTTTTGTTCGATTGAATCTTCGCATAATCTCAGCTATAAATTTATTTGTTTTTTTTTTTTTTTTTAATTTATTTTATTTTATGTAATAATTTTTTGTTTATTTACTTTCAGTTTACCGAATGGTATGAGCGTAGGCAGATCAAATATCAAACAAGTAGCAGATAAACGACGAGCAGATATCGAAAAATTTTTACTTAGCCTATTTAAAATGGCACCTGAAATATCACAAAGTGACCTTGTTTATACATTTTTTCACCCGCTTCTTCGAGATCAGCAAAATGCTGATATTCATCTTCGTAAAGTAAAAGGTAAAAATTAAAAATAAATAAATAATTAATTGCTAGCACCCTTGCAGTCACATAGTGACTGCTGTTATTTATGAACTATAAATAAACAAAATTTTGGTTTATTAAATGATGACTTTTGTTATATTGCACTGTACTTTCGTAAATATTAACGTTTTTTAAAATATAAGCTCATTTCGATGTTACATTCATCAAGAGCTTTCATTTGAGTATCCACATGCATTTTTGATATATTTTTCATATATACATATATGTAATATATATAAATATATAAAATATATAAAAAATTGATGTAGGTACTTGAATTAAAGGTCTCGATGAGTGTAATGTTGGAGTGAGCTTATATCATTAAAAATATCACGAGTAGACAAAATACAATATAATTTCTTAATTATTGACATTTTTAAAGATATACGCTCATCCTGATGTTACACTCATCAAGAGCTTCCATTTGAGTACCCACATGCATTTTTATATATTTTTCATATTTATATATATAATATATATATATATATATAAATATATAAAATATATGAAAAATTGATGTGGGTACTCAAATGAAAGGTCTTGAGGAGTGTAATGTCAGGATGAGCTTATATCTTTAAAAACGTTAATATTTAAGAAACTACAGTGCAATTTAACAAATATCTTGTGAAATATTGAAATTTTTAAAGATATAAGCTCATCTCGACATTACATTTATCGAGACCTTTCATTTGAGTACCCACATGAATTTTTCATATATTTCATACATTTATATATATTACATATATGTATATATGAAACATATATCAAAAATGCATGTGGGTACTCAAATGAAAGGTCTCAATGAGTGTAACATCAGAATGAGCTTATATCTTTAAAAACTTCAATATTTCACAAGATACAAGGTCATTTCTTAATTATGTATCTAGAGATATTTTCGAATGCAGCCTAAATACTTATCATAATAATTAATTTTTTACCTAAAAATAATTTCAGTAGGAAATTGGTGGGCCGAGAAGAGAGTCAGAGACAACATTCAATGCGGACAAATAAAACTATCCTTACACTACAGCCGTGGTACATTATCAGTAATGATTCACCACGCCAGAGGCTTGCCAAAGGTTGCCAATGCTCAAGAGCCGAATACTTATGTAAAAGTATACCTCAAGCCAGACCCGACAAAAGCAACCAAACGAAAGACAAAAGTAGTTAAAAAAAACTGTCATCCATCATTTATGGAAATGCTGGAGTACAGAATGCCGCTGGATGTTGTCAAAGAGCGGACACTTGAAGCAACTATTTGGAATCATGATACTTTGCAAGAAAATGAATTTCTCGGTGGTATCCGCTTGCCTCTCGGTCATTTCGAGCTTACTAACGAAACTATTGAGTGGTTTCCTCTTGGTAGCATTCGATAATTAATAATTAGGATTAAATTAATTAATTAATTTTTTTTAATATTGCATTAGATTTTTTACGCACAGTTTAAGAAAATTAATTACGACTCTAATTATATTTAGGTAATTTATCTATTCAAAATTATCACAATTAAAATAAGTCTAGTGATTTTTTATAAATGGTTAGAAATATTTATTAATTATTTTTGATAAATATTTCTATTGCCAATAATATTTATTAACCAAAGGAGGACCTAAGCTAACTCTTTTTACACTTTAATAGTTTTTAATATATTTTTACATTAATTAATTATTAAAAAAAAAAATGATAAAAGCACCTCGAAAAATTTCCGATATTTAATTGGCTTGAAATGAATTTGTGATAAAATTTTATTTATATTTTAATCGTATATATCTATACTAATTGTACATATTATATCAATTTAATTTTTTTTTGTCTAATTAAATGTGGAAATTACTAAAAAAAAAATTTTTTTCATCACAAGTATTTTATAAATTGCTTTTTAAAATAAATTGACAAATGATTAATGTATACTATAAATTTAAACGATTTAAATAATCGAGTGAAACGTAGTAAATTTATAATTGTAATATTTACAGACACATAAATTTTATTAAAAGAAGATTTATCAAGCAATTTAAATGAGAGATTAATAAACAGTGAGATAAATTTATAAATAAAAATAATATGATAAATAATCACATAATTTTTTGTAAACATTGTTATTTTTATCAATTAAAAAGTCTGGTCAAATATAAGTAATATAACAACAATAAATTGATATAAATTTAATCCAGTAATTATTTACAAGTGGGGTCAAATTTATTTTGGGTCATAGTGAGGTGAAAAATTTTTTTTTATTCTGCTTGTTTTTACAAAGAATTTATGATAAAAAATGTCGTGAAAAAAAAATAAAGATTTTGATAGATTTTTTGCCTTCAAGAGGAAAAAATTTTGGCTCATGTTTTTGAATAAAATTTCTATTTTATCTTTTTTTTGATATTTTAAATATTTTTTCTTTTAGAAGTACACAAAAAAAATAACAATTAAAAAAAAAAGTTGAATATCACAATTTTCTAAAAAATTTATAAACTTTTTTAAAAATTAGTAAAGTTTGTTAAAATTATGATAATAATCTTTTTTTTTTCTTAAATCGTTTATTTTTTGATGTATTTTTCAAAAAAAAAATTTATCAATAAAATCAAATAAAAATTTTGTTAAAAAAAATGAAAATTGAAATAGTTGACCCCACTTGTAAATTTTTACCAATCCAGTAATTATTTACAAGTATGGTCAACCCATTATGAGACATAACTAGGTGAAAAATTAACATTTTTAAATTTTTTTTATTCTACTTGTTTTTTTTGTTCTACTATTTTTGAAAAAAATTAATTTCGATAGCTTTTTTTCCTCCAAAAGTTGGAAAAAATTTTGGCTCTCATGTTTTTGGTTAAAATTTCTATTTTATCTTTTTTTGATGTATTTTTTTTAAAAGTACCTAAAACATCGAACAATTTAAAATAAATTTCAATATCCCAACTTTCTAAAAAATGGATAAATTTAAAAAAAAAATTTTTAAAATTGTAATTAACTTTTTTTTTAACTTATTTTCTTACGTATTTTCCAAAAAAAAATATCAATAAAATCAAATAAAAATAAAAATAGTTGACCCGACTTGTAAATATTTACCATTAATAATTGTTTTGACGTTAAAATAAAACCTTTAGTAAAATGTTATTGTTTATAAAAAAAACAAACCATCTCTAGATAAATGTTGTGTTATAAATTACACGAGTACTGATAAACTCCAATATAATATCCGTGAGTTAAAGTGGCATTAATTGTGACCTTTGGAATCTCATTTTTATTAAGCTCAATCACCAGCTGAATAAAATACCAGAATTATTCATCTGTGTTCTAAGAGACAGCTCTTAGTGGTGATTGAAGCTGTGCAAATGTCGGTAGTAATTTTAGACGGCGGGTTTTCCACCCAGCTTTCCGTCCACGTGGGCGAGAAAGTCGACGGGCATCCTCTTTGGACTGCAAGATTTCTAGCAACAAATCCTACCGCAGTCTATCAAACCCACCTAGATTTTCTGCGCTCCGGAGCGGATATAATAATCACCAACACCTACCAGGCATCTATCGAAGGGTTTGTTCAGCACTTGGGACTATCAAAAGTCGAGAGTTTCGATTTAATTACTAAAGCAGTGGACCTGGCGAAGCAGGCGCTCCAAGTTTATATGCTTGAAATAAAAGACAAGGAAGTTTCTAACAAAAAACCGAAGATTGCCGGGTCTTGTGGCCCTTATGGAGCTTCCTTGCATGACGGGTCGGAGTATACAGGTGAATATGCTTCTAATATATCAAAAGAATTTTTAAAAAAATGGCACAGACCTCGTATCCAGACCCTCATTGACGCCGGAGTTGACTTCATCGCTCTGGAGACTATTCCTTGCCAAATAGAAGCCGAAGCGCTGGTGGAACTCATCAAGGAGTTCCCGGACATCAAGGCCTGGTTGTCCTTTTCGTGTAAGAATGATGGGAGGTCCATTGTTGATGGCAGCGACTTCAGAAGTGTCGCTTGTTCTTGCTTCAATAATGCAGTTAAGGGACAGCTGGTTGCTGTCGGAGTCAACTGTCTTGCTCCAACTGCTGTCACGCCTCTGTTAAAGGGAATTCAGGATAAGGGTGATAAGTTTATTCCGCTGATTGTTTATCCTAATAGTGGAGAGACTTACACTGTTTCTGAAGGCTGGAAGAAAACTGGGAATGAACCTCCGCTGGAAACTTTTATTGATGAGTGGTTGAATTTGGGAGTTAGATATGTTGGAGGCTGCTGTAGAACTTATGCTGATGATGTCGCTAAGATTATTGTCGAAGTCAGGAAATGGCAGAAGAAAAAAATTATTCCTTGTTGTGAATAACTGTTAATAAAAATTTTTATGTTAATTGTTTTAATAATATTCTTGGGTTGTTAAAGATGATACTGAAATTAATTGTAGTTTTTATAAATTTATAATTATTATAAAATTTATTTTATTCTACGTGAATATTAAAAATTAATTATTTATTATGAAGAATAAATAATTTTTGGATGTCTGATTTTAGTATCATTAATTAGGGGATTAAATTATTTACCGTACCTTATTATGTTTTCATTAATGACACTGAAGCTGGCAGATATTAAAAATTTTTTTTTTTAATTTATAGCAATGAAATTATTATAAAAAAATTTCATGTGTGAAAATTACAAAAACAAAAATATTGTATGATATTAATATTAGAAGTCACTTGATTACTTTTTTTTTTAACAAATAAATTTGTTCCAAAAAATTATTTTTGAAACATTGCATTTTTAATTTTTTTAAATTTCTACATGTCAATTTTTTTTTATTATTATATAATTATCAAATATTTGCTAAATTAATGTTCACAAATTTTTTAAAGTGTTTTTATTGTTGTAATTTGTTAAAAGAATTAAAAAAATGGACGGATGCCAACTAACTTCACTATCATTTTTATTAACACTGAAGTTAACAGATAATAAACATTTTTAATGTGAAAATTAAAAAAAAATTGATGATACTGAAGTGAACAAATCAATTACACTTAAAAAAATGTCTTTGAAAAATTTTCAATAATAATTTAATTGCTATAAAATTACGACATTAAAGTCAACAGTTACTTGATGATAATTTTTTAATTTTATCAAATTTTTTTTGAAAAATGATTTTTAAAAAATTGCATTTATAATTTTTTAAAATTTCTACTTGTCAATATTTCCTTTTCATTCTTTTTGCGATAATTTATTTGTTTAAAAGAATTCTAAAAATTATTAAATATCTTCTAAATTTATTTTCATTATAAAATTATAAAAAAAAGTTCTAACAGCTGTAAATTTCAGTGTCATAAAAATAATAAGTGGAAATTTTAAGAAGCATTTTTTAAAAATAATTAATTTATTAAAAAATTGACAGCTGTCAGCTCACTTCACGATCATTTATAATATAGATTTATTTTTAAAAAAATAAATTGCAAAATAATAAAATATTTATAAAACTTAATATAAAAATCTGATCAATAAAAAAAATCGATTCAGATAAATAAATTATGAAGATTGATATTTCATAAAAGTATGATTATTTTCAATGAAAATTAATTTAGCAGATATTTAATAATTTTTCTAATAAATAAATTACTGCACAAAAAAATGGACATTTAGAAAATTTAATAAATTAAAAATGTATTTTTTTTTAAATAATTTTTCGGAACAAATTTCTTTGTTAAATAAAATTATAAAATATTCAAGTGACAACTAACTTTAATAAAAATTAATTTAGCATGTATTTAATCATTTTTAAAATTCTATAACTAAATTATGGCAAAAAAAATTGACATTTGTTAATTTTTAAAAATAAAAACATTTTTTTTTTTTTAATAATTTTTCAGAGTTAATTTAATTGTTAAATAAAATTAAAAATTTATCAAGTGACAGCTAACTTTAATATCATTTATATTCATCCATTACACTCGTTGACAGTTAACGACATTAATTCAAACATCTTAAAATAACTTCCAGTAGGTAGCGTTGTCTTTTGTTTTTTTTTTTTTATTTTTATTTTTATTTTTCAACAATCACAATACCGTATATATGCACGTGCATTATTATATTACGCAGTTCGCCGGATAGCGTCCAGTTTATATAATTCTAGTGCATTGAATCACTAACCTTAATCTTCTTACCTGTACTGTATCTAAAATTATTTTAAAAAAATTAATAATTAACAATAAAAATAAACAAAAGAAAAAATGACCAAGGTGAAAGTGTTAGACGGAAGTTATTCATCTCAAATCTTCACTCACGTGAACAAGAACCCAGATGGAGATCCACTGTGGACGGCGCGTTTCTTGGTGACAAACCCGGACGCGGTCCGTGACACGCACTTAGATTTTCTGCGAGCAGGTAGTGACATAATCGAGACAAACACCTACCAGGCATCAATGGACGGCTTTTGTAAGTACCTTGGTGTCACTGAAGCTGACAGCTTGGACATAATTGTAAAAGCAGTAGATCTTGCTAAGCAAGCTGTAAAAATCTACAAAGAAGAAATAAAAGACAACGAGAACGCGGTTAATGACAACCCTTTGATCGCCGGGTCTTGCGGACCCTACGGTGCTGTTCTTCATGACTGTTCAGAGTACACCGGGTTTTACGGCAAGAAAGTGTCCAAGGAATTCTTGAAAGATTGGCACCGACCCAGAATGGAGACTCTGATAAAAGCCGGGGTTGATCTTCTGGCAATTGAAACTATTCCTTGCGCCGAGGAAGGTGAAGCTCTGGTGGAATTGTTGAAAGAGTTTCCAACCACCAGAGCCTGGCTGTCTTTCTCGTGCTCCACTGACGGGTCCACTCTGGTAGATGGTAATAATTTTAAAGAAACTGCCTTAAAGTGTTACAAAAATGCGCTGCCAGGTCAGCTGATTGCTGTTGGTGTTAATTGCTTGTCGCCTCATCACGTCTCGGCTTACTTGTCCAAGATTAATAAAGATTGTGAAGGAAAACCAGTGCCTTTAATAGCTTACCCAAATAGTGGGGAAGTTTTTACTCCTGGAGAAGGTTGGAAGGAAAATGGAAAGTCTTGTGACTTCAAGAAGTACACTCACGAGTGGCTGGAACTCGGAGTTCAGTATATTGGAGGCTGCTGCAGAACCACTGCTGCTGATATCGCTAAAATTAGAAGTGAAGTTGACTCTTGGAAGTCGCAAGAGAGAGAAACAACTGTTTGAGTCTTCTGTTAATTTTTCACGGTCATTTTTTGATAAAGTTTATATTATATTTTGTATTTTTGCATACTTGAACTTGTTATCTTGCTGATAAAATATTTATATGTTATTTTTTCATTCTGTAATAATTTAATAAAATAAATTTAATGATTGATATATGAAACAGTTTATCAAGAGGGTTATTTTATTAAATAAGTTAGATTATTTTAACAGTGCTACTTGATAAAGTACAAAATTTCATCTCCTAGTGAATGGCTCTCTTTGCTTGATTTGCTATTAATTTTTATTGTTTTAGTTTCAAGGTTGACGTTGAATACTGCGTCTGAAGGTATCAGTACTTTTCCATTGAGAATATTCTCCAGGTGAGATATTGTTCGAGGTCCTAGGACTGGGTCTTCGTACCGGTAGAGAAGCACCGATGATACATCTAGAAATTTTAGTTATTTATTAATAAGTATGGTCAGAATTTTTGCGTTAATTTGTCAATATTTAAGAAATGACATTGTATCTTGTCAACTAATGATATTTTTAAAGATATAAGCTCATCCCGATGTTATACTCAACGAGACCTTTCATTTGAGTACCCACATTGATTTTTCATATATTTTATATATTTATATATATGTATATATGAAAAATATATCAAAAATACATGCGGGTACTCAAATGAAAGCTCTTGATGAGTGTAACCCCAGAATGAGCTTATATCTTTAAAAACCTCAATATTTAACAAAGTACAGTGCAATTTAACAAATATCTTGTGAAATATTGACATTTTTAAAGATATAAACTCATCTCGACATTACACTCATCAAGACCTTTCATTTGAGTACCCACATCAATTTTTCATATATTTATATATTTATATATATGTATATATGAAAAATATATCAAAAATGCATGTGGATACTCAAATGAGAGCTCTTGACGAGTGTAACATCAAAATGAGCTTATCTCTTTAAACCCGTCAATATTTAAGAAAATACATTACAATTTAACAAAAATCTATTTAATAAACCAAAATTTCATTTACTTATATATCACAAGCCCCAGAAGTCACATAGTGACTAGGTTGCTCGTTTGTATTAATCTCAATTAACAAATTACAGCAAAAACATTATTCATTAAAAAAATTTTCAACTAAACGTTCAAAATTCAATTTTATAAAAAAAGTCTCTTATAATTTTCTCTTAAAGCCTCAATTAAATTACTTATAAAAAATAAAAATTACCTTTAATCCGTTTATTCTCCTTCGCAATTTTCCCCTTGACATCCTCCGCAGTATTCCCCTCGCAAACCTTAACACCCACCGTAAAAAGCCCACTGCACTTCTGCGGATTAATCGCCCTAACCCCCACCCCTGGACTCGCAAAGAAACTAATATACGGCGCTCCAGGACAGCATTCCTCCTTAGTTTTCTCCGGCGCATTATCAGTATACTGGATCTCAATATCCTCCAAATCAAGCGTACTCTTCAAATACTCCTTGCTCCCCTTAAGAACACTAACTTCATCAAACTCCAGTGTCAAATTTAGCGCATTAATCCCTACAGTTTGCATCTTCTCCCTCGTAGTTTGCACAAACGGCATCACTCGCTTCATATACTTCTTAAGTTCATTCCTCTTCCCCAATTCCACACTAATAACTTTATTATCCGGCAACAAATTATTATTCTTACAATAAAGCTCCTTCATCGTCGTCAAAACCATACTTTGCCACGGAGGAAATGTTTTAGCGACCCAAATTATTCCCCGGTCCGGTTTCTCTCCCTCAGTTTTCTCCATTTTTCCCTTGCCAGTTTTCTTCACACTATAATTCTTCAACAAGATCCTAAAAGAGTGCGCCGCATCCATTAAATACTGCGAAGATTTTATCAAAATATTATCAATATTTCCAACTTCAGGCCATCTTGCTTTAAGAACACTTTCCTTATTAATAACACTCCTAACATGTTCGCAAACATGCGGACAAATCGGAGCCAATAAAATAGTTTGCAGGTCAATATAATCCATAATTAAACCCCAATTGACTCCCTCTAACGCACTAAGCTGTATATATTTATCCCTCGCAGTCTGCAATTCAAAAAATCCCGTCCTCAAAGCTTCCTTATACAACATTTTTTCATAATTCTCCTTAGTCTCCTGAATCTTCAAATTCATCTCACTTAAAAAGACCTTGTCATTAAAAGTAACCGGCTTTCCTTTCCTGAAAGTATTTTCAGTCTCCACAACCTCTTTTACCCACTCAATAAAAGTATACAACCTTAAAATCCCAGCATCTGCCATAGACTCAACAAAATTAGCATCTTCAACAGAATCTCCCGAGTCTGCAAGACACAATCTCATACCATCAGCAGAAAACTTCTCCACAGCTTCAGTCAAAGTCAAGAAATTCCCCTCGGACTTGGACATTTTCGCGGAATTCAGCATCAAGTGTCCATTGGCTCTAATTC
Organism: Cotesia congregata; assembly: GCA_905319865.3. Classification (NCBI taxonomy): domain Eukaryota; kingdom Metazoa; phylum Arthropoda; class Insecta; order Hymenoptera; family Braconidae; genus Cotesia; species Cotesia congregata. Next base: position 2,510,053 of record CAJNRD030001117.1, on the reverse strand, counting down.
CACGTGGCCAATTTTCCTCCTGGTTTTCCCAAATTGCCACATGGTTATAAATATAAAACGTAAGATGATTCTGGATCAAATCTTTCCCAGAAACTCGCAAGTCTACCGGGTACCAGTACTGAAATTCCCGGCGCATATTTTCCAGCGCCTCTTTTTTAATCCCCGTTTTAGGTAACTTAACATTTTTAAAAAATATATAGTCCCAAACTTCAGGAGTCATTTGCTCAGCTTTAATCCCCAAAACATTAGGCTTGTCTCCTTTGAAACTTCCACCCTGGAGCAAGTGAGCCACTGTATAATACGCGTTGTAAATCGTAGAGTCAGATAGCGACTCTATAAGCCAATTTTCATCCCAAGGTAGCTTACTTCCTAATCCATAAGTCCTCGAGCAAGCATACTCATGCAGCCAATCTAAACAAGCCAAGAAATTCTTTCTAACTTCTTCGTGAAAAGTCTCGATATTTTCCAGCGCTTTTAGCGCATCTTTTTTCCACGAAGCTTCTCCGTAGTCCAAGTACCACTGGTCGCACAGAGCAACCACACATTCATCATTAGATCTCGAGATAATTAATTTTTCAGGTTCGTAATAAACAACAGCTGATTTTTCATCAATCATCTTCTTCTGGATCATTTTTTTTACATCCTGAATTTTTTTACCCTTATATTCTCCAACTAAGAGCACCCCTTCGTAAAATCCCTTTAAATAAACCATCTCTTTGGCCTGCTGGAGTTTTTCTTTGTCATTTTGAGACTGGATTTTTAATTGGTTGTATAAAGTAACGGCAGCTAAATTACCAAATTCGGGAATTTCTAGCACAGAAATTGGCTCATAAGGAAGAACCATCTCATCTTTGATTTTGTATTTTTCTCTTAAAGCTTGTTTCTTTTTTAAATCAACAAGCGCTGCGTAATCGTCAGGAGAGTCACTGGGAACTGAAGTAACAACTCCGGTACCTTTGTCTTCTTTAATTGTCAACATAGGAAGAGTATAAATAATCTTATGACTGGTCAAGGGACTACTTAAAGGCAGTCCCATTAATTCTTGGCCAACAAATTCGGCAATAATAGGAATCTCTCCTTCAACTTTCATGAATCCTTGGTAAGACATATTCCTCGCGGCTCTTTTAGTGGAAATAAAGACGTCATTGTTAGCCAAAGTGTAAGCAATGTAATTAATCTCTGGGTGGATCCAACAATTAGTTTGTCCGTACATAGTCTCGGGTCTTAAAGTCGCAGCGACTAAATAAACATTTGTAAAATTTTTGAGCTTCTTTGGAGGCTCAAGGACTTTCATTTTAACTAGAGTGTACTCCTGAGGACCTACACCTTCTCCAGAGGATCGATCGTGGTCCATGCAAGGCTGGTTGTCTTTGGGAGAAAAAATAGTGTAGCGTTTTCCGTACTTGACTTTGTTCTTGGCTTTTAAATGTTGGAATTGCCATCTTACGAAGGAATCGAAGAAAGGATTTGCGTCGGTTGTGATGAAAGTGCGCCGCCAGTCGACGTGAAGGCCGATTGATTTTAAATCACTGACGGCTCGAGGGGGGAAATAGTCCAGCCAGTAGGACGCGTCAGCGAATTTTTTTATCTCGGAATCTTCGATTCCAAGACTACGCATGATTTGCCACTGGTATTTAGCCGTTCCGGCCTTAGCGACGGCTTTGCTCTTTTTTCCTTTGCTTTTGTCCTTGATTATTGCGGCAGTTGCGTCTTCTATGGTGGTGACTTCTTCCTTTTGGTCGGGGAAGTTTGGAGGGTAGCCGAAGACTTGCATCTCGCGCATTAATTTGTCGGCGCAGGCTTTTATGGGCATCCCGGTGCAGTGGAAGCCGAAAGGAAAGAGGACTTTCTTTCCGAGGAGTCGGTTGTATCTCACTGCGAACTTTAATTTGTTTTATTATTATTAGCAATCTTGCAGTCACTACGTGACTGCAGTGATTTGAGTGGTATGAATAAAGAAAATTTTACATTGAATAATTACTTTTGGTAAATTGGAGTGTATTTTCGTAAATATTGAGATTTTTTAAGATATAAGCTCATTTTGGTGTTACACTTATCAAGAGCTTTCATTTGAGTACCCACATCAATTTTTGATATATTTTTCATATATACATATATATAAATATATAAAATATATGAAAAATTGATATGAGTACTCAAATGAAAGGTCTCGAAGAATGTAATGTTAGAGTGAGCTTATATCTTTAAAAATGTCATTAGTTGACAAGATACAATGTCATACAATCACATTTTTTAAGATACAAGCTCATCCTGATGTTATACTCATCAAGAGCTTTCATTTGAGTACCCACATGCATTTTTATATATTTTTCATATATTCATATATA
>CAJNRD030001117.1:2483850-2506824 GCA_905319865.3 Cotesia congregata | reverse complement strand
ATATAAATATATGAAAAATTGATGTGGGTACTCAAATGAAAGGTCTCGATGACTGTAACATCAAGATGAGCTCATATCTTTAAAAATGTCAATATTTCACAAGATATTACTTAAATTACACTGTGCTTTCTTAACTATTGACCTTTTTAATGATATAAGCTCATCTTGATGCTACACTTATCAAGACCTTTCATTTGAGTACCCACATGCATTTTCATATATTTTTCATATGTACATATATGTGATATATATAAATATATGAAATATATGAAAAATTGATGTGGGTACTGAAATGAAAGGTCTCGATGAATGTAACATCGGGATGAGCTTATATCTTTAAAAAATGTCAATAGTTTACAAGATACAAGGTAATTTCTTAATTATGTATCTGGAGATAGAAAATTTTCGAATGCAGTCTAAATACTTATCATAATAAATTGATTATTGATGAGAATGATATAAAATGTTGAAAAGGCATAAATTTAAGTCAAGACATTTGCAATTACATTAAATTTCACTAAAAAAACCGATTTTATCATATGACTATCCTGGACACAAAATTTTCCTTATTCTCTTAATAGCATAGATTTTTTATTATTTATAATTGAAAGATGTAAGTAAGTAGAGTCTACTGAAACTAATCATCTTCAGAACATTAACTTTTAATTTATTAGACAATTACCTCGCATTTTGATAGAGAGAACGTGTGACCTAGATGTAGCCGGCCATTCATATAAGGGAACGGAAAAGTAGCCAAGAATTTTTCATCTTTCGACTTGGCTTTTTTAGGAGCATCTTCCTCGTATGCTTTGCTCGCTTCCCACTTGGCTTGGACTTCTTTTTCTATTTTTTGGAGGTATTCTACTTTGAAGGTTCCCTTTCGTTCATTAGCCTGGAAATAAAAAGATGTAAATATAATAAATATAACGGGTTTACAACAGCTGCTAAATATTTAAGTAGGTTAGGATTTTTGTGTAATTATATTAATCCGCAATTTAAGAATTTTATTATAATAATTAAGTATGTTATTGATGTTCAGTAATAAAAAGTGTTGGTACTTACCATTTTTGAGGTGTGTAGTTTTAATTACACAGTTTATATTGTATTTTTGGTAATACACGTGAACATCCGGCTTCTGAGAAGAACATACACAAGTTTATATTACATGCGCGTTTTTTACCTTGCTGACACATGAGTTGTGAGTAATGAAAACGAACTCCATTTTTATGCGCCATTTTTTAAATTGTTAATGCTGACATGACATTATTTGTTGCGTATATTTCATCATTCTTCGGTGTATTGACATTACACTGAAATTGAGTCATTAGAAATTTTTTATTATTTTATAATAAATAATAAATAATAAATTTAATAAAAAAAATCCAAGTGTGAAAAAAAATAACAAGGAAAATTTTTAGAATTATTTTTTTAGTGCAATTGATTAGTTATAAAAATTGACAGCTATATCAGCTGACCAGTATCATTTTATTATAAAAATTAAGTTTGCTACTATTATTATTATTATTATTATTATTATTATTATTATTATTATTATTATTATTATTATTATTATTATATTTTTATTTCTGTAGTATTAATTAATCTTGTTAAATATTACTTTAACTATTATTACTTTCAATGGAATTAAGAGTTACATTTATTATTTTAATAACTATTATAAAACAATGATACTAAAGTTAACCGACGTTTTTAATTTTTTGATTTTTTTTTAATAATTTAATTAGAACAAAAAAATATTTTTTAAAAATTGCACTTACAGTTTTTCAAGTTTTTAACAATTGACAATTTTTTTCCTTTTTTTTTTTGTAGTCATTTTTTCAATGAAAAAATTTTTTTAATTTTTAAATGTCGGCTAACTTAATTTTCATTATAAAACAATGCAATCGCTGGTATATGATATGGTCACAGGGAGCAAAAGCTCCATGATCAATTTAAATAAATAAATAAGTTAGCCAACATCCAAAAATTTTCAGAATTTTTTTAAATTGAAAAATTATCACAAATAAATAAAAATTTTCATTCGTAAAAAACTTGAAAAAGTATAAGTACAATTTTTAAAAAACATTTTTTAGTTCTAGTTTAATAATTAAGAAAAAATCAAAAAATTAAATAATTTTCATTGTAATAAAATTCTTAAATAATATTTAATGTCAGTTAACTTCAGTGTCATACAAAAAATTTCTTTTTTTGATTAAAATTTTTAAATGTCAATTTTTAGAGTAGTACATTGTTTTTTTTTTTTTTTTTTTTTTTTCAAATAAAAAATTATTTTAAAAAATTTTATGACATAATTTAAAACATTTTTTATGAATTTTAAAAAATATTTTTAATTTTTTACCTTTGATCAATAATTTCTTCATATTTTACATCAAAAATAAAATAAAGAAAAAATTTGATGTCAATTATTGAATTTTAACAATTTTATGATTAGGTTCAATTTTATCAACTCTACAAAATAAATAATAATTTCTTCTTATAATTAGTTTAAGAATCATAAAAACGATGAATACAAAATTGTTGTATAAAAAAATTATTAACAATTCTTAAAATACACATCAATGTACTGCTAGTTAAAAATAAAACTAAATTAACATAAAATTGTTTCTTATTTTCAGACCAAAGCAATAAAGAAATCATTAAGCGAAAAAATTGATCAATTATCCTTTTTAAATCCAAAAAATTCTAACTGCTTATATTATAAATAATATAAATTATTCACTTATTATTTAGCAATAAAATAATATAAAAAAAGGTATATTATGCCATCAGTGCATAAATAATTATTAGTCAATAGAAGATAGATCTATCATTTAAGTATTCTAACGGTCTTAGCAGTCAACTGTGCTAGGAAATACTCCAGCGAACCGCGAATCTTAAACCAATAATTTATCACTAAATACAAATGACAATATTACTGACTATAAAGTGAACAAATGGCCTTCTTTTTCATATAATGATTGACAGATCAAGTGCTATCATTACTATATAGCAGCTCCAGATTCTAGATCCAACAACCAACAACCAACACCGAGCTTGGAATTCGTGAATTTTTATGAACCAAACGATTTTTTACGACTTAAATTAGCAATTTAAATATTTGTCCCATCAATGTCAGGGTTTTTTAGGCCACCGTTAAAAATTTAGCATAAAGAAGAAATCAACTGCTTGTAATTATAATAATTTCCAAATTCTGTTCAAGCTTTTTTAATTAAATTTTTGTAATTTAATTTATATTTATACATTAATTAAATAATTTATATAGCTTCATAAAACCCTTAATTTTTATTTAGATAAATTGCATTCTTGCATTTGTTAGAATAATTTAAAAAATAATAATAAAAGTAACGTAAACTTTAGTGACCTCAAAGACCGGTACTGGTTTTATAATATTGCATTTTATTACATTTAATTTATTTTTTTAGGAATGAAATGAGGCATGTGTAACACATTGATTCAGGGTTGCCTTTTTTTTTCTTCCCAACCAGGAAGTGGGGAACTGGAATCAGTAAACCAGTAACCAGTTTAACGCGCGCAGTCCTTTCATCCACATCGTGTGAGCTTCCTTATACAGTCTTTGGTATTATTAATTGTTATATTAGGAATTTTTCCACTGAAAGTCTGAAAAATATATAATTTACAAATTTTATGATGATGAAAAAAATAAATTTTGTAATATTACTTTTTAAAAGTAAGTTTTGAGTGATATTATATTAGTGAGTTTTGTTTAAATTATTAAGTGCACAATGACGTTCAGGTGGATCCAGGTGATACAATTGATGGTGGTGTCTTCAGTTTGTGCCTTTGAGACAAGTGAAGAATACTTACGCAAAGCGATGCATGAACTTCAAGGAATACAGTCTCCGCTCTATACTAATTACCCTTTTTTTGCGGGGAAAAGGTACTCCAGGACTGCTAATATCTTGCAAGTGCAACAGGATACAAGGCCGGGATACCCGCCGAAGAAAAGTGAGCCTGAAGTTAGTCAATATTATTCTCAGGTAATTTTTGGAAATATTTTTTGGTACTTTAAAAGTTATATTTATTTCTTTAATTAAAATAGAAACTGAGTGAATATTTTTAAAACATTATGATGCTGAAGTCAACTGACAGATGATGATTTTTAGGATTTTCTTAGCAAATAAATTAATATAAAACAATTTTTATAAAAAATTCCACCTGTAGTAGATATGTCAAAAAATTATTGTTTTAATTTTTTTAAAAATGTTTTTTTAGAAGTAATTTATTTGATGACAATAAAGTTAGCCGAGATTTAAAAACTTTTAGAATTTTTTTTATTGAAAAAATTATTACAAAAAAATTTTTTTTTTAATTTCATTTGTAAAAAATTTGAAAAACTGTATAAGTGCAATTAAAAAAAATTTTTTTTAGTTTTAATTTAATAAATTGAACAAAATCAAAAAATAAAAAATGTCGGCTAACTTTATTTGTTATAAAAATTAAAAAAATGACAGATGTCGACTACATATTTATTAAAAAATTGCACTTGTAGTTTTTCAAATCTTCTAAATGAAAAAATGCTTCTTTAAATTTTTTTTTTAATAAATATTTTTAAGAAGAAAAATCATAAAATTGTAAAATGTTGGCTAATTTAATTTTAATAATTTTTTTGACACTGACTATTTTTTGATATTAATTAAAAAATAAATCAGTATGAAGAAACATATTATTTTAAAAACTTGCCTTTGTTGTTTTTTTAAATTTCTACATGTCTAATTTTTTTTTATAATAATAATTTGTAAGTAAGAAAAAATCTCAAAAATTGACAAGTGCCTTAACTTTTTAAAAAATTTTTTTTAGATGCCACTGCCCATGCCGGTTGTAGTTTCGGACCAAACTAACATGCCTGAATTACCTCTCGGATTCACTAAAAACGAATTAGCGATGATGTACAATCAGGCGCTGCAATCTGGTAACGCGATAAATTTGCCGGGGTTGAAAAACTCGTTGGAGTCTGGACAAATACCTACTGTCGTTGGTAATCATCTTCATATTCCTGACAGTAGTCAGCAGCAACAGCAATTTGCGTATTATTTTTATCCGCTAAAATCATTCATGGACACTCTTCAAAGTAATAATGGATATAAAACAATAGTAAGGTTTTTTTTTAAATATTATATACATTATTTTAATTTTTTGTGATACTAAAATTAGCAGACATTTGAAAATTTTGGATTTTTTGAATCAATAAATAATTATAAGTCAAAAAATTGGACTTAGAATTTTTTAAATTTTTATTTGTCAAATTTTTTATTTTAATTTTTTTCTAAAATAATTTTTTTTCAATAAAAAAATTCTAAAAATTTAAAAAAATCGGCTAAATAGATTTCCATTAGTTATAAAATAAAAATTGTTTTTTTTTTTCTAGAATGATTTGACCCCACAACAGTCAGTTCAAGAATCCCAAAAACAAATCATAATAAACCCTTTGTTTATGGCAATAAGCAGCTTCGTCGGGATGGCTTTAGTGTTTATGTTTGGAGTGATTGTTTTACCTAGAATACTTGGAGAGTTCAGGTCTCGGGTAGTCCATGATGAGCTCCTGGATCTCACAACAACTGTCAACGCAGCTATTGATAAGTACGAGCTCACAACAACGAGGCCGAAGACACCATTCGGAGTAGCTATGGTGGGAATCAAAACTAGACCGGTGCAACGCGTCAAGCGAAAAAAAATTCAGCGTAATAGGACTGTAATATAAATAACATGTATGTTTACCTGATTGAGGTTCATACATTTGACATACAAATAATTATTATTTATTTATTAGATAAATTTTAGTTTAATTTATCGTGATACTAACATCAGCAGACAAACTCTATCTTTAGATACATAATTAAGAAATGACCTTGTAACTATTGACATTTTTAAAGATATAAGCTCATCCCGATGTTACACTCATTGAGACCTTTCATTTGAGTATCTACATCAATTTTTCATATATTTCATATATTTATATATTTCAAAAATACCATATATATAAAATATATGAAAATTGCCATGTGGGTACTCAAATGAAAGGTCTCGATGAGTGTAACATCAGGATGAGCTTATATCTTTAAAAATTTCCATAGTTAAAAAATTCGTTGAATCTTGTGAACTATTGACATTTTTGAAGATATAAGCTCATCCCGATGTTACACTCGTCGAGACCTTTCATTCGAGTACCCACATCAATTTTTCATATATATCATATATATATATATTTGTATATATGAAAAATATATCAAAAATGCATGTGGGTACTCAAATGAAAGCTCTTGATGATTATAACATCGTGATGAGCTTATATCGTTCAAAACTTCAATAGTTAAGAAAGTACAGTGCAATTTAACAAAAGTCACTATTTAATAAACTAAAACTTTATTTATTTAGTTTTCAAGCAACTGCAGTCACATAGTACTAGTAATAATTAAATTTTAAAAATCTAAAAAATTAAAAGATGTCTGTTAATTCAAGTGTCATTAATTTAGCATAAAAAATAATAAGAGTAATCGACGACTGATTTATCTTATAATTAATATTTATTTATTTCAAATTATTTTAAAAACATTACTTTACAAAACTCTCCGTTCACTTAGACGCGACAACAATGTGTGTCAGTAATTACTATTTCTTCACAATTTGTCGTTACAGGAGAAAAAATTATATCATCTTAATTTTTTCTTTTAATTTACAATTACTTCACTCGGCGTTAATTAATATCATTTGTATAAATTAATTACCAGCAAATAATGCCACACAATTCTTCATTTGATAAGTACTGAAAAATATATTTTATAAAAAAATTTGTAAATAATTTATTGATATCAAACATTTTATTAAAAATTTTTTCATAAATTGTACATACAAATGAAGAATCGACTTGTGAACTAGCTGTATATTATTATTATTATGATTAGTATTTATTTTGCCATCTTGATCATATTAATACTGTTAAAAAAAAATTTTTTTTTTCTTTTAATTAATGTAAGACAGTCTCGATTAAAAATGTATCAATTAGTTATTTTTATTTAAAAATTTATTAATTTATTTATTTATTTATTCCTTGGGGCTCATAAGTTTGCGGTTAACAAAATATTCACAAGCTTAAATACTGATTATTGTACATTCGTTTTAGAGCCTTTAGATTTAATTAATTAATAATTATTTTTCCTACACTTTAGAATCAGATTTTTATTTTTAATTATTTAAATATTACAATTATTTTATTTAAATAATTAAAGAGCCAACTCAATATTTACTCGAAATAATTTATTAAAACAAAATTTCATTTACAATATATGTATAATATATATATTATTTATTAATATATATATATAATTGTTTATTTATAAAATTAATTGTCAGCATTTTAATGGCAACACATAAAGCAGATCTATTATTTTTATTTTTTATAAAAGGCTGTATTTTAACGAGGTAATTATTCAGGCATGCATTATAATTTAACGTAATGTTTGTAATTGATATAATTATTTTATACAGTCACCTGATTAGTCAAAAATAATAGAACAAAAAAAAGGAATTTAATGTAATAATTAATAATTAATAATAAATTAGAAATTTTTAGTATAAAAAAATTTAACAGTAAATACAACTGTTTACCTCAAATATATATAAATATATCATTTACATATGTATATATCTTGTGTAGTTGACATAACGTTTTAATATATGGGATAATTGTAGCGTAAACATAAAAATAATGTTAAAAAAAAAATAATTATCGCTTAGACGCGCAACAGACGAAATAAATGGAATGAAAAGCGTGAAATACAACGCGTGCCTAAAGGTAAAATAAAGTTGTCATTAAGGTGACTAAAATTGTCATAAAAGTAATTTTTGCAATATTTTTTCTCTGAGTAATAGCGACAATATTTGTTAAAATATCTAAATTTTATTTCAGTTTGGTAGCATAAATTTGTCATAAATATGTTCTAAATTATGTTAGTAAATGTAATATGATGCAGTCTTGGTAAATAAACATGATAAAATCATGTTGCAGCCACATGATTTGTCATGTTTTGGATACATGACAATCATGTTGCGGTATCATGAGAAAAATCATGTGGCAGCAACATGATTTGCCATGTTTTGGATACATGATCAGCCATGTTTATGCAACATGATCAGTCATGTTTATGCAACATGGTGATCATGTTGCGGTAGCATGAGAAAAATCATATGGCAGCAACATGATTTGTCATGCTTCGGATACATGATCTGCCATGTTTCGGCAACATTCCAAACATGTTTATGCAACATGATAATCACGTTTATGCAACATGATAATCATGTTTATGCAACATGATAATCATGTTGCTGCCACATGATTGTCATGTATCCTAAACATGGCAAATCATGTTTATGCAACATGATTTCATCATGTTGCATTTACTATTTATTTTTTTCCGTGCACATGTGCACAGAAAATTCTTTTTCAAATTTTTAAACTACGAATATGTTCTTCTGTAAACTGGCTGAAAAAAAAAATTATACGCCCTTTTACCTTTGCAATTTTTTTTTTCAATTTTAAGCGTAGAATGTGTTAACAACTCGATTGGCAATAAAAAAAAATATGCGCCGTTTTACTTTTAGGCACGCGATATTTTATAAGCGAGGAAAATATTATCGATGCTCAGTAGTAAAATGATATTCTATTACGATTGTCTCTCTTTTAAAAAAGACCATTACTATTATATTATTTATTTTTCAGCAGCGCGCGTGCTGGAGTTATTTAATTGACTAGAATAAAAAATAAACAAATTAAAAAGCAAATAATTTCAATTTATCAAGGTGGCCAATTAATTTAACTTTTAAAAACGTTTCATTCCCTGAATTTCATACATTTGTATATTAACGGCATGGTTAAGAACAAATATTATATAAAAATAAATATAAAACAATTAGACGTTAAATAAAAAATACATGTCATAATTTTAGAAATAAAAATTCAGCCGTAGAAAAATTTTATGAGAATATCATTTAGTGTAACAAAAATAATTTATTATTTGTGCTTTTATTTTTATTTTTTTTTTTAATAATTGAGCTCTTGTTAAAGCGGCTCAAAAGGGAGACTCTAAATAATGGCTGTGTAATTGTACTCGTAAAATTACACTTAAAATCAGTCTTTCCCAGTTATTATTTATATTTAATAGTTTTTCATATAAAAAAATTTTAAAAAAGAATAATATTTATATATATTAATACATGAATAATCCGACGCACGCACGCATACTTATTTTCATGTAATCGTACACATTATATTTATTTATTATTTATATATAATAATATTCATGTATAAATCTGACACAGTCACGAAATTTATATTGTATATTTTTTAATATGTATATTATTTACAATTTATTATTATTATGAATGTTTGTTTTATGGCAATATTAAAAGTGACGATTTTTAATGACAAAACCTATATATTAATTATAACTCATTGTTATAACCAGGTTTGTGAAAATTTCAGCTAACAAAATAATGCCGAAGCTTTTAATTACAGTTTTCATCACGAAAACGCACAATTGCACTCATTAAAAAAATCACATATACAAACATACATCCATATTTATCTTTCGTACTTTTATTTTTTCGTTTAATTAAAACAGCACAGCTCAAATAATAAATTTATGATGATACTTTTTACTTTTGTAAATATTTAATACCCTTTACGCTTGTGAATACGTAATTTGGGTAATAAATAATTTTTTTTTTTTTTTTTAATAAGACTGATATTAATAATTAGGGTTTAAAAAAAGACTGATGAATTGATGTATCATTAATAAAATGAAACCCAGCACAGTAAAAAATTTTGAGTCATTGCTTCAAAAAAACTTAGTGTTAAAAATTTTGGTGTTAAATATTTAATATAAAAATTTTTGACGCAAAATTTTTTACTGTGCATATAATTAAATAATTTTCAGGCATGAAAAATTTTAGATGCTTGATAATTGGTTCCATTAATGATACATTTTAATTTAATATGACTTTAGTTATTATTTATAAAATAATTATTAAAATCTGGTTAACTGTAAATCAAGGGTGACTTACAAAAACGAGAAGATGAGATCAGTCTTTTGGAATATGAATAAATGTCACCATGAGAATGAGATTATTATGAATTAGACTCGTCTTCTGTTAAATTATGTAGGTCTGCATAATTCATAATTGCTCTGTGGAGGAAATCATACTGCGCCTGTAATTTAACAATTAATTTTAATTAAACCATTAAGTCAAGTCTCATTAAAATAAATTTATAATAATAATAATAATAATAATATGTTACTTACGGAGCTACTAATCATGCCATGTCTCTGTGACCTGAGCTTTTTCGTTGTCGTGAAAACGTCGACACGTTTTTCAGTTTTCAACTGTTGTACTAATATACTGAGAGCAACAAACATCGAACTTCTATCCGAGCCAAAGCTACAATGGACGACAATAGGAACTTTTGATTCAACATCTGTGGAGCTTGTTTGATCAACAAGCTCAATAAGTCCACGAGTTACTTCTGGCACTTCACCTTCAACCGTTGGCCAACCGTGATATTGATATTGCGTTACTACTGCAGTTTCATCGGTCTTTGTATTTGCTACACAAAGCTCGCGCCGGGTGTAATATGGACAACTCTCACTTTGAATATAAGACACTCTGATATGGTCATAAACGGCTTCATCTTCTGGCCAATATCTTGGACATTTCCGTGATCCTTCATTCAACTGAAATTTAAATTTTAATAAAATTTCAAAAATCAAATTTAATCAATACTAGCAACCTTGCAGTCACTATGTGACTGCCATGAGTATTGAACTATATATAAATGAAATTTTGCTTTATTAAATAATGACTCTTGTTAAATTGTACTGTACTTTCTTAAATATTGACATATTTAAATATATAAGCTCATCCTAATGTTATACTCATCAAGAGCTTTCATTTAAGTACCTACATGCATTTTTGATATATTTTTCATAAATACATATATGTAATATATATAAATATATAAAATATATGAAAAATTGATGTGGGTACTCAAATGAAAGGCTTCTATGAGTATAATGTCGGGGTGAGCTTATATCTTTAAAAATGTCAATAGTTCACAAGATTCAATGTAAATTCTTAACTATTGACATTTTTAAAGATATAAGCTCATTAAGATATTACACTCATCAAGAGCTTTCATTTGAGTGCTCACATGCATTTTTGATATATTTTTCATATATACATATATGTAATACATAAAATATATGAAAAATTGATGTGGGTACTCAAATGAAAGGTCTCGATAAGTGTAACATCGGGATGAGCTTATATCTTTAAAAATGTCAATAGTTCTCAAGATACAATATTTCCCTTATTCCTTTAATATTATAAATTAAAAAAATAAAATTTAATAAAATATTTAAAAACTTACATCAGACAACATAACAATTGTCGAAATACACTGTTCCGAAATCATTCTCCAAAAGTCAGCAATCGTTGATTCAAGCGGATCTTGTGTAATGATAAACGATTCAAAATTATCATATCCCTCTATAAACGATGCGTTAATATATGTAGAGTGCTCACGACCCGGTATAGGAGTCAATATAACGCGGTTGCGGTCATAGGGGATAACCAATTCGCTTCTATTTTTAATTCTATTCTCATCACCGCTACCTACTGAAAATGATTTACGCTCCTCTAAAACAGCGCTTATTTTTTGTGATTGTGTAACAAGATCCTAAAAAAATTTTATTATTATTAATTTTTCCAAAATAAAATCCTCCACATTAAAAAAAAAAAAAAAAAAAAAAAACACTTACTTCATACTCTTCTTCCAACCGAGTCTTATCTTTTCCATTTTCCCGCTGCCTCAATTTCTCTACCGTAGCTTTTAATTGTCCTAGAGGAACTTCAGTGTCTCCATAAGTCGCCATCTCCATCAGAGAACGATAAATAAATATATATTGCTTTAAAGACTGCACCAAGAAATTCCGTTGATGCCGTAGATCACAAACAGTATTAAAGATAGAAACTTGTCCTTCATCAGCTAATTGTTGTAATAAAGAATCTAGAGCTACCAGTGTACCAGTTCTTCCAACACCCGCGCTACAGTGTACCAAAATCGGACCCTTCTCCAAAGAATACGCTTCGTTAATTCGTTTAATAAATTTAAGAATTGCATGAGGATGTTCTGGAGCCATAAAATCTTTCCAAACTAAAAAGTGATACTGAACAATTGTTCTAGAGTCACGTTCTCCAACTTTGGTCATTTTTAATTCCCGAACAACGTAATCAGAAAATGTTCTTTGTCTTACATGCTCAACAGTAATATCACCAAAATTTTTAGTCTCATCTTTGTCTGGCCAATATTTAGCACACTTTGTTTTAGAATATTCCTCAAGATTTGTCAACATTAATATTAATTCAAGATGTTGCTCCCAAATCATCCTCCAGTAATCACAAACTGTATTATCCATGGGTCCTTGAGCGCAAATAAATTTCTTCCTCTCTTTATAACCAAGCACAAAGTTTGCATTTATATAATCTGAGCCAATAATTCCGTCTATAAGTGACAATCTTACTCGAGTCTGGTCGTAAGATTTAATATCAGGGTACCGATTTTTGTAGAGATTTTCTCGCGCTTCGGATCCGCGGGTAGTGCGATCGGTGAATCTGTCTGGCAATAATTCAAACTCGTGTTGAAATCCGTAGTCAGAATCTCGATGACGCTCCATGTAAGCCTGAAGCAACTCATTTTTAGGAATCGGAGGCATGTCCGGAGGACTAGCTGCTACAAGTTGATGCCTTCCTCTTAAGCTCCTGCAGAGATGCCTACCGAAAAAGGGCATCCATTAGAAAACCAGTTGTTCGATTTTTAACTGGATTTTTTATATTTTTTTTTGTTATTAAAAAGCTCGAGATTCACGATTACTCACCTGATGCTGTTCCTTAAATTAATGTTCTCTTCGCCATTCTGCTCGGCGCGCTTTGTATACCTGTGCAGAGCGCACAGTGCCACTAGCAGAATTATCACAATTAATATTAAGGCAACTGAGACTTGGAGTATCACTCCAAGAGTTCCTCCTTGTTCACTGACCATTGCGCGAGGCTCCAGTCCTCCGAATAGTGTGTTTAAATAGCCACTGTATGCGGGTATTACTTGGCCTTCTTGACTTCCGTATACTGGAATAAAAAATTTAGTTATTTATAATTGGTGATTAGAATTGTGTAAAAAAATCAAAGAAATTAGGACCAGTGATCAAGTTTATAGAAATAAACTGTAATTTATTAAATAATGACTTTTGTTAAATGGCACTGTACTTTCTTAAATATTGACGTTTTTTAAGATATAAGCTTATCCTGATGTTACACTCATCAAGAGATTTCATTTGAGTACCCACATGCATTTTTGATATATTTTTCATATATGTAATATATATAAATATATAAAGTATATGAAAAATTGATGTGGATATTCAAATGAAAGCTCTTGATGCATATAACATCAGGATGAGTTTATATCTTTAAAAATGTCAATAGTTCACGAGATTCAATGTCATTTCTTTATTGACATTTTTAAAGATATAAGCTCATCCTGATATGATGTTACACTCATCGAGACCTTTCATTTGAGTACCCACATGGAAATTTTTATATATTTTATATATTTATGGTATTTGTGAAATGTATAAATATATAAAATATATGAAAAATTGATATGGGTACTTAAATGAAAGGTTTCGATGAGTGTAATGTCGAGATGAGCTTATATCTTTAAAAATGTCAATAGTTCTCAAGATACAAGGTAATTTCTTAATTATTGATATTTTTAAAAATGTAAGCTCATCTTGATGTCAAACTCATTGAGACCTTTCATTTGAGTACCTACATGCATTTTTGATATATTTTTCATACATACATATATGTATGAATGAGCTTATATCTTTAAAAATGTCAATATTTCACAAGACACAAGGTCATTTCTTATGTATCTAGAGATAGAGCATTTTCAAATGTAACCTAAATACTTATCATCATAAATTGATTAACTATATGACAAATTAAAGTTAAGACCTTCGCAATATCACTAAATTTCACTAAAAAACCGATTTTATCATATGAATATCCCGGGCACTAAATTTTCCTTATCCTCTTAACAATATAAATAATTATTAATGACAATTTTTTTTATTTTTCTATAATAAATAAATTAAGTCTAGAAAATTATTTTTAAAAGATTACATTTACCATTTTTCAGAGCTTCTGGAGATAAAAATTTTTCTTGATATAATTTAACTGTTAAAAAATTGTTTTTTTAATTATCAGATGCCCCAATTTAGTATCATAATTATCAATTAAATTATTATCACTTTTATAGTATTAAAAATCTTTATAAGAAAAAAAGAATTTAAAATCACCTTCATAACATTTTCAATAATTCTTCAAAATCACACTAATAACCCACAAAAATATCAGATAAATAAAAATAATCCCAATTTCTTCGATTAAACTAACTAAACCTCTGATGATTCAGCAACATAACAACGCAATAAGTAAATTAACTAAATCTATTTATAAACCAGTAACGTACCTGTCACTTCAATGAACGCCGTATAATTAGAATGCTCATCTAGGAACCCGTCTATCGGCACAAACTGACCAGAATCCGAAGTATTTTCAATGAGCATATTATCACCAATGGAATTATCTCGCCTTCTTCTCGTAGCAATAGTAGTTAAACTTTCTAATTGATTTGTAATAATAGTATTTACATTGGAGTCCGCATTGGGGATCAGTGTAGCCTGAGGTATCGTTGTTGTTTCAACTTTTGGCTTAGCACTCGTACTAGTACTAGTAATAACAGTAGTAGTAGTAGGTGAAGCAGTAGTCGTAGTTATTACCGGAGTTGAAGTTGTAGCTGCAGTAGTCGTACTCACAGTTGAAGCCAACGTAGAAATCTCAGTAGTACCAGTACCAGTAGTAGTAGTAGTAGTAGTAGTAGTAGTAGTAGTAGTAGTACTAGTAGTAGTAGTTGTACTTGTTGTACTTGTCGTAGGTAAACTAGTTATATTAATCAAAATTGGAATTTCAGGAACAAGCCTCAAAGACGGCGAGGGTTTGGGCCGTAGCCCAATACAATGATTGCAAGCCGAGCTGCCATTATAATTAGTATGACCATCTCCAAGAAAAATCTCTGGAATTAAATGATCACTGTCAAACATTTCAGCAACATAAGCTCCACCGGCGGGGGACAAATGAGCGTAGTGATAAGAATGAACATCTAATTCCTCCGGAGGCGGAAGATCAGCCCAAGTTTTATAAGGCGCTAATTTAACTAAAAAAATTCTATAGCAACAAATGGGACCATTGCGCTCCGATATTCTGGGAAGATTAATTTTAAATAAATGTCTTCCATCATTAGCAATTTTTCTCCAACTCCTTGCATTTAAATCTTCACGATCCGGAATAGTTCCTGGCATGCTGCAATTTGCTACAGCTTCTTTTCCGGGAGATCTAACTCTAGTCACCCCATAAATACGCACAGTGTAATTAGTATTAGCAGGTACGCTTCTAAACTCCCAATTGTAATCATTTTCTCGGGTGCTGTGGCTCACGGGTCCCCAACGATCAGTTTTGCTTTGGGATCGATCGTTGCGGTAGTGAGAAATTCCCGATAGGTCTAATTGGTAACGAGTAATTACTCCGTTTAAAATTGCAGGAGGGCTCCAAGTTACTGAGACAGAACTTGACCGGCTAATGTTGTCAAAGTGACAATTCACAGTAAAATTTTGAGGCGCGCTACAAACTCCGTCCATGGTAGTGCCATTTATTTCAGCGCTCCAATTGCCGCATTGTTGGGTGTAATAACTGCAGGCAGCTATTTTAAATTGATAAGTAGTTGCTGGTGATAAATCTGTAAATGCGTGCTCTTTAAATTCGGATTGCGCGTGATGTACAGCTTCTTTTTTTTCATTCCCGTGGATAATCATTAGATTGTAATAATGTACGTGCTCTTTTAATCCCGGAGGCGGTGGAGTCCACCCGAGTGTTATAGACCCACCGGTAATACCTTTAACAATTCCCGTTGGTACAAATACCGGATCTTCATTCAAGGTTGTTATTAATCTTTGATCGGTATATACTTGGGAGTCTCCGATTTCATTGGTAGCTTCTATACTTATTTGGTAAGCCGTGGATTTTTCAAAACCTTTAAGTACATAACTTTTGTGAATTCCGCTTATTCTTTCGCGGTAATATACAATATCACTTGTACCATTTTTTCTAAACTTAACATTGTAATGTAATATCGGTTTATTACCATCGTTAACTGTCCAATTAAGGTAGATTTTATCAGCACCAACTGCTTTTATAAAGTCAATGTTCACCTGAGGAACGTCAACAACAAAAAGATTCCTCAGGCCTACTACTAAGTTATTAAAATCGTGGGATAAACACGAGTATGTTCCATTGTCATTTCTGTATACTCGGGTGAAATTTAACATCGATACGTAATATGTTTCGTTGACTTTTATCACGTGAGTTTGCTCTCGCAAGTCTTCTATGCTTTCCGTGTTGTTTCCTTTTATCCAAGAGAAATTACGGAGAGGGAAACCGTGGAAGTTACATTTTAGGATTACTGGCGCTGTTGCATTCACCCAAATGTCTTGAATTGGTTCAGTTCTACCAGGTTCTGAAAATTTAAAGCCAAAATTAGTGTCACCGTTATAATATTTAAATAAAAAAATACACTAAATATAGTTAAATAAATGTAACAGCATAGGAATATTTTTTTAAAATTTATCATAAATTTTGGAGCAAATTAATTTACTCTAAAATTCACAATCTATAAATATTTCCTATTGATCAAAATTTTCTTATTTAATTTTTAATTTTTTACATTACTCGACGGTCTAATTAGCAATTTGTCTCTCCTTATTTTTTAGAGGGTAATTTTTTAACAACTTGAAATAGCAATAGTCTAATTATAAATTATTTAAATGATTCAAACAAAAATATTATACCTCTATCAGATATTAAATTATTTTTTAAAGTGATAATAAATTTTGAACAATTTTTTTTTTTTCGTACAAATGGCAGATTGTCTTAAATACATTTAAAAATTTGCTAATTAGAACTCGTACTGCTATATTGAACTATATTTAAAGAATTTCTATATCACCTATTAATTAAACAAAAAAAAAAAAAAAATTACCTATGACCCGTATGGAAATAGTTTTTTCTAAAAATTCACCACCATAAGTCTTGGCTCTGCAACTATAATTACCCGAATCCTTCCTACTAGCCTTCTTCAAATCAAACCTCGCCCTGTAGTCGGATTCATTAATCGTCGTGACATTTTTATCACTAAATGTCCACCAGATATGACTAGGTTCACTAAGCTTACATATAAAATGAGGTGTACTATCAGCTTCAATACCGTCCAATTGTTGTGATGCTTCTATTTCCATACTAGCAAATGGAACATTAACATTTTGTGTCACCACTTCTGTTATCTTAGTCGCTGTAAATAAAAAAAAAAAAAAAACAATGAAAATTGATTATGAAAATAAATTTAGCAGATATTTAATAATTTTTTTTTAACCAAATTATGGCAAAAAAATTAGAAAAAAAAAATTGACATGTAAAAATTTTAAAAAATAAAAAATGCAATTATTTAAAAGTAAGTTTTTTGAACAAATTTGTTTGTTAAAAGAAATTAAAAAATTCTCTAGTGACTGCTAACTTTAATGTCATAAAAAAACAAACATGACATTAAAGTCCTGATAAAATACAAAATAATTGATCATAAAACACAAAACAATGATCTTGTTGTGATGTGCTATATAAATTTTCAATAATTAATTATGACATTAAAGTTAGCAGTCACTTGACAATTTTTTAATTTTTTTTTTAACACAAAAACTAAAAAATTATTTTTAAAAAATTGCATTTTTAATTTTTTTACAATTTTTCTTTGCACTAATTTATTTCTTAAAGAAAATTAAAAAATTCTCTAGTGACTGCTAACTTTAATATCATAAATTATTTTAGCAGATATTAAATAATTTTTACAACTTTTGTTAACAAATAAATTATGACAAAAAAAAATTGACATGTAGAAATTTAAAAATGCAATTTTTTAAAAATAATTTTTTAGAATTTATTTAATTGTTAAATAAAATTAAAAATTTTAATTGTCAAGTGACACCTAACTTTAATGTCATAAAAAAATAAACATGACATTAAAGCCCTGATAAAATACAAACTAATTGATTATAAAACACAAAACAATGATCTTGTTGTGATGTGCAATATAAATAATTACATCCAACTGAAACAAGATATTGTAAATAATTAACAAACAATATTTATAAATTTTGAGATGATTAACGTGTTAATAATAAATTTGCCGGTATGACTAATGACGATATCTTTGTAAAAGCGACAAAAAAATGGAGCATAAAATAAATAGATAAAATAAAAAATATTTACTGGTTTCGTTGAGCTCATTGCCAGCAACAATCCTGAGAATATAACACGATAATAAAATAAGGGAAAGACTCGCCATCGACTCACAGCTCGGTAACATGGCGTCTACTAAGGACAGCTCGTTTATGACAGCCGGGCGTGTACGTGTGCCCTTTGGCTCCTTTTATCCTTGTTGCCTTTTTTTAGATTTTAATTTTTATCAAATAAAAAAATACAATTCCACTTCTAGCTGGTCAACTGTTTAGTTGAGAAAGCATCACCAGGAGTTTAGCCCTTTCTCCGTAACATATCCCACCTTCTTAGACGCCTTCCTCAAGCGTCGCTCTCAACCCCGAAAAAAAATCGTTTACTTCAATACACAATTATTTAAAACACTGAAACAATTTAAAATTACATTTACACTAATTAAATAAAACAAACTGTTGTTATTATTAACAATAAATAGTTATTAACTTACACTGTGTCACTTGTAAACTAAAACTTGGACTACTCAAGTTGCCAAGTGCTCCGAAGCAATCAACACTTATATCCTCAGCTCAGGATGCTGTATATTATACTTGTACAGTGTGTACTGTCTACTTGTACAGTCTGTACAACTCTGTAACTCTCTGTATGGTGTATGCACAATCCACAATCTGCCGGTGTGTCCAGACATTTTGAAAGTATTTAGTCAATCAATGACTGTTCGATGAACAAGGCCCAGAAGCAATAAATTCGCTCCTGGGGGCCTCCCAATTTCAAGAGACGCACCTGTTTGCCGCTAGTTCCCGCAAAAATAGTCCGCCAATCAAAAAATAGCTTTTAGATCACGCCATGGATCGAGCGCTTGATAGGCTGATCGCTCTCGCCAGACATGCGCAGTAGCCAGGCTCATCGATGACTTATTATTATTATTATTATTATTATTATTATTATTATTATTATTCTTTTTGGCTCTGGGTATTTTTTCCCATTCGGCCGTTGGTAGATGTGTTGGTTAGGAACTTGCCTTAACCTAAGCGGCGCTGGAGCGAACCTCAGAGAATCGAAAGATATCAACAATGTGAAAAATCTTTGTATTGGGACTCGCTGGGGATCGAACCCGCGCCTTGCCACATGAATTGTACGAACGAACCAACGCATTGAACCGCTCGGCCAACATCGAGGCCATCGATGACTTATATATAAGAAGTGGCGCTACACTCGCTTATTGTTTACATGTATACTACCCACAACTATAAAAGTAACTAGTAAAAAAGTCACTAGTGCACTTCCAACTTGTGCACTTGTTACTTGTGGATCCAAAATAGGGACAAAATGGCGTCATTTCTCAGTCATTACGTACATGTGTTCAGATGCAAAATAAAAACATCAACAATTAAAGTATAAATAATATTTTTTTAATGACAGTAAAAGAAAATTTTCAACTAATTACATAAAACATGTACGTTACTTTTATACTTGTGGGTAGTATACATGTAAACAATAAGCGAGTGTAGTGCCACTTCTTATAAGTCATCGATGAGCCAACCAGGCTTTCCAAAAAAAATATAAATAACCTATTAGCTATTAGCTCACGGTCGGTCGTTGTACATACATCAATCACAACTAACATATGTTATATTATATAATAAAGGTAAGCAAAAATTATTTTATTTATTTAATATTATAAAAAAAATAAAAATAAAGATGTGTGCTTACGGCTAATTTTTGATTCGTTAATAAAATAATTGAGTTATAATTTGAATAATAATAAAAGTAGTTCGGAAAGCTCGTGGCTATACACCACCATTTTTTTTATAGACTGTTCTAAACGTTTCAAGTGACTGACACAATCATCAAATGGACAATTATATCCGAGTGAAGGATGAAGATCAAAAAGCAGCAGCAGATCAATTTGCATATTTTCCGTTGATAACCGAGTGTGTTATAGCATTGGGCAAAGTCAATAATGAGGTAGTGCTGGGTCATGTTCCTCCAGACGTCAAGCATGAGTTACCTCACGATCACTTCATTGACGACAAGGAGCTAGCAAAAGGAGTAAAAAACCTGAACCTAGGAGGAGAACTTGGAGTTGATGGTAATTTTTATTATAGTATAAAGTAAAAGATGATGATAATAAAAAAATTACCAGATATTTAATAATGAAATGATAAAATTAAATAGGGTGTCAATAATAGGGGCTTTTTACTTTATTTATTATTTTAAAGGAGGAACACTACTGTGACGATCGAAAAAAAGAGGTGGTTTGGAGATCGGATTATTTTTATTTTATTAAGACATTAAAGATTATTACCCTAAATTTTTATTAAAAAATATTTAATTATTACAAAGTTATTAACAATCTCGTAGAGCACTAGAAAAAATTTCTCTCTCCATGGTCGGTTCGATAACTCAAAAACGGATCATCTGAAAATGAAAACCCAAATTGCATTTTAATCAGTAAGGATGTAGTTATCTTAAAAATTTTAATTTAAAAAGAAATGGCGACTGATTGAAAATTTTCTCACTATTCTTACTGTTTTTTTTTTTGTTTTAACTCGGCTAAAAAAATCTTTAAAACAAAAATTTTTCAAATTCCGTACGTGCGACGATAACTACATCCTTACTAATTATAAAGCAATTTGGGTTTTTATTTTCAGATAATTTATTTTTGAGTTATCGAACCGACCGTGGAGGGGGGAAATTTTCTCCAGTGCTCGACGAGATTGTCAATAACTTTGTAATAATTAAATATTTTTGAATAAAAATTTAAGGTAATAATCTTAAATGTACCCTTAACAAAATAAAAAAAAAAAAACCAGGAAATTTCCGAATTCCTTTATTTTCTTAAACGACTTATTATTTCTAATGATTTAAAATTATGTTTTTATAGGTAATCATCGGGCTACGTGCCAGACGTGTCGCTCAATAATTCGAATATTCCAGCAACACCAAACATTATTTGCATCAAGAATGAATATGTACAATACGAACTACAACACAAACCATACTAGTTTCCAGGTTCTGGTATAGAGTTATAGGGCGATCACCGACCGCAAACTCAGAACCAAATCACCACGATTTAAGACGTGTCCGTGGACCGGTATTCGTCGAAAAGTATTGTCGTGATGAAGACAACATCTAGGTACAATTTATTTCACACAATTAATTGTCACTATTTTTCACGGCAATATATGATCATATATTGGGTCTTTTACCTTACATATGAGTAAACTTTGGTGAAAAAAAACGGCATGATATAAAACATCGGTCGATTATTAACTTTGTATCATACTTTTTATTAAAGTGGATAAATAGTTTAATTGTAAAGATACAAAAAAAACGCATTTGTCAAGAACACTGTGCTCCATTTATACCGACATAATATGTTTTTGATCATTTTATTATTTTTTTAAGTATTAAATGAATAATTAATATTTAATTTCTCTCCAAGATATTTCGTGCACATAATGTGTAACAAAATAATGGATTGAGCTCAACTGACTGAGTGGGTGTATTATATATTTATACCAGGATAAAATAATTGTGTGAAGGAAATTTTATTTTTTGTTAACTTTAATTTAATTTATTAATTTCATCAGGATTATCTTGTAATAAATAAAATAAAACTTAATACACTAATGATAATTTATCAATGTATATAGAATGGAATTATTAATACAAAATTATAAATAATTCTATCTATATAATATATATTATTTAACAAACAAATTTGTTTTATTTTTTTAAATTCCTAAATGTCATTTTTTTGCCATAATTTGTTAACAATTTGACATGGTCATTGGAAAAATAATAGTAACAATAATTTTAAAAAAATTTTAATTATATTAAATTTATGAAAATTAAATTAGCCGACACTTAAAAATTTTTATAATTTATTTTATTGAAAAATAATTTTTAAAAAATTAAAAAAAAAATTTTCACATGCAAAAAATATTAAAAATTATATTTTTTAAAAATAGTTTTTTAGTTGAAATTTTTAATTAATAAAAAATTTTTAAGTGTCGGCTAACTTAATTCTCATATTAAATTTTTTGATTATTAAAATAGATAAAATAATTATTACAAAAATTTTTTTTTTAGTAATTTTTAAAAATTAAACATTAAAAAGAATAAAAATGAAGTTAGCTGACATCTAAAAATTTTTAGAAATTTTTTTATTGAAAAATTATTACAAAAAAAAAAGAAAATAAAAAATTTCACTTGTAAAAAACTCGAAAAACTATCAGTGCAATTTTTTAAAAATATTTTTTAGTTTTTATTTAATAAATAAAAAATTTTAAATGTCGGCTAACTTGAATGATATTAAAGTTACCTGTCACTTGACTAATTTTTAATTTTATCTAACAATTAAATTAATTCTAATAAATTATTTTTAAAAAATTATGAATATTAAGTAAGCCGACATATAAAAATTTTCATAATTTTTTTTATTGATAAAATCATCACAAAAATATAAAAAAAAAAAAA
>CAJNRD030001117.1:2466627-2483108 GCA_905319865.3 Cotesia congregata | reverse complement strand
TATATATATATATATATATATATATATTCTTCTCCCTCCCTATAATAATAAAAGTTAAAAAAAAATGTGTCATTTGTTGTATAACTTTTTGATTGGTTGAAAATTTTCTAGCTCGACGCGGGATATAAAGAGAGAAAGGAAGTTGCTGAAGCTAAAATATGTTGTATGTTGACAAGTATCAGTATATATAAGTGTATAATTCTCTGGACGTTAATCAAGTGACCACTGTGATTACAATAACAAACAATCACAATTGTTAATTAATTATTTATTTATTTATGAAGAAAAAAAAAAGGATTGTCGGGGGGGTTATGGATTGAGTTGCTGGGCTCGTAGCGTGGTGGTGTCTCTCCAAAGCCATATTGATTTTTTATAAAACAAAATCATAATTTACTAGTGGTGGTGGTCGTCTAAGGTGTGGTTGGTATTGGTTCATGACCTGATGAATGCTTCGCAAGTTGTAGTAGTAGTTTCTCGTACTAGTACACAACTAGTCATTACATTACATTACGCTAGTTAACTTTTATAAAGAGTTTGAGTTAAAGTATTTAACTAACTACTGGATAAATAAAAGATAACTTGTTTTAAAAATGGATACGGATAAAATAATATTACCGAGTAAATAAAATTATTTTTATGGAGACTAACCAACAAATATTTTTCTGTTAGGTTAGTCTTATGTTTGTGAATTAAAAATTATGCTCCTCATGTTGAGTTTTAGCATCATTGCTTCGAGTGACATACGCTTGTCGTTCTACACCAAATCTCCTGATAAATAAATCTATTATTTTTGTTTTTAAAGTGACAAAAAAAAAAAATGTGAACGTAGTGATATTTTTCCAGCACTGATTAAAAATGTATTTTAAGTAATTTGAGCTTAAAGCCAAAAATTAATAACAGTTATTAAAATATAAAATGATGAGTAGTTGGACTGAGAGAATGCATAGAAGGGCAGCTACCCTCGGTAATGTTGTCACCAGCTGTGGTCATCCTTCCTCTGTTTCACCGTACCCCAGAAGACTCGAAAAGTCAGTATTTTTTATTAAAATTAATTTAGCATGAAAATTTATTACGATACTAAAGTTAGCCGATGAAAATCAAGTTAAAAATTTTTAGAATTTTTTTTTATTGAAAAAATTATTACAAAAAAATTTTTAAAAAATGACACTTGTAAAAAATTTGAAAAACTGTAAGTGAAATTTTTTAAAAATATTTTTTTGTTTTAATTTAATTATTAAAAAAAAAAAATTAAATAATTAAAAACGTCGGCTAACTTTGAGCTGACGTTCAAAAATTTTTCTATTTTTTTTAACAATTGAATTGCTAGTAAAAAAATACTTTAAAAAAATTGCACATATAATTTTTTTAATTTTATACATGTGAAATTTTTTCTTTTAATTTTACAGTAACAATTTTTTCAATAAAAATAACTATAAAAATTTTCAGATGTCGACTAATTTAATTTTCATAAATTTATTTAGCAGATATTTGAGAAATATTAAGAATTTTTTTTAACAAATAAATTACGGGAAAAAACTTAAAAAAAAAAAAGATTGACATGTAAAAATTAAAAATGCAATTTTTTTAAACAAATTTGTTTGTTAAAAAATGGTCAAGTGACTGCTAACTTTAATCTCATGTATTTTTTATTTTAATTATTACTAATAATTATTTTTTTATTTTTTTAGAGTTAAATTTGGGGTTCCACTTGATGAAGTCTGCAAAAATGATATTCCTGGCCCATTATTGGTAAATTTTATTTTACTGTTTACTAATTAAATAAATAAATTAATGTAAGATTTTAAAAAAATTTCAGCTGTCATTTTAGTATCATCACATTTTTTTATATGATTCATGAGTAGAATATTATATCTGAATAAAATGTTATTGTCTGTTTTAGGTTCTTATTCTAAAGCTCAACAAAGAAGCGCCGTTGAGAAAAGATGTGTTCAGAGCGCCAGGTCATCAGGGTAACATGAAAAAACTTATTCATTTCCTCCAAACAGGACGTTTAGTTAACATGGATAACTTCAGTGTTTATACAATAGCCAGTGTGTTAAAAAAGTTTTTAAGAAAAATACCTGGTGGTGTATTTGGCCGAGAGGGAGAACAACAACTATTTACGGTTAT
The DNA here is from genome assembly GCA_905319865.3 of Cotesia congregata. Classification (NCBI taxonomy): domain Eukaryota; kingdom Metazoa; phylum Arthropoda; class Insecta; order Hymenoptera; family Braconidae; genus Cotesia; species Cotesia congregata. The sequence continues at coordinate 2,480,978 of CAJNRD030001117.1, read as the reverse complement.
TCAACTTGACAGTATGGAACAACAGAGGGACCAGATCTATCAGTAATTTTATTGATTAAATTTTTTTTTTTTTATTATAAATTATAAATAAAAAATACCCAATTATTGACGGACTTAGTTGTTTGACACTTGCAATTTTATTCTAATTCAAAAATGATTAATTTATCAGAGTTGATTTACTTTTTTAATTAAAATAAAATTGCAAGTGTCAATAACTAGGCCAGTGTCACTCTACACGGAAAGAACAAGATGACACTGGATACCACCTCAGATTATACTCAGTGACATCTGAGGCGAAAAAAAATTTTCAGATGATAGCTAGTATAATCCAGATTATACTGAATAATATCTGGATTATACTCATTGTAATCTGGATTATACTAGCTACTATCTGAAATTTTTTTTCACTCAGTATAATCTGGGATTATATCCAGTATAATCTTGTTCTTTCCGTGTAACTGGGTCTTTTATCTTTTATAAATATAATTTATTATAAATATATTAAGCCATTTTTTTTAACAAATTTTTTATTGCTTACAGATTAATTACATCTTTACCCATTTACACACAACGCTTATTAGTATTACTTTTCGGAACATTCAGGGTAGTAGCTGTTAATAGCGATCGAGCTCGCACAGGAATGTCTAGCGAAGCATTGGGTGTATCTGTCGCACCTTCTTTCTTTCAGAGCTGTGTCAGCGATGGCAAAACCGCTAAAATGGAGGATGTACTGAGATTTAAGGTTTGTTACAAGTAAAAAATTATTTTATTATAATTATTAATTATACTTTTAACTCTAACGGCACAACACTAAATTGGCTGACACAAATGCTAACTAAAAAAAAAAAAAAAACAATATTTTTATGTTAGATATCAATACTAATATCCGGCAATTAATTAATGATTTTGATCATAAATTATAAATAATACAACGCTTAAATTACTGATTAAAGTTAAAATGAATGTTCACCCGGAAATAGATAAAGAGAAATTTAAAAAATGATAAAATTATTAAATGAACACAATAACAAAATACAACTGCATGATATTTAATCATCTCTCTCATTTAATTCAATATATTTATCTTTTCACACTATCAGGCGGAGATATCAGTAAGTCTAATGTATTCATAATTATATTACATATCTGAGTTATCATTAAATAAATTAAAAAGTATAATTTTAACCTAAGAAGAAAGTGAATAAAATTTATTGATGCATGAAGCTTACGCACGTTAGCTTTTAAATAATTTTAAACGCTTCAATTATCTTGAGATTTTTTTTTTTTATGTTAAATAAATATTTACAAATTTTTTTTTAATGATTTTATTTATTAATTTAGGTGGCGACTCGAGTAATGAAATTTATGATTGATAATTTTGGAGTATCGAATCTTTTCGGCCGTGAAAATTACGAGTTTTACGCTCGAATTACCGGACGAATATTAAAAGTTGAAGAAGACTGGATTTTCAGTTTCCGTTATCCACCTGATAATTTAGTCTCCAGTAAGTAAATACGAAAAGATGACACTAGATATTATCCTAGATTATAATCAGTAATATCTGTAGTGAAAAAAAATTTCAGATAGATTTTTATTTTATTTAAAATATTTTTAAATTAATTTTATTATAAATTTAAAAGCATGTAAATTATTATAAACTATATTTAATATAAATTTTCTACATTACTGCGTGATGTCTGGATTATACTAGCTACTATCTGACATTTTTTTTCACTCAATATAATCTAGGATGATATCCAGTGTCATTTTGTTCTGTCCGTGAACTAATAAATAATTAAAATTAAACCAAAGCATAAATAAAATACCTTTGTCGCAATTAAATAAATTGTTAATTAATTCCGAAGGACAATTGTCTCTCGAAGCTGAAAAGACGTGGCTGCAATACGAATGCGAGCGATGGGGACTCAAGTTCAATTTGGAATGTAAATATTTATTAAACCGAGTATTGATTATTGATTTGCATACTGAAATTGATTATTTATTTTTTCAACCTTCAGCTATGTCGCATCAAGAAGAATCGCAATCGACACCAGCTTTGATCCACGTGCCAGAGTCTCTAGAGCTTACGTCATCCTTAGGAATGATTCCTGAGAATACCTTGCTTGAGAGTTATACTCGACTATCTGTCAGCTTGGAAGAGAATGGATTGTTTCATGTAAGTTTATTATGACAATTGATTTACAGATATTTATTTATTTACAATTAAATAGCAGATATTTTATGAAAAATCGTTTTATAAAATTTTTTAACAATTAAATTGCGGCAAAAAAAAAAATTAATAATGCAATTTTTTAATAATAATTTTTTGGAGTAAATTTTTTTGTTAAATAAAATTGAAAAATAATCAAGTGGCTGTTAATTTTAATATTATAAATTTATGAAAATTAATTTAGCAGATATTTGATCATTTTTAAAGATTTTTAACAAATAAATTATGACAAAAAAAATTGACTTGTAAAAATTTAATAAAAAAATAAAAAATGCAATTTTTTAATAATAATTTTTTTGTTAAATAAAATTCTTAAAATAATCAAGTGACTGCTAATTTTAATATTATAAATTTATGAAAATTAATTTAGCAGATATTTGATCATTTTTAAAGATTTTTTAACAAATAAATTATTGCTAAAAAAAAAAAAGAAATTAAAAATGCAATTTTTTAAAAATAATTTTTTGGAACAAATTTTTTTGTTATAAATTTGAAAAATGATTAAGTGACTGCTAATCTTAATTGTTATAAATTTATGAAAATTAATTGAACAGATATTTTGTCAGTTTTTAAATTCTTTTAATAAATAAGTTATGAAAAAAAAAATTGACTTAAAAATTAAAAAAAAAAAATTATTAAATGCAATTTTTTAATAATTTTTTTATGTTAAATAAAATTAAAAAATGATCAAGTCGACTGCTAAATTTATTTCTAGTATCAATATAAATATTATAAATAAATAAATAAATTTATTTATTTATAAGTAAGTAAAAATTTGAATTTTTATGTAAATAAAATAATTTTAGGCGTCAAGTAGATCGTCTAGTAACGCAAGTCATCAATCCCGTCACGCAGCGATGACTCTAGACGAATTAAGGGCCGTTAATCGATACGCTGAGAGTACCAAGAGTCTGAGCTATTTGCCACAGGTAGGCATTGGAGAAGCTTAACAGCCAACTAGATCAATAACACTTCTAAGAACATAAAACGATCCCTGCTATGTGAAGAAGTCAATTACTGTAAACAAAACACGAGTGGTTGCTACTGATTGTTGACTGACATATTATCAGATAATTTATATTATTGACGAGAGATTGATAACAGGTTACTTATAATCGATAGCCATTAAATACCACTGCATTCCGGCGTATGATCGTAAAAACCAGTACAGACATTTATCATGATATTAGATAAAGACAATTTGTCTATATAATAATTATTACCCCCGAGATACTGTGTTAATTATACCATTATTGTTTATTTTACTTTCTAAATTTATTATTAGTTAATTAATTAATTAATTAATTTACCTATAATGTATTGTATGATTAAGCATTTTATCAATTTGTAACTGCTTGCATGACAAAAAATTTATTTATAGCGTTTTCTTATGTTAATTAATTTCATGAATATTAATTTATTTTAGTTGATAATTTTTTGTTCAATTAAAAATTTTTTTTAAATAATAATAAATTAATGTAATGAATAAGGATGGAAGATTTTTAACACTCACTACCATATGTACATAATAAATACATATTGACGCATCTGTACTGGACAATTAATTACAAATGCTTTGAATAATAATTAACCCGTTGATCTTACGATAATTCGGGCGTTCTCTCGGTTGTTCAGGTACACGAGAGGCAAACAGCTCGTATGCGCACGAGGTCAGAGTGGTTTTTGACGCCTGTTGGTGAAAGACTCGCAGGAACTGATAGTGATCCTACAGCCATACACATCCTCAGAGGATCCAATCGATCTTCTTCTGATAATATTGGTAAGTATTTTTTTTTTTTATTATTTATTATTAGAGCCAAAATTTTTGTCGCAATTTTAAAATAAATGATTTTAATTTTTGATATTACGGCAAAAATACTGGTCCTATAAAAAATTTATTTAAAAAAAAATTGTTCAAAATTTAATTAAAAAAAAAAAATGTCTTACAATTTAAAAAAAAAAAATCAATATTTTACCTTTAATTCCAAAATTAAAATTCATAGTAAAAGATTCAAATTTTTTTGTTATAATTTTCTTATTAGACCAATATTTTTGGCATAATATCAAAAAATTGAATCTTTCATTATGAATTTTTATTTTAAATATCTTTGCCGCAATTGTGAAATATATGGTTCAGATTTGATGGTATTACGGCGAAAATATTGGTTCAATAAAAAATGTATCAAAAAAAAGTTGTTAGAAATTTAATTTTGTAAAAAAAAATGTTCTTTTTTCAAAAAAATCAATATTTTAGCTGTAATTCCAAAATTAAAATTCATAATAAAGGTTCAAATTTTTTTGTTATAAATTATGAATCCTATTTTTAAAATTACAGCAGAAATATTGGTTTTTAAAAAAAATTTTCTGAACAAAAATTGTTCAAAATTTAATTAAAATAAAAATGTTTCTTATGTTTTTTTTTTTTTAATTTTTCAAAAAAGACCAATATTTTTCGCTGTAATTCCAAAATTAAGATTCTTAGAGAAAGATTGAAATTTTTTTATAAATTGTTATTTTAAATTTGCGGTAAAAATTTTTGGGCTGTTTATTATTTATTATATAATTTAATAATTAAAAAAAATCTTTTTTTTTTCCCTCTAATAAATATTTATATAAAATTTGACAATTTAGCTACAGGTCTAAGCGCTAGCGCTGAGTCAGTAAAACGTCCAAGTTTACGAAGAACAGCTTCCAGAGAAAAGTCTCGCATTCATCGAAGTTCATCGCGACGTCACAAAGAAAACGGAACGAAAAATCGTGGATCTATAGATCCTTGTAAATCCCGATCTATGGAGACCATGAAGATGAAAAGAGCGTCGCAAGAGCCAGCTGAAAAAATACCAAAAAATAAAAGCGATGAGTTATTGAACGACGAGTCGCCTTACTCACGTGAGTTTATAAATGATCAGACAGCAGATATTGGACCACAGGATTGCACCGAAAAAGATGAGCATAGATTTCACGTTACTTTGACGTACAAACCGAGGATATGAAAAATAAATCAAAGCAGTTTTTCATAAAACTGAACTGCTTTTAGTTTATTTTTAAATTAAGTTTGTGAGAATAAAAATAATGATTACGCAAATTAAGTTAGCCGACATTTAAAAATTTTTAGAATTTTTTTTTTTTTATTGAAAAAATTATTACAAAAAAATAAAAAAAAAATTGCACTTGTAAAAAATTTTAAAATCTGTAAGTGCAATTTTTTAAAAAAATTTTTTTGTTCCAATTTAATGAATTAAAAACGTCGGCTAACTTTAGTACTGTATAAAGATTTGTTAAAGTAACTTTAAAAATTTTTTTTTAGTTACTTTTTACTGTCATATTTTTGAGGGTAAGGAAAACATATAACTGTGAATACGAGCCTGTTTTGACTCCCTCCAAATAAAAAAAAAAAAAAATTATTTAGTTGGAATTATAATATAAATTTATACACTAAAAAGAAACTAGAAAAAAAAATACAAACAAACAATAATATTTCCGTCGATCGATACATGCAAAGTATATCAATTATTTATTAATTATAATCGGCGTATTGAATTTTTGATGCTTGCATGACTAAGCTATTTAATATTTATATTTATTACCAAATCAGAATTGATTTATTAATTTATTTATGAGAGTTAAACAGGCATAATTATTTTAAATTCATTTATGGACTTTATCATTCCAATTGCATTTATTTTTCGGTTTTAAATTTTCACTAATTTTTTTAATTACTGTACATAAATTTTTTTGAGCTCTCTATAATAGAAAAAAAAAATAATACTTAAGTTAGCCGACGTTTTTAATTTTTTTTTTCTTTTATTAAAGGAAGAAGTCCATGTAAAATTCAATATAAAAGAGTCAGAATTTTTTTAATACATAAATTATATCAAAGAAAATGAGAAAAAAAATTGACATTTAGAAAATAAAAAATATAAAAAAAGCAATTTTTTAGAAATGATTTTTTTGAGCAAATTTATTTATTAAAAAATTGTCACTGCTAACTTTAATGTCATAAATTAATCTAGCAAATATTTGTTAATTTTTTTTTAACAAATAAATTAAAAAAATAATTGACATTTAGAAATTTTTCAAAATTAAAAATGCAATTTTTTAAAAATAATTTTTTTTAACAAGTTTGTTTGGAAAAAAATTTTTTTTAAATGGTGAACGACTAAAAAATGTTTTTTAAAAATTGCACTAAAGTTTTTTACAAATAAAAATTTTTTTGTAATAATTTTTCAATTTAAAAAAATTATAAAAAATTTTTTATGTCGGCTAACTTAATTATCATTTAAAAAAACACTAAATAATTATGATATATACATTGAATTCTATAAAATCATGCTAAGATAATTTTTATTTTAATCACTGTGACCTAAAAAGTTGCAATTATCTATAAAAATAATTACCCAGTTAAAAAATGAATTTTTTTACACAATACCGGTTTTTTATATAGCACAGTATTGTTAATTATTGTAAATAATAATGATTTTTTATCAAATATTTATAAAATGATATTAGAATGAATAACGAAAAAAAATTAGCGCTATTATTAAGTATTGTTCCAGTAGTATTAATTACACAATTATTTTTATTTTTATTTTTATTGTAATAATATTTTTTGCTTGCACCAAAGAACTGCAGTTTAATTTAATTAAAAAAAGAAAATTTATTTGATTTGTTAGATGATAATGCTTGCATATCAATAGTTTAATTTTCTATATAAAAAATTTAGGCTTTTTTTTTATTTATAATTATTTATTTGATTTTTTTCTCAAAGCTCTGTGATGCAATCATCAATATTGTAATATTTAATTACTATTACCATTATTCAGTGAATAAGTCCAAAATAAGTTCGATAAATTTATGTTTTTTATAAAGTGTTATACTATTATTATTTAAGAAAAATATAACAATGCCAAATATATATTTATATATTGGATTAGAGATATTGATATTAAATTTTTAATTATTATTATTAATTATTAATATTAATTATTATTGTGACATTAAAGACTGGTTTTAGGACCATAACTGCTTTTATATTTTATCCTTTTTTTTATTATTCATTTTTAATATTAATATTTTTATTTGTATCTATATTACGAGTCTTATAAGACAACATTTAATATATAAAAATATATATATAAATTTTGAGTAAATAAATGATTTTTTTTTAAATAAAATTTGTCACTTTTACACACTATTAAAATTATAATTATAATTACATTACTGATCTCTGAAATTTTTATAGAAATTTTCGCCAAGATAAATAATTTAATTTATAAATTAATTTAATAAAAGTAAAGTTAGCCGACGTTTTTAATTTTTTTTTAATAATTAAATTAGAACAAAAAAATATTTTTAAAAAATTGCACTTGTAGTTTTTAAAGTTTTTTACAAATGAAATTTTTTTTTTTTTATTTTTTTGTAATCATTAAAAAAATTATAAAAATTTTTAGATGTCGGCTAACTTTATTTTCATATTAATTTACGGTATTTTATAACAGAAACAATGTATAAAAGTTAAATTTATCATGCATGCTCATACGTAACATATCTAACATTTGAGTTTCTGAAGTACATGATAATTACAAACTTATAATTACTGTACAATATCTGCGAGCTATTGAAATATGCGCTCAATTGTTTGTAATTAATTAATATAAATTAAAAAATAAAATAAAATTATGTACAACAGGATGATTACATTATCAAAAGACATTTGAGTAGGCAAAAAATATTAATTGAATAATGTATTACAGTAATATATAAAGCAATTGTGCCAAAATTAAAATAAGAGAATTTTTTTTTTTTTTATTTAATATTTAATAAATTATTGATGGTAAATTTAACTAAACTACGAGCTAAAAAATGCTATACTGTTTAAAAGTGCAAAACAAATGTTTCGATATGTTAATTAATTAATTCTAAAAAAATTAGAGCTATAAAAGATGTTCAAATAGATAATATATTATTTTGTACGCTGACTACTTGTTCGATTATTTAGACAGATTTATAAACACACTCTTGTCTAAAAATGTCAGATTTTTTATAATAATAATTTTCTTTTTATTTCACTACAACGTAAATTTTTTATAATATATTATTATTATTATTATGTTATTATACTTATTATTCACAAATGTAATTTTTTATTTGAGCATAAGTGTATACAGTAAAATAACTAATTCACATGTTTCGATGTATTTTACGTATCATTATAATATGAAACAATAAAAGACTTATCTACACCATTAATATTACAAATAATTATCTATATTAAATTTGGTATCGTTGGAAGTTTTGACCTGGAGTTATTCTGCCTTTTTATGGTTTCATATCATTCTCACCAGTACTCAATTTATAGTGATAAGTATGTAGGTTGCATTAAAAATACTTTATCTCTAGGTACATAATTAAGAAATGACCTTGTATCTTCTAAACGGTTACGTGCGTTAATATCCCCGGACAAAATATCCCCGCGACAAAATTACTTAAAAATTACTTAAAAATAATAAAAATTCATCAATAATAATTTGAAAATTAATCTCAATATTATTTTTTTAGTGTGTTTGTGTGTTTATTCAAAATTAAACCAACAAAAACGCGGGGATATTTTGTCCGGGGATATTAACGCGCGTCACCCTTCTAAACTATTGACATTTATAAAGAAATAAGCACATCCCGATGTTACACTCATCAAGACCTTTTATTTGAGTACCCACATCAAATTTTCATATATTTTATATATTTATATATATTACATATTATATATATTAAATATATGTATATATGACAAATATATTAAAAATGCATGTGGGTATTCAAACGAAAGCTTTTGATGAGTGTAACATCGGGATGAGCTTATATCTTAAAAAATGTCAATAATTAAGAAATGACGTCGTATTTTGTCTACTGTTGATATTTTCTACGATGTGGGTACTCAAATGAAAGCTCTTGATGAGTGTAACATCAGGATGAGCTTATATCTTTAAAAATGTCAATATTTAAGAAAGTACAGTGCAAATAAACAAATATTTTGTGAAATAATGAAATTTTTAAAGATATAAGCTCATCCCGATGTTACACATATCAAGACCTTTCAATTGAGTACCCACATCAATTTTTCATATATTCATATATATTACATATATGTATATATGAAAAATATATGAAAATGTATGTGGGTACTCAAATGAAAGCTCTTAATGAGTGTAACATCAAGATGAGCTTATATATCTTTAAAAAAGTACAGTGCAAATTAACAAAAGTCATTATTTAATAAATCAAAATTTTATTTATTTATATTTCACAAATCACAGCAGTCACGTAGTGACTGCAAGATTGCTAAAAATTATTAAAAATATAAATAAATTTTTATAAAATTAATTTTACCAATTCATGATTATCTAAATAACAATAAATTTTGCGATTTACCGTATCAGGTAAAATAAAATCTAAAATACTATTTCTTCCCAGCAATTCTATCCTTTGTAAAACTTTCAAAAGCCTGTAATAAATCATCTCTCCATACTGCTGAAACACCCTGATCAAATTAAAATTAAAAATCGCTCTGACATTGAAGTACTTCAAAAAAACAGCCAATTTCTGTAATGACATTTTCAAAACATCATAATAAGTAACACAATCTGTAATTTTAATACTCCTCAATAATTTGACTTCTTGCTGACATTTATCTCTAAATGAATCCCAGGGAGGATTGCTAACTGCTTTATAATTTCCCGGAGAGACATAAAACCCAGCAGCAATTAATTTAACAATATGTTTTCCGAGAGTTAAGTATAAAGAATTATTGCACTTGTTCACGCAATGAAGCGCTAATTTTTTACTTTTGCTCTCAATATTAACATCAATTCCCGCGCTTAGAAGCTTGTAGACAATCCTAGGATCTATCGGGTAATTTTGCGCCAGAGCAATATGAAGCGCTGAATAATTTTCATCAGTAGTAGCATTAATATCTATCTCATTAAAATTCAGCAAAAATTTAAATGTTTCAAAGTTTCCTAATTGGACAATTCGATGCAAAATTGACTCTTTTCCCCTTTCATTACTTAATTTGTAATTAATATGAGCTCCACAATTTAAATAAAAATCCCGAAATTCTTTCTGTCCACGAAGAATAGCTTTTGTTAAAGCTCTCCCAAGAATTATTCCTCTTCCTTTAGCATCCTTATCAGCACCATTGTTAATTAATATTTTGATAATATCCAGGTGACCAAATGATACAGCAGCTTCTAATGGAGTTATATTGTTATTTTTAACATTGACATTAACTCCTGCATCAATAAGATGTTTCACAGCTTGATAGCTTCCCATTTCAATGGCAATGTGCATTATCGGACACTTCAAGACTTTTAAGTCTTGATCCAAAGCAGCTCCATGGGAGATTAATTTGAGGAATATCTTCCAGCTTCCACTTGTTAGAGCTCTGTAAACAGAGCTCAGTCCTACCATGTCGGTTCCTAAATTTACATCTGCATTTTTGCTTAAAAGGTAATTGACTAGGTCTTCTTCTTTATTCATTACTGCGATACTTAGCAGTGTAAGGACTATCACTCTTCCTGTTGATGTTCCGTAGATAATTACTGTGTTGATATTAATGGATTTGTTTTCAATTAAGTCCTTTGATGTGGTGATATTTAGTTTTAAAATGTAGTTTGAGTCGAAACGAAGGACTTTGTCAAGATACTTTGATGAACAGCTGATATAGGTCATTTTAAATTGCATTTTTATTAATTTTATCTATTAATTTAAGCTTTTTTTTTTAAAAAAAAAAAAGTGATTTATTAATTAATTTTTGAATTATTGGAAAATTAATCTAAATTATTATAGAAAAAAAAATTTCATACTGAAATCAACAGACATCTGTTAAGTTTTTGAATTTTTACAACTAATATTTTTTTTTTAATAAGCCCAAAAAAATAAAAAATGACATTAAAGTTAGCTGTCACTTGAAAATTTTTTAATTTTATTTTACAAAAAAATTTGTTCAAAAAAATTATTTGTAAAAAATTGCATTTTTTATTTTTTTTAATTTCTAAATGTCACTTTTATTTTTGCCGTAATTTATTTGTTATAAAAGTTTTAAAATTATTAAATATGAGCTTCATTAATTTTCATACATAAAAAAAGTTGTCAGATGCCTGCTGATTTTAGTTTCATAAAAAAATTACAATAAATATTAAATACTTACCCCAAAAATCTCCAGATAAATTCTTAAAAAAAGTAAAATAACATGTGTGAATCTGGCGGACATCCGACAATTGAAAACTTTAACCATCGATATCTTCATGAAAGTATCGACTAGCACGATTTTCAAATGAACAAAATGGTGCGTATTTGAATTGTCTAGAGCATTTTTTTTTCTTTTTTTTAAAATTCATTATTTGAGCTGTAATTTTAAAAATAAATTTTTGTTCATTAATTTTAGAAACATATATCATTAAAATTAAATAAAATTCAGCTAATTTTAACATTTTTAACTTCTTGCTAAGAAAATTTCAGATTTTCAAAAATCGGGAAGTTATTGTTTTCACCCCGTTTTGCAGAAATCGAGTTTTCATCAGATCTCGACGTTTGAAAGTTACAGGAAGTTTCTCTATCCCCGCGAGGTTGTTACTATTGAACCGATTTCAAAAATCTCAAAAAAAAAATTATTTTTGGAAGTCGTTTTTTTGGAATAGAAGCGCTCGGAAGAGAGTCATACTAGGGTGTTGCTGTACAAAAAGATCCTGGCCACCGAGAAGAAGCTCCACATGCAGGAGGACCTCAGGTTATCCCACCAGGAGGACCAAATGGTAATTTTTATTTTATTTCAATATTAAGTAAAATAAGGGCTTTATAATTAATTTATTATTGTGAAGGGGTAACACGACTGTGACTATTGTAAAAAAGAGGTGATTTTCGGGAATTTTTTTGACAGGGAAAATAAAGAAATTTAGGTATCGGATTATTTTTATTTTATTAAGGGTACATTAAAGATTATTACCCTAAATTTTTATTAAAAAATATTTAATTATTACAAAGTTATTAACAATCTCGTAGAACACGAGAAAATCTACCTCACTGAGAGGGTGGGAATAAAAAGGAGGGAGGAGAAAAAAGTGTGCTTGTTACATGTATCGAAAAACATAGTAGAAAAACAGGCGAGAGAAAAAGTGGAAATCCCCACCCTCTCCTTGTAAAAACACACGGTTGTATACAAGTAAAAATCACATTTTTTTTTTTTTTAAATAAAAATTTTATAACGTATAAATGGAGCACAGTACGCTTGACAAATACGTTTTATTTTTTAATTTTACAATTAAACTATTTATCCACTCTAATAAAAAGTATCATATAAAGTTAATAATCGACTGATGTTTTATATTCATTTTTTTTTCACAAAAGTTTACTCATATGTAAGGTAAAAGCCCAAATATATGATCATATGCTGGGGCTTTTACCTTATGTACATAAAATTTGGAATATTAAGTGAAATAAAAATTTCTTTCTTCTTAAAAAAAAAAAAAAAAAAAAAATGTGCCTGTGATCATTATTATTTATGATACATCTAATGAAATCAATTTTTTTTTATTATTATATTTTTTTATAATAATTGCCGTGAAAAATAGTGACAATTAATCGTGTGAAATAAATTGTACTTAGATATTGTTTTCATCACGACGATACTTTTCGACCAATACCGGTCCACAATCGAGAAAATCGATGGCCCAAGACATGTGGATAATTCCAATTGCCTGTCTTGCAGAATGAGGACACGTCTCAAATCGTCGTGATGGGGTTTTGAGTTTGCGCTCGATGACGGCTTTCTCACTCCATAGCAGAATCTGGAAACTAGTATGGTTGGTGTGGTAGGATATATTGTACATATCCAGTTTTAATGACAACAATGTGTTGTATTTCTGGTATATTTGGATTATTGAGCGACATGTTTTGCACACACACGGAGGATTACCTATAAAAACATCATTTTAAATCATTAGAAATAATAAGTTGTTTAAGGGGGAACACCACTGTGACGATCGAAAAAAAGAGGTGATTTTTGGGAATTTTTTGACAGGGAAAACAAAGGATTTCGGGAATCAGTTTTTTTTTTTATTTTATTAAGAGTACATTAAAGATTATTACCTTAAATTTTTATTAAAAAATATTTAATTATTACAAAGTTATTAACAGTTATTAAGTTTTCAAAATTCCGTACGTGCGACGATAACTACATCCTTACTGATTAAAATGCAATTTGGTTTTTTATTTTCAGATGATCCGTTTTTGAGTTATCGAACCGACCATGGAGAGAAATTTTTTCTAGTGCTCTACGAGATTGTTAATAACTTTGTAATAATTAAATATTTTTTAATAAAAATTTAGGGTAATAATCTTTAATATACCCTTAAAGTAGTTGTAGCGTGAAAAGCATTTCAACAGAAAGTTATGAAATTTTTTTTATCAAAAGATAAATATATTAATAATTCACTACCAAAATTTCAGATCAATTGACCGCACCGTTTTTGAGTAATTAATTTTCGAAATTGCATCTTTTACACGTAGAGGTATAGAGAGATGGTACAGTTAGTATGAAATCTTCCGTACCACTTGAGTGGGCCAAAGCAGGAGCTGTGTTTGGCAGGCGCCTTTAACAGGAGCTGTGTTTGGGTATTTCCTAAGATATTTTGGGCGGAGACGATGTATTTGATTTTCATAGAATTTTTTAACAGAAGCTTAGTTTGGGCGTTTCCGGTGAAAATTCAAAATTCGGCCGGAAGTGCCTAATTAAATCTCCTGGTAAAAATCCTATGAATAATCAAATACATCGTCTCCGCCCAAAATATCTTAGGAAATACCCAAACATAGCCCCTGTTAAAAGCGGAACTCAAAATTCCAATTTCATAAGGTCCTCCACGGGAGTTACATTTTGGCACACCCTAATATATATATATATATATATATAAATATATGAAAAATTGATATGGGTACTCAAATGAAAGGTCTCAATGAATGTAACGTCGGGATGAGCTTATATCTTTAAAAATGTCAATAGTTCATAAGATATTTGTTAAATTGCCCTGTACTTTCTTAATTAATGACATTTTTAAAGATATAAGCTCAT
>CAJNRD030001117.1:2435671-2465211 GCA_905319865.3 Cotesia congregata | reverse complement strand
TATATATATATATATATATATATATATATATATATATATAATATATATAAATATATGAAAAATTAATGTGGGTACTCAAATGAAAAGCCTCGATGATTGTAACCTCAAGATGAGCTTATACCTTAAAAAATGTCAATTTTTCACAAGACACAAGGTCATTTCTTAATTATGTATCTAGAGATACAGAATTTTCTAATGCAAAAAAAGTTTGGTAAGTAATTACTTAAACAAAAGTTTCTTAATAAGGATAGCAGAGTATAAAAGAAGAAATAAAACAGTATAAACATACAAACTATAACTTAATTGTTAAATCCTTATTCTTATGCTTTATTGATTTTTTTTTCATCTAGACATTATGTTGAGATTCACATCATCACATAATAAAAGTACATAACAATACAATTATACAGCCAATAAACTATTACAATCTATGTGTCTCTATAAAATGCATGATGAAAATAATACTTCTTAATTTATATAATAATATATTTATGTATAATAATATTTATATATAACTATTGGATTACAATAATAATAATTTTAGGACACATACGCGAGAGAGATATGCAAAGGGAAGAAAATAATGGAAGACGATCATTACACTTAGAATATCCAATGATCGCTTCCTTATGACGACTAGTTTTCTTATTTTATCATCTTTTAAATGTTGAGGACTCATATATGTGTATATTGTCTTTACAAGGTCCGTGTTACATTCGCTCAACTTAATTTTTACGTGTATTGTATTTGTTTTTTTTTTTAAAATGCAAAATTAGTTTTATAAACTTACTTACTTACTTACGTATCCTCATTAATAATAATTAATTTATTATTTTATTTTATTAATATTATTATTTTTAATTAGCTTATAACTTGACGTAAAGATCAACAAATAAACATTTAATAATATTTATGTAAATATTCAATCAAGTTGATTAATAAAATTTTATGAAAGTCCCTAAAATCGAACAATATAAAAAACAATCTTAAGTATTAATTAAATACAATAGTATTTATTAAAATTTATCATTTTTTCATTCAACATTTAAAATCCTCGGAATGATTTTAATTAATCTCCGTTTAAAATATTTATACAGAAAATAGTAAAAAAAACCCATTTTATCATTTATAAAAATTATTAAAAAAAAAAAAAAAAAATTACACTAATATAAATCAATTATGTATTTTTACTGTAATTCGTTTTAGCCTTGGATTATTTTTAAAATTAATTATACTAAGTGAGTATTTACAATCGGGTAATTTGTTTTTTTTTTTTTAATTTTCATCCTCAATAAGGCAAAATTCTAAATTTACCTGTTATTAATCTATTATTGCGTACGTTAATTAGGTTTTTTTACGTTATTAATACATCACGTTGTGTAGATAATTAATTTTAATCAATTAATGGTAATAATAATGACTGTAATGATAGCAATAAAATCATTCATTTTCTTCTTAACAATGCGGCTTTATTTTTTCGTTGTCGAAATATTTATTTTGATTCATTTCTTCACATAATTAAGGGGACATTCATTAATTACGTAAGAAGAATTTTGGTGATTTTTGACCCTCCCTTCCACTTTCTTACGTAAGATTCTATCTTAAAGTTTCATTAAAACTAACAGTGAGATTACACTGAATATAATCCGTGATGCTCTATTTTTAGATACATAATTAAGAAATTATTCTGTATCTTGTAAACTATTGATATTTTTAAAGATATAAGCTCATTTTGATGTTACACTCATCAAGACCTTTCATTTGAGTACCCACATTAATTTTTTATATATTTTATATATTTATATGTATATATGAAAAATATATCAAAAATGCATGTGGGTATTCAAATGAAAGCTCTTGATGAAAGTAACATCGGGATATGCTTATATCGTGAAAAATTTCAATAATTAAGAAATGACGTCGTATTTTGTTTACTGATAATATTTTCTACGATAAAAGCTCATCCTGGAGTTACACTCATCAAGACCTTTCATTTGAGTACTCACATCAATTTTTCATATATTTTATATATTTATGCATATTATATATATATGTATATATGAAAAATATATATTAAAATGCATGTGGGTACTCAAATGAAAGCTCCTGATGAGTGTAACATCAAATTGAGCTTATATCTTTAAAAACGTCAATATTTAAAAAATTACAGTGCAATTTAACAAAAGTTCAATAATGTATAGTTCACAAATCACGGCAGTCACATATTGACTGCAAGGTTGTTAGTATCTATTATGTACTCTAGATATTAACATTGTCAAATATTGTTTCAAATACTATCTGAATTTTTTTTTCACCAAACATATCACTGAGTATAATCTGGGATGATATTCAGTGTTATCTTATTCTTTCCATGTACAGTTTAAAATTAAGAAAACAATTTTCAATCCAAAATTAAATTAGATTTTTAATATTGAATTTTCATTCACGAAATATTTCGTAAGAATTAATTTCACCCCCTTTTCCTCAATATCCTTATGTAATTAATGAATGGCCCCTTAAATAACTTGATAAAAAAAAATTTATGGACGAGTAGAAATTTATACTTATTCGTTAACTTGTTTGTCATGACAAGAATATCAACATTAATTTCTTCGTTGCTCAATTATTAATAAATTTACTGATAATTTTAACAAAAAAAAAATTTAATTAATAATCACTAACTAATTATTGTGAGTTGTAATTAATGATTAATGATTAATAATCACTAATTACTTAATTTCATTCACCACGATAACGCTTTTAAAAATAACCACGATTGTGTATTTAAAAATAACTCCTGATAAAATGGATCGCGGTAGTAATAATGATAATAAATTTAGTCTATCTCGAAACATAAATCATTGACCCTTAGTGGCACGAATAGCGTTACAAATTTCGATCCAAGGATGGCCGTACATGCTACAAATTTCGCAAACATTGGATGTGCTGGAGGATGGCTGACTAGCAACCTGCCCGGCAGTTGTTCTGTTTGGTGACGATGTACTTTCATCTCTCTTGGTTATTTTGCTTAGTGTTGTTGTTATTGAGGTTATTGCTGAAGTTGTTGTTGTTGTTGTTGTTGTAGTTGTTGAAGAGGGTGAAGACGACAAATGAAGAAAATCAATTGACGTTGGCAGCGAAGCGGGCTCACGTATTTTGCGCGGTGTAGGAAGCGTTGCTGAGTTGTACGATGAACTTATCGACGGCACGATAGAAGGCGATCGTCCAGGAGACGGTGATTTTGGTGTGACAATCGTGCAGTTTGTTGGAGACAAAGAGAGGCGCAGACACCGCAATAGGGTGAGTCAATCATTGACCAGGCCTTGATTCACGTTGATCAGTTGTTCTTTCAATACGCGAAATGATGGTCGTACTTCTGGACAGTGGGCCCAACATTTTCTCATTATCTAGTGAAAAAAAAAAAAAAAAATACAATTATTTATTATTTAGAGTTTACTATAAGTTAGATGAAATTCAAGCTAGCAGTCCCTTAACCATTTTTTAATTTTTAATTTTTAACAAACAAATTTGTTCTAAATTATTTAAAAAAAATTGCATTTTTAATTTTTTTCAAATTTCTAAATGTCCATTTTTTTTCCGAATTTTTTTTTGCAATAATTTATTTGTTAATAAAATTATTAAATATCTGCTAAATTGATTTTCATACAAATTTTATGACATTAAATTAAAGATAGCAGACACTTGATAATTTTTTTTAACAAATAAATTTGTCTAAAAAAATTATTTTTTAAAAAATTGCATTTCCAATTTTTACAAGTCAATTTTTTTTGCAATAATTTATTTTTGTTAAAAAAATTATTAATCATCTACTAAATTAATTTTCACATAAATTTTGTGAATGAAAATTAATTTAGCAGATTTTTAATAATTATAAGAATTTTTTTAATGAATAAATTATAGTAAAAAAATTTTTTTTTTTAATTGACATCTAAATATTGTAAAAAACAAAAAGTACAATTTTTTAAAAATAATTTTTTGGAACAAATTTATTTGTTAAAAAAAAATTAAAAAATTATGAAGTTATAGCTAAATTTAATCTCATATTTTTTGACATTAAAGTTAGGAGTCTCTTGACCATTTTTTTAACAAACAAATTTATTTTAAAAAATTAATTAAAAGAAATTGCATTTTTTAAATTTCTAAATGTCAATTTTTTTTTTTTTTGCAATAATTTATTTCTTAAAATTATTAAATGTCTGCTGAATGAATTTTCATACAAATTTTATGATATTAAAGATAGCAGACACTTGGCCATTTTTTTAATAAATAAATTTCTCCAAAAAAATTATTTAAAAAAAATTTAATTTTTTTAAATTTCTACGTCAATTTTTTTTTTTATAATAATTTATTTGTTAAAATTATTAAGTGTCAGCTAAATTAATTTTAATTATTTCTTAGGCAAGATTTAATTAAATTAAATTAAATAAGTACCTCATAAACTTCTTTGACGCATGCTTTTGGTTTTTCAAGAATGAGACCACGTTGAACTCTATCTACAACTTCGGCGTTCTTCAAACGTCCGTAAGGCATTTTCCCACAAGTGAAAACTTCCCACATAAGTACGCCGTAAGCCCATACGTCTGATTTCGAACTAAACCGTGTGTAATTAAGGACTTCTGGTGGTGCCCATTTTATTGGAAACTTAGTACCACCGCTGCTGGTATACTGGTCGTCCAAAACATACCTCGCTAAACCAAAATCAGCAACTTTAACTACATTCTCTGATCCTACAAGACAATTGCGTGCCGCTAAATCCCTGTGGATGTAATTGCGCCTTTCAAGATACGCCATTCCTCTGCAGACCTTTTATCCAACGCAATAAAATTTATTAATTTATTGATCAATTAATAATTAATTTAAAACTAGTGCTCTTACCTGTATACAAATGTCAAGAAGATATCCGACATTTGTCGATAAAGAGGCTTCATGACGACGGAGGTAGTTAAGAAGAGATCCATGACGCATGTACTCAGTAACAATATATATTGGTCTGTCTTTACTACAAACTCCATACAGTTGGACTAGATTTGTGTGTTGTAATTTTCTGTAATTTAATTATAGAATAATTAATTATTATATTGGTGACTTAATATTTGATAATATTATCAACTGACAAAGTTCATTGTCATTAGCATAAGAACGGATTATAAAGTGTTTGAGTATTAGAAATTCATTTACTAACCACTAAGTCAGCTTTACAATTATACTAATTAAATTATTATTTGACTTGTGTCAATATCGTCATGTGAAAGCATAAATAAATAAAATTTGGATTTATTAAATAATGACTTTTGTTAAATTGCACTGTACTTTCTTAACTATTGACGTTTTTTAAGATATAAGCTCATCCCGATGTTACCCTTATCAAGAGCTTTCATTTGAGTACCCACATGCAATTTTGATATATTTTTCATATATATATATATATATATATATATGTACATCAAATATATGAAAAATTGATGTAGGTACTCAAATGAAAGGTCTCGAGGAGTGTAACTCCAGGATGAGGTCATATCGTCGAAAATATCATCAGTAGACAGAATACGACGTAATTTTTTAATTTTTAAAATTTTTTAAGATATAAGCTCATCTTGAAGTTACACTCATCAAGAGCTTTCATTTGAGTACCCACATGCATTTTTGATATATTTTTCATATATACATATATATATAATATATAAAATATTGATGTGGGTACTCAAATGAAAAGTCTCGATGAGTGTAACATCGGGATGAGCTTATATCTTAAAAAATGTCAATAGGTCTCAAGATACAAATTAATTTCTTAATTATGTATCTAGAGATAAATTTTCGAATGCAGCCTAAATACTTATTATAATAAATTGACTATCGGTGAGAATGATATGAAACCTTGTCAATTTTTTATCAATTGCAGGAAACTTAAGCTTCAACATGACATTTTAAATTTTGAGTTTAAAAAAAAATAAAAGAGATCCAGCCGTATCATAAAAAAACACCTCTTAGAAATAAGATGTATGATGATGATTATTTGACAACTTACGTCATGACTTTAGCTTCCTCAATAAAATCGTCTTCAGACATAGTACCCTCTTTCATCATTTTAACAGCTACGTCGATAGAACCACGCCATTTTCCCCTTCGAACAACGCCAAACTGTCCTGAGCCGAGTTCTTCTAACAAATGGAGCTCCGTAGGATCTATTTCCCATTTATCTATATAAATAAAAATAAAAATAATTTAGCTATTTATTTTTTTCAACACAGCAGTATGTTATCAACTTATCACATTTGAGTAAGTATTTAATTAACTACCATGACTTAAACCAGCGGTAGGAGGAACAGGACGATCACAGGGGCTTGTTTTCAGGCGACTGGCTAGTCCACCGCTGTTGTGCCGGTGATAATTTACCAAGTCTGGTATGGAGCCGCAGCAGTGCTTTTCAGACAGGTAAAATTCGCCTCGGGTGTTCTGCTTTATGTGGTAGTGTTTGACGTGAGGATGCGGTCTGCAAAGCATAAAAAATAAATTTATAGTGCGAAAATAAAAGGAAATTGTTTTGATGCTCGTTTATTCTTTCATTCAGGTGCTTTCCACCCATCTGTCGTGATATATGATGAACATTTAACTGCCGTACAATTTAACTGGAAATAAAACTATTGCCGGGTATTATTTTTTTAAAATGAATTTTTAGATTGTATAAAAAAGTGTCACTGGTGTACTTACACTTTAGTGTAGAGCGAGAGAGTATACAAGCCCTTGGTAGATGAATTCCGAACGACGAAACAGCCCTCTTTGTCCTCTTGCTTGAGTAGAGACTCAGCTCGTTGCCTCGACATATCGCCCACATACCATCTGGATACATCCCAACAGAGATTAATCTTTTCTATATCAGGGATTAATGTCTAATACTAAAACACTGACGTGTTCCCCCTATACTTCCGTGCTTTACTCATCATTATTTTAAATCGAAAGCCATTATATGAATGCTTCTAAAGTTTAGAATACTATGATTGATTTTTAATGTCAAATGGATAGATTTATTGTAGAAGATATGAATGGCTTAAAAGCTTAAATATAATTTATATTATTTTTTGAGAGTTATACGCACTTGAAATATAAATAAACTATTTTTTTTTGTCAAGCTATTTTGTTGAAAATAGATATTTTGATATGAAAATTAATTTAACAAATATTTGATTATTTTTAGAACTTTTTAACAAATAAATTATCCCAAAAAAATTGACATTTAGTAATTTAAAAAAAATTAAAAATGCAATTTTTTAAAAATATTAAAAAAAATTTTTTTTTTGTTAAATTGCACTGTACTTTTTTAACTATTGACGTTTTTAAAGATATAAACTCATCCTGATATTACATTCATCAAGAGCTTTCATTTGAGTACCTACATGCATTTCTTATATATTTTTCATATATACATATATGTAATATATATAAATATATGAAAAATTGATGTGGGTACTCAAATGAAAGGTCTCGACGAGTGTAACATCAGGATGAGCTTATATTTTTAAAAATGTCAATATTTCTCAAGATACAAGGTCATTTTTTAATTATGTATCTAGAGATAGAAAATTTTCGAATTAAATACTTATCATAATAAATTGACTATCAGCTAAAATGATATAAAACCTTGAAAAGGCACACATATTCAAGTCAAGACCCTTGCAATGACACTAAATTTCACTAAAAAACCCAATTTTATCATATGATTATCCTGGAGACAAAATTTCGCTTATTCTCTTAATAATATAGATAATATTTTACATTAAAAGAATTTTTTAATTTCGGTGATATAAACTGAAGATTTCTTCTCATTGCAAGACACATTTTTTATAAAATCCGAAGATCTATAGAAGCTAGAATTATTATTTGTAAAAAAAAAATTAGGAAAACGGTTGACCCTGAAGGCCATCCCTGCAACTTCCTGCAACTTTACACACACACACACACACACACACACACACACACACACACACTACACCTAGATGAGATAAACCACATGTTCGGTATCACCTTTGAGAAAGTTAACCGGTGGATGGATTCAATGAATCTACAACTGGCTAAACAGAAGACTGAGGCCGTGCTTATTACCAGCAGAAAAGTGATAGAGACCACAAAACTGAAAGTCGGAGAACAAGAAATCACATCACAACCATATATCCGATATCTGGGAGTGATGCTTGATGCCCGACTCAACTTTAAGCAGCAAGCCGAACACGTGAGTGCAAAAGCATCAGCAGTGGTAGCCAGCTTAGCACGACTGATGCCAAACGTCGGAGGCCCAAAGCAGAGCAGGAGACTACCGCTATCATCTGTAGTCACATCAGTGCTCACTTACGGAATATCTATCTGGGCAGACGCACTAGAAAAGCAAGAATCATCGAGAAGGGCTGGACCAGTCTACCGTCTGAGTGCCTTAAGAGTAGCAAGCGCCTTCCGCACAATATCTATGGAAGCAGTGTGTGTCATTTCCGGAACTTTGCCTCTCGGAATCTTAGCTGAGGAAAGACGGATCCTTTACCAACGAAAGAAGTCGACCACACTAAGCGCTGAGGAGCTTGGAACAGAAGAGCGGCAGATGAGCATAAGCCCGTACCATCTAGGGGAGAGGGGAAGAGGAATGTTTTTTTTTAGTGGGTAAAAATCTCCACACTACCGACTATCGATATCTGCCGTAAGATGGGCGGCAGAGTTAACGATAGCGGTGTCTTTTGAAGATCTTTTTTCGTACCCCCCGTCAAATAGGGAAAAAAACACACACACACACACACACATACAGTCGCACGGACACCATCGCGGGAATAGTCAGGGAAGCTTCCTAGGACCTTAAAACGTCGAGATCTGATGAAAACTCGATTTTTGCAAAACGGGGTGAAAACAATAACTTCCCGATTTTTGAAAGTCTGAGATTTTTAGCGGGAAGTTAAAAATTTATTTATAAAGCTTTAAGTCACTTCAATAAGTGTATTAATTTTTATATTAATCATTAGAAAAACTTCTTCAGAAAAAATAACTTTTTATATTTCTTCTTAGTCCGTATAACTCTCTTTGATATAATTAATTATCTATAAAATTAAAATAAAGTGTCAAAAATTGATCTGCTGTCGATAACTGATGCTTTTACTTCAACTGATATTCACGAAAAATAGCTTTTGTGTATAGTGAATTGTTCTGGAGCCCAGTCAGAGTAGCATTTATAAATTTGTGATGGAAAACAGGGTTTAAAATGACGTTTGATAGCTCTGGAGCTATTAATCAATCACAATACAGAACAATACACAATTGGATCAATTACCCGATTGTATTGAAGAGCAATGGGATCTTTGTGATGGAAAATTAATAAAAACAAAGCTGGAAGCTGAAGCTAACAGCGCGCTTGATAAGTACTTACTCGTATTTCTGAAGACCCAAGAGTTCTTTTTCTTTGACGTAATTACTCGGAATATACCCGATGGATCTGAAATATTTTAATTATTATTATTATGGTTGTTATAAAATAAAAAAATAAAATGGATATTTTTTTCGAGTGAAAAGTTGTGTGAATAAAAATAAAGTCTTACCCATTTTCATCCTTGACCTTCCACCAGTGCTCCTGTGAGTCATCCAGTACCTCGTACTCGGCGCCCTGAAAAATTAACACTCATCAAGCAAGGTTGCTTTTCACACTAGAGTTTACTTTACCCTAGTGGCTCTATTGTTTCGCACTCTATAGTATATACATTATTATTTTTTTTTCTTCATGTATCTCACGTCACTTTAACCATTTGCAGTGCAGTATGGCCCGCATATAAAACTATCTTCCGGTACAGTGCTGAGCACTTTATTTACCTTTTCCAATGACAAATCTCCTCCCTCGATTGCACGAAATGGATACAGTGCTACTACTACTTTTGTCCTCAGCATCAGTTTTTCCTGGAAAAATTATTTTTATTTAGTTAATGTTGAATTTTTCAAGACAGACATTAGAAATTTTTATAGAATTTTATAATAATGATAATTAGCAACTATGTGACTGCTGTGACAAGTGAATTATAAATAAATAAAATTTTACTTTATTAAACAATGACTTTTGTTAAATTGCACTGTACTATCTTGAATATTGATGTTTTTGAAGATATAAGCTCATACTGATGTTACACTCATCAAGAGCTTTCATTTGAGTACCCACATGCATTTTTGATATATTTTTCATATTTACATATATATAATATATATATAAATATATGAAATATATGAAAAATTGATGTGGGTACTCAAATGAAAGGTCTTGATGAGTGTAATGTCGGGGTGGGCTTATATCATTAATAATGTCAGTAGTTGAGAAGATACAAAGTCGTTTCTTAATTATTGACATTTTTAAAGATATAAGCTCGTTTTGATGTTACACTCATCGAGACCTTTCATTTAAATACCCACATGGCAATTTTTATATATTTTATATATATGGTATATATGGTGAAATATATAAATATATAAAATATATGAAAAATTGATGTGGGTACCCAAATGAAAGGTCTTGATGAGTGTAATGTCGGGGTGAGCTTATATCTTTAAAAATATCAATATTTCATAAGATATTTGTTAAATTGCACTGTACTTTCTTAACTATTGACCTTTTTAAAGATATAAGCTCATCCTGATGTTACATTTATCAAGAGCTTTCACTTGAGTACCCACATCAATTTTTCATATATTTTTCATATATACATATATATAATATATATAAATATATGAAAAATTAATGTGGATACTCAAATGAAAGGTCTCGTTGAGTATAACATCGGGATGAGCTTATATCTTTAAAAATGTCAATAGTTCTCAAGATACAAGGTAATTTCTTAATTATGTATCTAGAAATAATTTTTAAATGCCTCCTACATACTTAAAAAATTTGTGGAAATTTTTAGAAGTATTTTTTCATTGTTAAAAAAAAAATCAATTCTGTATCATGAAGTAAAAGTATAACCAAGCAAGAAAAAAAGTGTGGTTATAATTTTGCTACAGTATATTGATTGAAGAAATGAAGAAATAAATCCTCATGAATAAATAAAAACTTACACAAACAAATTGATAAAATTTTTAATTACCTAATTAAAAGAAAAAAATATGTGTGTGTACCAGAGTACACAGGTAAGAAGTGAAACTTCTTTATGAGATATCATTTTTTTACTATTTATAACTTCACAGAAATTGGGTAGATGCGACTTAAGAAAAAAAAATTTTTCCGGATTAAATTAAAGCTATTTTGGTATTATAGACATGCATACAAATAATATGAGTAATTCATTTTATCATTGCTGTTATCTATATTATTAAGAGAATATAAGCGAAATTTTGGGGCCAGTGTATTTATATGATAAAATGGGTTTTTATGGTTAAAATTGGTATCGTTGGAAAAGTTTTGACCTGGAGTTGTGCCTTTTTAAGGTTTCATATCATTCTCACCAATAGTTAATTTATGATGATAAGTATCTAGGCTGCATTCGTAAATGCTCTATCTCTCCATACATAGTTAAGAAATGACCTTGTATCTTGTGAAACTATTGACATTGTTAAAGATATAAGTTCATAACAGGGTAATTTACCCTTAATCGATAAGTCGCCAGATATCGATAACTTTTTCGACTATCATTTTGGCGCATCGATCTTCGGCTTTAGAAAGAGAGTAGGAGAGGGTATTTTAGGAGTCATTAAATAGGCGAGCAAGGCGTTGTGTCGACAGAAGTAGTATAGTGCTCAAATCAGTAACATCAAGGAGTCCAAGAAGGAAGCCAGTAGCAACCAAGGAGTTCCTTCAAACCAATTGACACACCAGGTATTGGACTTTGGTAGTGATGAGCCTTGGGGTTCAGATCCGGCTCAAATCACTGGACTACTTCTCATATTTCATTTATTATTTATGGAAAATTATTTAATTAATTGTTCGGAACAATTTTAATTACCGGAATTGATTTATTGAGAAAACTGCGTCGCATTTCGAAATTTAAGACCGTGGATAATTTTTTGAAATTACTTTTTTTCCCACTGAGGTGAATTATTGATAATCTAATCGTCTTTCGCTAATTACTAGAAATTTATTATTCCACGTATTATTAATTGTTGAGAATTGATTTATTAAATTTCGACGCAGATAAGACTGATACACCCGCAGGAAAATTGAGGCACGTAATTTTTACATTGGATAAAATTATAATTTGTTATCTAATCTAATTGCCAATTTCTGCTTGGGGAGTCTTATATTGAAAAGGTCCTGTAAAAATCATCAATAATTTATTATCATTGTTATTCCGGTAGAATTATTTATAAAACTATTTATTCGTGTGGATTAAGTCCGTGAAAAATATAGTCAATTGTACGAAAGAATATTCTAAGAATTTGTTAATGCGCAGAGATAAGCTCGTGTTAAAGATGGAGGGAAAAGAAGCGTCGGTATAAGCCGGAAATTTTAAGAAGTAAATTTATTAAATTGGGAGAATAATTCAGGAGTTTTATTGCGAGCTAATGACTGATAGGTTTTAATGAAAATTAACGTAGTAAATTTTTGGAGTTAATTTTGTAAATCCGGAAATAATAAAGTAGAGCCAGTGTGTGTGTGAAGATCGTGCGGATTAAGTGTGTGCGATTGTACGCGTTCTCTACTTGTTGATGATTTGCCGAGTAGAGCAATTCGTACAATCCTAGAAGCCGTTGTATAGTCGCCAAGTGGGGTACAGCGGCAGTAAGGTAGAAACCGCAGTATAGTCGCTCCATAAGAGGGTACTGCGGGATTAGAAATTTTCGTAGACGACCCCTACTTGTTGATGGTTTGCCGAGTAGGGTAATAAATCTTGGTGCGAGGTCCTCATCTTGTTGATGGTTTGCCGAGTAGACGACTAGCGCCAAGTCGGAGTCGCCGGTTTTAGCCCGAAATCCTCCGGTAGTTATAAGCGGAAGTGTGGAGTAGTTGTAAGTGATGAGGAGTACGTACAAGTGTACGAGTTTGTTAATTTTTATTGTTGAATAAATTTGGTACCGTTGTTAATAAAATTATATTGATTTTAGACTACCTTTCTCTCTCTCTCTCTCCCTGTAGAATAAGAAAGCTCAGCTCTGGCATCCGGTTCCAGGAACCGAGAAAATAATCCTGGTGGCGCCCTATTTAGCATTAGAGTCATTTTGTTGTTATATTGTTAATTATTAAAAATAATCAGGGCCAATAAGTACGGGAAATAAACCACCCGTTACAAGCTCTTGATGAGTATAACATCGGGATGAGCTTATATTTTTAAAAACGTCAATAGTTAAAAAAGTACAGTGTAATTTAACAAAAGTTATTATTTAATAGAGCAAAATTTTATTTATTTATGGTTCACAAGTCACAGTAGTCACATAGTGAACTGCAAGGTTGCTAGATATGATTATTGTATTTCATCAATTATGATCTCATAGTCATTACCATTGTTGTCATTTTTTAAATTCTGCCATTATTTAATTTAAAAATTAATTAATCAGTTTACCAAAATTATATAAAGTACTTTAATATCGATGTTCTAATTAGCAAATTGTCTAACTCCATTTTACAAAATCTTCCATTTATTCGAAAAAACAATTAGTTAAAAATTTATTATCACTTCAAAAAACCATTTAATAACTAATAGAGGTATAATATTTTAGTTTGGATCATTCAAATAATTTATACTTGAACTATTGCTACATAAAAATGTTAAAAAATCACCTTCTATAAAATAAGAAATTAAATCAATTGCTAATTAGACCGTCGATATTCATATTTCATGCCATAACTTAGTAAAAATAATTCAAAGCAAATATTTAATAACTTACTCAATTACACAAGTTATGAGTAAATAATTGAAATTATCTATTCAAAGTAATACAATTATTTGATGACAGTTCATCTTGTAGACATGAAATGATTTTATAGAATTCAAAATAAATAGATAAATCATTAGAAACAAATAATTAAAAAATATGTACATACACATATTTTTATTTATTAATAATTGCTTTGTTTTATTTTTAAATTATTTTTAAATTATCATTTGATTTGTTTTTTTAATTGTTCTTAGAATTAATAATGCTTACTAGATTTATTCTTTACAGCGCTATAGTTAACTTTGATAAAAAAAAAAAATTTGGCGCGTAACGGAAAAACGTGACGAATTTTTTTTACATTGCTGCAAAATTTCTCTTATACGTCGATAAAGAAGTTTCACTTAAAAAAAAATCCATAACTTTTAAAAAGCTCTAAAAAATACAACGTAAAAAACTTTTGATATAATAATTAAAAACTTTCTCTATAATTTAACCAAAAATAAAAATAAATATATTTTATTTCTCAGGTAAATATCACCGACTTTGATATTCTAAGCGAACGAGATAATTAAAAGCAAGCACTTATACGAGTATGGAAATTCCAGTTCAACTTGCTGGAAGGTAAACATATATTACTGTAAAAATAAATATAAATCTGAATATTGAAGAAGGTTAATGTTTACCTTGGCTTTGGAGGAAGGTGTCCCAGGTGCTCCACCCGGCATTATCGGCGTCGATGGTGTACCTGCAACAATAAGTATAAATTACAATTAAAATAATTTTATTATTTTATTATTATTATTATTATTATTATTATATTTTCTATTCTAGTTGTCAAGACTTAAAAAAAC
The DNA here is from genome assembly GCA_905319865.3 of Cotesia congregata. Taxonomy (NCBI): domain Eukaryota; kingdom Metazoa; phylum Arthropoda; class Insecta; order Hymenoptera; family Braconidae; genus Cotesia; species Cotesia congregata. Next base: position 2,450,521 of record CAJNRD030001117.1, on the reverse strand, counting down.
TTTTCCAAGCACTTCCTGACAGTACTCAGGGTAACATTGTGTCCAAGATAAAAGAATAGGAAGTGGAAGTGGTAAAAAAAAAAAAAGAAAAAAATACTCGAGCTGATGGCGAATGCGACGGAAAGACGTGCGCGGTTGAAAGGCGTTGTCATTGTCCCATTGTAGCGGATCATCTACGGGGAATAAACAGCGTTATCGATAATAATAATGCTTACGGAAAAAACAACCGGTAAGTATTTCTCAACAGGAAATAACATAATAAGATAATATTGATTTTTAATAAACTTATATCAATTAATTTTTGGTTTTTAATTTTTAGGTCAATAATTAGCAATTGGTTTAAATTTTTATAAATAATTAAGTTAGCTGACATCTAAAAATTTTTATAAATTTTTTTTATTAAAAAAATTATTGCAAAATGATAAAAAAAAAAAAATTTCATTTGTAAAAAAACTTGAAAAACTATAAGTGCAATTTTTTAAAAATATTTTTTAGTTATAATTTAATAATTAAAAAATATCAAAAAATTAAAAACGTCAGCTAACAGCTTTAGTGTTATAATTAATTTAATAATTTTTTTTATTAACAAATAAATTATGGCAAAAAGAATAAGAAGAACAACTAGTCAGTTTATTAACAATTTATAAAAATTTTAATGGTAAAAATTTTCAAAATTTTTTGTAAAAATTAAGTTAGCCGACATCTGAAAATTTTTAGAGGTTTTTTTTTATTGAAAAAATTATTACAAAAAAAAGATTTAGTTTGTAAAAAACTGTAAGTGGAATTAAAAAAAAAAATCTTTTTTTGTTTTAATTTAATTATTGAAAAAAAAATTAAAAAATTAAAAACGTCGACTACCTTTAGAGTTATAAATCTCTTTGGATTATTTTCAGTATATTATTCTAACAGGTATCAGTTTTTTGAATGCAATAATTATTAATATTTGTAAATTTCTCACTCTCCACCCATATACTGTCTGTGCTAAAATGTAATTTTTAATTACAATTATCTCATTTCTGGTATGGTCAATTGATTTCAAATTTCAACAATAAAAATTAAGTTAGCCGACACCTAAAAATTTTAAGAATTCTTTTTTATCGATAAAATGATTACAAAATAATTAAAAAAAAAATTTTCATTTGTAAAAAACTTGAAAAACTATAAGTGCAATTTTTAAAAAATATTTTATTATTCTGGTTTAATAAATTATAAAAAAACAATAAATCGAAAACGTCAGCTAGTTTAGTGTTAGATTTCAACAGCACATATGTAATGCGTATTCTATTACTATTTTTTTTTTTTTCTTCTGTTATTTTTTATGTTTATCTACTCGAGTAGCCACGAAGTGATTGCTACAATCTGAATTTATTATTTAACTTTCTTGGTTATCTTGTCATTACTACTAAAATAATTTTAAAATAATAACTTTGTAAAAATTATTAACCCTGTTAATGGCTACGGCTGTTGGGTTTGGTTGTATTTAAATAAATTTCAAATTTCTAAAACTTGTTAAAACTTTGCATTTATGACCGAACTAGGTATCTTACCGAGTAAACTTTACTTAAACCAAGAAAAATTTATTTGTTTAAAAATTATTCTTTTCAAATAAAAAAAAAAGTTCTTAAAAATTCTTTATGACCTTAAAATTAGCAGTTATTTGACCATTTTTTATTTTTTTTTTATAAATAAATTTGCCCCAAAAAATTATTTCTAAAAAATTTGATATTTTATATTTTCTAAATGTCAATTTTTTTTTTCATTTTCTTTGACATAATTTATTTGTTGAAAAATTATTAAAATTACTATTAAGAATTAATTAATTAATAAATTAATTGTTTTTTTCTCATTTTTTCTTGTCATAATTTATTTAAAAAAAAAATGATAAAATATCAGTTAAATTAATTTTTATAAATTATTTATTTGATTCAAATAAATTTTTTTTGTGTAAAAGTTTATAAAAATTAAGTCAGCCGACATTTAAAAATTGTTATAATTTTTTTTAATTGAAAAATAATTACAAAAAAATTTTCATTTATAAAAAACTCAAAAAACTATAAGTGCAGTTTTCATAAAATATTTTTTAGTTCTAATTTAATAAATGAACTGGTATCATGAAAATCTATGTAAAAATTTAATGATTTATAATTTTACTAGCACTTACAAAGTACACTGAACCAAGCCCGATTTTTCCCTGCTAAGACATTTTAAAAATAATAAAATAAATTCACTATCAGCTTGTACACATAGTAATAAGTTAATTGTTAAAAATCCGCGGTCAATTTAACCCATTTTTATTAAATAATTAAAATAATTAACACAGGACACATGAAGCCGGATAAAAAATCGAACCGCGTGCAGGCGTATCCTCTGGAAAACTACCGGTGTCGTCAGGCGTTGTATAAAGTGCGGGTGGTGGCGCACTAGAGTGCAGAGCAGCGTCGGGACAGTACGTTGGTACTGGTATAGTCTCCACCCTGTCTAGACAAAATCAATGGAACCTCAACCACCCGCAGCTCTACACAGTACAGCATCAGCGTAGCTTCTCTCTCGATTTTCTCTTCCTCTTCCGCTTCCTCTTTCTCTATCTCTATTTTTCATTCGCCTTTGCACAACTCAACTTGTTTACTTGCAAGTTGCCACTGGTTGTGCTTCCCTTAGGCTTGCAGAGCAGGGTGGTATCGTCTCTCCGGACCACTAAACGCCTTTGAACCCTTCACTTACTACTATTTCTACGTTCTACGTCGATCTACAACTTTACGCTCGTGTTCCTGCTCATGTTCATCGTGTCTTCCAATAGAGCTGATATGCACTTCCTATTCCGTGTCTCTTCGTTGCATGTTAACTTTAATTACTGTTACTATTACTTGTTTCATCTACTTATCAATCACTCTGCACACCTAGTCCTAATCAGATCATCGATTTCATTTTTTTTTTATCATGTGTTAAATTATTCAAGATAATTTTGGTTGGTTGTAATTTTATATTTAAATTGATTTCATGTCAGATAAGAGAAAATAGTTTACATTGTATTTATTGTATCTCTTGATGCTTTTACAGGAAAAAAATTTTCAAGGAATTACATGTCAGCAGTTTTAAAAAAAAAATGTGTTAAGGTTTTTTAAGAAAATTTATCTCATTCCAGTGGAAAAAATTAAACAAAAGTTGTTAATTTTACTAGTAAGTTTTTATAAGAATTTTTTATTCTTTACATTAACTTCTAGAAGTAAAAATGTATTTTTTTTATTTTAATTGAAATTTTTATTTCAGTAAAAAAATTAATGAGGAAGATCAAAATATTCTTGATCCAAGTAAAATATTACTTCAAACAAAGAACTTTTTATAAAAGTTTAATTATATTGTCTTTCTAAGTAGTTTCTTCAATGAAGAAAATTATATTCTCTATCTTTAACAGATCACCTGTTAAATTTTCACATCTGAGCGAATAAGTTATACTAGCAACCTTGCAGTCACTATGTGACTGCCGTGACTAGTGAACTATAAATAAATAAAATTTTGCTTAATTAAATAATGACTTTTGTTAAATTGCACTGTACTTTCTTAAATATTAACCTTTTTAAAGATATAAAGCTCATTCCGATGTTACACTCATCAAAAGCTTTCATAACTTACCAAATATCATACTTAAGTTTTCTCCAGAAGAAGATTAGAATACAGTATTAAATGATTTAAATGACAGATTTTTGAAAACGAAACCAATTGTAGGAACTCAACAACTACATTGTATAATTCCGGACAAAAATGGTTGTTTGTATGTTAAAAAATTTTCTAACTCTAATGAACACAGAATTTGTAAAATATTGAAACGCCAGAGAGAAAATTAAAAAATAATTTTTTGTATTGTTTTTGTGAAATCATTGGATATTAACTGTATTAATCATTAAACTTAGTCATTATATTCGTAAATTAAGTCTATAAATTGAGAATTGTATCATAGAATCATTAAATTATATTTATTTTATGATAGAAATAAAGTTTACGGAAAAAAAATTTTTTCCATTTTTGAAAATTTGACAATTTTTTTTTCAAATAAATAAAAAAAATATTAAAAAAAATCGGCCCTGCTCGGGATTGGCGGGGATAGTTGTCAAATTAATTGAAGTTTTTTTTTGAGAAAAAAAAAAAAAAAAAGAAAATGGCGGACTTCGAAAAAATGACGATTTTACTTAAAAAAACCGATTATTTTATATAATTGATCATGTTAAATTTTTTTTGTATAATTTTTTGAAAAGTTCATTCAAAAACAAAAATTTAAAAAAAAAAAAAGGTACCCAAAAGTCAATTTCTAAAAAAGTTATGGCTATTTGAAAATAAAAAAGTCATTTTTTTGAAAAATTGATAACTTTTTTTGGGTTAGATAAAAAAATTTGAAAAAATTCTCAAAAATGTCTTTCAAAGGGTAGAAAATAATAGTAAAGTTTCAGCTAAATCTAAAGGGGTCGGGTTCAAAAGTGGTCGATTTGGCGTGGAATGCCCCATATGTTATACAGCGATACAAATGCTCTATATACATAAAGACAGAAATAGCAATTGGTTTGCTACAAGAGATAAGGAAACCAATTGGTTGACTAGTTTGGTGGTTATATGTCTCTAGATTAGTTATCAGCAGTGACCATCAGACCTCCAGTGTTAATATATACTGTTCATAGGATTACGGGTAATTAGTCGCAATAGGTGCAAAGATATACGATATATAGTCGAGAGGATAGGTTGAAACAAGGTTTGAAGCATGAAGCTAAACCGCATCATACAACCCTGTTGTTTAGTTCACTCACCAGCGTTATTATATTCGAACATCGATTTTCTAGCTGGTCATATCAATCTATCAACAACCTCTTTTAATTAATAAACTATTATTTCATTTCGTCACTCCGTCAGCAAAGCCAATAAGTAAGAGACAAGTTGTCTTCTCAATATTTTATCGACTTATACGTATGATTTATGATTTCCAATTAATTAATAAACAATTTAAATAAAAATTCTGGTCTACGCAGAATTAAATTCAGTTGTGAGGATGCTACTAGACCAGAGTATTGATTATATTTATAAGCCGATTAACTGTAGATGGAAAATTACTATTACTGAGTAATAGTAATATAAGACGATTAACTTTTCTCTATATTTATAGAGCGAATCATAAAGTTATAGTAGATGGCTTTGTTTTGTTTCTTCATAAAAAAAACTTTAGATTATTATGATGAAGAAATATGACCGGTTGTAAAAAAAATGTTTTTATTATTATAAAGACTGAAGGTACTTGATTATACGGTTAAATTTAGCTCATAAATAAAGAGGAAAAAGTCGCATTTATAATTTTAAAGTTGAGTGAAAATAATAAAAATAGCGATAAAGAGGAAATGAAGAAGAAGAAGAAGAAGAAGAAGAAGAAATGTTAAAATAGTTTTCGACAAAATTAAATCCATAGGAGTGAGGATCTTAAAAGTGATGGTGATGGCGATGGCTAGAATCGAAGTACTGTTCAAAGTTAAGGACGATAAAACTTTATTTGTTTGAAATTCAGCTCTTGTGTGTTTTGTTACGGAAAATAAGATAAATGTGTACCGGTAAGTAGTTTTTGTTTAAAAAATAACTTTAAAATTTTTTTTAGATTTTAATTAATCCAAAGCATATTGACGCAACAGTTTGGAAATATTTAATATTTAAACCAGGTGATTTAATAATGACTGTGTGCTGTCCCAGAGAATTCCCATGCGCTCAGCGAATTAATTTAACTGTACGTATGACGCTAGAAGCCACACGAAAATCAAGTTTTCGGTGGATACTAAATCGATTGCTCTCACAGAGGCACGCTTCAGTGTATTTATCTTCAATAATGTGCTTGATAATTAATAATTAATAATTAATAATTAATAATAATCATTGTCGATGCCTTGTAAAAAGTCAGCAAGTTTGAATTAAAACGGAAAATTTAAAATTTAAGGAAAAATAATTTGTATTAACAAATACATAGACGGAATAATTAATTAGATTAACAAGTATACCAGAAATTAAATGTCAATATTGAATGTTTCTGCTGTGATTTAACTCGTAATTTGTAATTTAGTTTTCAACTATTGAACATGTTTAATTCTGCCTGCAGGCTATCAAAACAGTGAGTGTTTTCAAACTCGGTTGCTAAACGTCTATGCAGAACTTTTCATTTCAACATACCTTTAAACAATTGTGTTAATTAATTAATTAATTAATCATACATTGAAAGTTGATTTTTGTAAGTTGGGACAAAAATTTATGATGATGACAAATAGTACTTTTGGGAAAAATTAATTTCCGATTATGATAATTGAATTTGATATATGATTATGATAAATATGAGGCTGCGTTCAAAAATGTTCTATCTCAAAATACAGAATTAAGAAATTACTTTGTATCTTGTGAACTATTGACATTTTTAAAGATATAAGCTCATCCTGATGTTACACTCATCGAGACCTTTCATTTGAGTACCCACATCAATTTTTCATATATTTATATATAATACATATATGTATATATAAAAAATATATCAAAAATGTATGTAGGTACTCAAATGAAAGCTCTTGATGAGTGTAACATCAGGATGAGCTTATATCGATAAAAACGTCGATATTTAAGAAATTACAGTGCAATTTAACAAAAGTCATTATTAAATTCAAAATTTTATCTATAGTTCACAATTATCAGCAGTCACATAGTGACTGCAGTTAGCTAGTCATTTTTAAATGATTTATCAGAGTAAAAAGTCGTTGAATAAAACATGTTGATTGAGAACAATTAAAAACGTTATTTAACTAGAATGAAAATTTTAGATAATAAAGTAAAGTTGATTATAAAACCACGTACTCGACATATTCTAAAATTAAAATTTCAATTTATTTTAATACATAATTCCAATTAACTTCCGAGTTCTAGTATTTTTATTGGAAAAAATAAAAGTTTTTCCATAAAAAAAAAACTCATTTAAATTTAATGGAATCAATTCGGAAGAATAATGTTATTTTCGTTAACATTACATTTGAGATAATGTAAAACGATCAAAGAATTGGAAATAATCTCGATCAAAGAGATAAAAACTGTTATTTTATATTAGATAAAAAATAAATTAGATCGTGACATTTTGACAGAGTAACAAAGAGCAAAAACTCAGTCTGTTATTTCTGTTTTTACGGTATTGTTTATTTCCGTGTCTGTTAGAATTAATATATTACCATGCAAATTAACTTCCTAGATATGCGAATACTTTAAAATATACTTCACCACAATCGCAATTAAATATTTTATTAAATTAACTTTGCATCCGCAGCATTCCTACCGGCGGAAACAATAAAAAAAAAAAAACAAAGTTATAATCCGATTCTGAAAAGAAGAAAATTAGTTGTTAGTTATTATAATTTACAATTTATAATTAATAAAATAAACTATATTTTTTTCTTCCAGATGAACTAATTTTAAAGAAGAAATAATTCAGAAGAAGTTATGCGTTTATTATCATTTGCATTACCTAATTAACAATGCAAGATTCCGGGTGTAGTTGTGAAGAAAAATAAAAAAGGAAATAAGAAGAAAGAGGTCACCTTGGTACGGCGTTACGCGTACAAATACGTTTGAAAACTGTCCTTTGGGGCAAAGCATCGGCTTGATGTATTCCAGCGGTGCCGGAAGCCGTAATTACTTGCCTTCACTCCAGTCAAAGAACGCTCGATGAAAAAAAGAGCTTGGACTACACAAAATACTGCTACTACCAGATGAAAGTAATTGAAGATATTAGAGTTTTACGACGCTTTTTCCATATTTTTCTTCCAGGATTATAAACGAAAATCTTCTAGTTTAACCTTGGTTATTTCTTCGTAGCTTTAAAATCAATTAATATTCAATTTTTGTGATTTTTTATCATAAATTATGATAATTTCAAGTTTTTAGGTTGTATAAATAGTAAATTGTTGTGAAAAAAATTTTTATAAAAATTTTATATTTAAAAATTTTTATAATAACATAAATATTTGTTTTTTTTTAATTTAAATAACAATCTTGAGAATTTGGACGATAAATTAATTTTTTTTTATAATTGATTTGTAATAAAAATTTTTAATGTCTGGGCATTGAAGTTTTAAGACATTTTTTAGAATTTTACAGCGAAGAAATTATTAAGAAAAAAAATTTTTTTTAATGAAAAAAAATTTTAGATATTGGCTCTTAATTTTTATAAGTTTTTAATTTTTTTTTCAATCATTAAATTAAAACTAAAAAATTTTTTTAAAAATTGCATTTGTAGTTTTTTAAATTTTTTACTAATGACATTTTTTAAAAATTTATTTGCAATAATTTTTTCAATAAAAAATAATTTTAGATGTTGGCTAACTTAATTTTTAGAAGTTTTTATTTTTTAATTTTTTTTTTTCATTAGATTAAAACTAATAAATTTAAAAAAAAAATTGAATTTGTAGTTTTTTAATCTTTTTACAAATGAAATTTTTTTGTAATAATTTTTTTAAATTAAAAAAATTCTAAAAATTTTTAGATGTCAGCTAACTTAATTTTTTTGTTAGAGGAAGACATAAAACAGTAATTTGTCTGAAATTTTTAAAAACTTTGATGCTATAATACAAAGTAAAGTTTCTTTGGAGTAAATCTTTTATAAAGTATCTAAAGATTTGGATACAATAGCACTAAAAAGAGATCTTGAAAGATTAATCAATCTTGTAAGTGTCATCGGGTGTTGCTGTTAAATTCCGATATCCCCTCGCTCGGGGTTTGTTCTACAAATAGTTGACAAATGGTAAAGTTTACTAACAGCAAAGTAATACTATTCCAATACTCGAGAGTATTCTCAACCCAATCAATCGGTATTATAGTTAGTTTATATTTAAATTAAACTAAAAAAACTTTTAGATTAAATAATTTAAATGTTGAGTTGGGAATGAACATAAAACCGAGTGAATTTCGAATCGTATAAAGTCAAATAGAACTTGATAAATAGAATTCAGAGATACTTTTAACTCTAATAGAAGTATAAATTACTGACTATGTACAACGATGCCAAAAGTTTTATAAATTAGAGAAACAAAACCGCTTTTAAATTACGCTCGTTTCTTTCTTCGCTTCAGCAACAAGAAAAAAGTAAGACGTTTAATAATAATTATTGTTGTTAGTTCTATTTTTTTTATTGGTTCATTTATTTATAATACAATAATAATTAACTAGCAATCCTGCAGTCACTGTGTGACTGCCGTGACTTGTGAAAAATAAATAAATAAAATTTTGCTTTATTAAATAATGACTCATTAAATTGCACTGTACTTTCTTAACTATTAACATTTTTAAAGATATAAGGTCATCCCGATGTTACACTCATCAAGACCTTTCATTTGAGTACCCACATCGATTTTTCATATATTTATATATATTACATATATGTATATATAAAAAATATATCAAAAATGCATGTGGGTACTCAAATGAAAGCTCTTGATGAGTGAAATGTCGGGATGAGCTTATATCTTTAAAAATGTCAATATTTAAGAAAGTACAGTGCAATTTAACAAATATATTGTGAAATATTGACATTTTTAAAGATATAAGCTCATCCCGATGTTACACTTATCAAAACCTTTCATTTGAGTACCCACATCGATTTTTCGTATATTTATATATATTACATATATGTATATATAAAAAATATATCAAAAATGCATGTGGGTACTCAAATGAAAGCTCTTGATGAGTGAAATGTCGGGATGAGCTTATATCTTTAAAAATGTCAATATTTAAGAAAGTACAGTGCAATTTAACAAATATATTGTTAAATAATAACTATTTATTGATGCGAATGATATAAAACCTTGAAAAGGCACAAGTTCAGGTCGAGTTTTCCAACGATACCAAATTCAACCATAAAAACCCATTTTATTATATAAATACACTGGTCACAAAAATTTGCTTATTCTCTTAATATAGATAATACAAGGTTCAGTTTAGACTTTAGGTACTTTGTAAATTAAAATTTTCCATGTTTGTTTAAACGCACCAGTGGCCAATTATTAAAAGGACCTAATTTGCTGTTGCTATTGATCATATCAGGCCTAACGAGCCGTACCGAGCACAGGAAATTCGATAACAAATGAATTTAATGAAAATGAATTAATTAGAGTTCGGTTAATATTTGTTTAATTACAGCGACCCAAAAAGGGACATTCGAAAAATAACCAATAGACAACTTTATTGTTGGAGCGAATGTGATACACTTTTGAAACCCAAATTGCGACCCAATAATGATAAAGTGATCGAGTTTTACTGTGTTTTCAGATCGATTACTCTGCCAACCCGGTGGATGCCGTGTAAATAACGTTTTCCTCTGTCTTTGTTTTTTTATTCTCTCCTTGTTCTCTTTCAATTTCCAATACTCCAGCGAGCACGTACGTGTTGCTATGATCATCACAGCTTACACAATTCCGATCTGGCATCCACCATCCGCCAGAAACTTTGTTTTGTCCTATTTATATAAATCACAATAATTATTAATTATTATTGAGAGAATAAGATAAATTTTGTCTCCAGAATATTAATATGAAAAAATTGGTTTATTTAGTGAAATTTTTAAATCTCTAAATACTTAGTTAAGAAATGACCTTGTATCTCATGAACTATTAACATTTTTTAAAATATAAGCTCATCTCGATGTTACACTCATCAAGACCATTCATTTAAGTACCCACATCAATTTTTTATACATTTCATATATTTATATATATTATATATATGTATATATGAAAAATATATCAAAAATTCATGTGGGGACTCAAATGACAGCTTTTGATGAGTGAAATACTGATATTTCATACTGATATTTCATCTCATCCTGAGATGAACTTGTATCATTATTAAAGTCAATAGTTGACTAAGTACAGTGCAATTTAACAAATATCTTGTGAAATAGTGACATTTTTAAAGATATAAGCTCACTCCGACATTACACTCATCGAGACCTTTCATTTGAGTACCCACATCAATTTTCATATATTTCATATATTTATATATATTATATGTATATATGTATATATATGAAAAATATATAAAAAATGCATGTGGGTACTCAAATGAAGGCTCTTAATGAGTGTAACAACCGGATGAGCTTATATCTTTGAAAAAGTCAATATTTAAGAAAGTACAGTGCAGTGTAATGAAAGCCATTATTTAATATTTAAGAAATGATCTTGTATCTCATGAATTATTGAAATTTTTGAAAATATAAGCTCATCCCGATGTTATACTCATCAATACCTTTCATTTAAGTACCCACATTAATTTTTCATATATTTCATATATTTATATATATGTATATATGAAAAATATATCAAAAAAGCATGTGGGTACTCAAATGAAAGCTCTTGACGAGTGTAACATCAAGATGAGCTTATATCTTAAAAAAAGTCAATAATTAAGAAGGTATAGTGCAATTTAACAAAATTAATTATTTAGTAAAGTAAAATTTTATTAATTTATAGTTCACTAGTCATGGTAGTCACACATTGACTGCAAGGTTGCTAGTATTATATTAACTAAAAGTCTTTTATTTTTAAGATAGTGGTGTGCCGTTATTCTCTAGAGAAGTATATAGCTACTTTCTCTTACAAGCATCTCGTTTTTGAATAATTCAACGGATATGGATATCGGTTCACTCCTCGAGATGAAAGAATGCCTAGGCTTCTTTTTACCAGCATCCTCCTCGTCATACTGCTTTAAATTTATGGAATATAACTTATATCCAACACATGTAGCAATCCATTTTCAACTTACTCTACATTTATTTTATTTTATTATTTCATCGAACCGAACAATATATTGAATTGAATCGAATTCAATTGAATTTAAAGATTTTTAGCCTACAGATATGTGTAATGTAACAACGGCATAATATTTCTTCATTCTTAAACTTGTGTTCTAGTCGTCGGCTCTAGAAGATATTGAATTCACTTGGGTAAGCTTAATTCAATTTCATTTTAATATTTTAGTACATTTATGTCATCCCCGTTTTTTTCATTAGCAATAAATCGTACTGCTGGAAGACATTCCGCGTGAATTTGAAAGCCTGAATATTAATACTTTTCTTTTCATTGTTTTTATTATCATTATTGTTATTGTAGGTATGTGCATTTTTAATCTACAGTAACAAGCACTGTTATTTAAAGGAGACTAAGTATCCAAAGAGAGGCCAGCCGCTCTTTTTTATGATTCAGATTTTGTAATAGGCACAGTCTTTGGCGATGTGCCAATACCATCGATCGGACGTTTCAATGTGTATAGTCACTTGAAGACTCTTTCTACTTCCATTATCTCTGCTTTCAATCTACTATCGCCTATGAGCCAGCAATGCGCTGGGGGTGCAATCATCAAGACACTATTGTAATAGACATTTAATGCTGTGTTAGAACTTTTTCTCATGTTAACCTTGATGACACACCAACTCGTTTTATCTAGACAATCGTTATAAAACTTTTTTTTTTTTTTATAAATGTTAATGTTTGAATTGTAAGTCACATCTTAACTTATTCTCGGACTTTTAATGTCCGTTGTTGAAATTTAAGACAGTAATTAAGTCTATAAAATATTTTTAATAATAACTAGCAACCTTTCAGTCACCATGTGACTGCCGTGACTTGTGAAATATAAATAAAATTTTGCTTTATTAAATGGTGAATTTTGTTAAATTGCACTGTATTTTCTTAACTAATAACATTTTTAATGATATAAGCTCATCCCGATGTTACACTCATCAAGAGCTTTCATTTGAGTACCCACATGCATTTTTGATATATTTTTCATATATACATATATGTAATATATATAAATATATAAAATATATGAAAAATTGATGTGGGTACTCAAATGAAAGGTCTCGATGAGTGTAACATCGGGATGAGCTTAAACTAATTTTTGAACAACTTTTATTTGAAAAAATTTTTTATAGAACCAACATTTTTGGCACAATATCAAAAAATTGAGTTATTTATTATGAATTGTTATTTTAAATTTCCGGCAAATATCTTGGCGCTATTTATAATGAAATTGTTTTTACGAGATTAAGTTTTCCAGATCACTTTTTACATTATTGACAAAACTGAAACATTATGACATTTTTCAGATTATTAGATTCTTCAAAAAAAGTAGAAGCGCTGCCGGGAAATAATTTCTGGATAATTATGTTTTGTTTCAAGAATAAATAATGAAATTATAGCAAAAAATTGTAGAGATTATTCTTCAAAGTAACTTTTCACGTTTAGTATTATCCATTCAACTATTTTTTTATTGTAATAATCTAAAAAGCAATTTATTTTTTCCAGATGCTTAAAAAAAAAGATCATACACGTTCCCAGAGATTATTTTTGTAAAAATCATATGGAAATATGCGGCCATCTCACAAGTATGCAAAAAATTCGGAAGCTTCCTAGATATACTTAGCAATAATTGAATAATTTTTTTATAAAAAATTCTCTGTATGAATATTATTTTAGCTATCTATTTTATTGCTCTCCACAAAATAGCAAAAGGTATGTATAGTATATATAGTACATCAACAAAATAAAAATAAAATTAACGTTAACATAAAGCATACATATTTCGCATTTTATGAATGCAATATTTTCAGCTTGATAGCGTTTGGAAATAAAAAAAGAAAGAAAATATGCATATGTAAATAATCAATTATTCATCGGAGTGTTAAAATACTGCAGTGATCATTCAGTTGATGAAAAAAAAAAAAAAACTACTTTGTACACCCGTAATTAATATCGGGTGATAACAGCTATAAAAAATAGATAACAGGTAATAAATAATAAATAATTGGAATAAATAAAAACAATTATTTTAAGTATCTCAATTGGTCAGTATAATTACAATTATAATTATACCACAAGGGATTCAAATAATTAACTAATAAAATTCTCAAATTGAGAAATAAATTTCCGCACATTAGTTTTTATTTATTTTGTTTGTAAATTGTTGGTTTGTGATATTTTTTCACCGCAGAATAAATACACAGAATAAATATAAAATATTATATTTATTTTATTTTTTTGTAATCGAATAAATTTCCAGATATTAATTGTACCCAATAAAGCCCTCGGGTTTGTCGAATAATTTAAATTAAATAAATATTTAAACTCGTGACTATTAATTATAAATTTCAATCAATATTGAGCTAATAAATAAATAATAAAATTGAGGGAACAATTGACCTTTTTAAAGATATAAGCTCATTCTGATGTTACATTCATCAAGAGCGTTCACTAGAGTACCCACTTGCATTTTTGATATATTTTTCATATATACATATATATAATAAATATAAATATATGAAAAATTGATGTGGGTACTCAAATGAAAGGTTTTGATGAGTGTAACATCGGGAAGAGCTTATATCTTTAAAAATGTCAATATTTCACAAGATATTTGTTAAATTGTACTGGACTTTCTTAAAAATTTACCTTTTTAATGATATAAGCTCATCCTGATGTTACACTTATCAGGAGCTTTCATTTGAGCACCCACATGCATTTCTGATATATTGTTCATATATACATAATATATATAAATATATAAAATATATGAAAAATTGATGTGGGTACTCAAATGAAAGGTCTCGATAAGTGTAACATTGGGATGAGCTTATATCTTTAAAAATGTCAATAGTTCACGAAATATAAGGTCATTTATTAATTATTGACCTTTTTAAATATATAAGCTCATCCTGATGTTACACTCATCAAGAGCTTTCATTTGGGTACCCACATGCATTTTTGATATATTTATTATAATATACATATATATAAATATATGAAA
>CAJNRD030001117.1:2423975-2434701 GCA_905319865.3 Cotesia congregata | reverse complement strand
ATCCTGATGTTACACTCATCAAGAGCTTTCATTTGGGTACCCACATGCATTTTTGATATATTTATTATATATACATATATATATATATATATAAAATATACGAAAAATTAATGTTGGTACTTAAATGAAAGGTCTCGATGAGTGTAACATCGAGATGAGCTTATATCTTTAAAATTTTCAATAGTTTACGAGATATAAGGTCGTTTATTAATTATGTATCTACAACACTTTTTCAACGATACCAAATTTAACCATAAATATCCATTTCATCATAAAAATACAGTGGCCACAAAATTTTTCTTACTCTCTTAATAATATAGAATATTTATAAAAATATTATCCAAGAACTCTATTTGAAATTGGGACAGGTCAAAGCAATTACGATAATTTTTTATTTAAAGTTTAAATGTTAAAAGTTGTTATTTTTTAATACATATTTTAGTTTTTTTATTTTCAACAAGTCTTTGAGGAGACTCTTTGGTGGTTTCGCCTACGAAAGTCGTGGAACTCAATGATATTGCAAAGTTAATGCTTGCGCAAGTTATTTTACGGCAGCACACCGTAGATATACATGTATAGTATGTACATTACAAGGCAAGAGGCAAAAAGAGAAATGATTACCAAGACGGTGTGTTTGTATGCGTTGAAACTTCACCTCTGCTTGTACTACTTGTAACATTTAAATCTGAATAATGAATAATAACCAATAAATATAAATATAAATATACATAAAAATGTCCCAATAGATTTATATTATTAAGTAATAATTTAAGTAATAACTCTATAAATTACACATCACAATTTGAACACATCTTTCAAGAAAACTTTTTAAATTTTCTCGGCTGATGATTTATTGCCAAGTGAGATCCAAGTTCGTTAGTAGACCGAATAGCTGATAGAAGAAAAGGCTATAACTCGGTCAATGTACTCTCTATATAATATATTAAATTAAATTATATTAAATTTAATAAAAAAAAATTTTTTTTCATTAGATGATTTTTTTTTCTCAAGAAAATTTAAACTGAAAAGTTTTAAAATAACTTTTTAGTAAAAATTCTACTAGCTTAATAATTTAGATTTATAGTTTCAATTAATTTTTCAATTTAATTTAACAAAAAAATTTGTTTAAAAAAATTATTTAAAAAAAATTACATTTTTTATTTTTTAAAATTTCTAACATGTCAATTTTTTTTTGTAATTTATTTATTAAAAAATTATTAAGTATATCCTAAATTAATTTTCATTACAAAGTATGTATGTATGCATGAGTTAGAAGATAATTTAACCATAAAACATAATCAGCTAGCCTAAAAAAGTAAATTCCAAGAAGCTAATGTATGTGTGGAGATAAAAATCTTGTATTTTAAAACATAGAATACATCAGTTGCACATTTTCTACCGCGACACTAAAACAGGACACGATAAACAAAACGTCAAGGGTATTATGTGATAAAATATTTACGGAACAATTCAACAATTGCACTTAAACTGATCATGCGCTCTGCTATACAAATCTATTAAAATTGTTATTACTCTGTAGAGTACTGACATAAAATGACCGAGCGGTTGAAAAATAAATATCGTTTCATTGTCGGATAAATGACAGAAACAAGTGTCTGGTTAAATTATAAATATTATCTCCACACTTTATCGATTAATGCCAGTACATGAAACAATTAACATTGCTGTTAAATCGATAAAGAGTTGACGCAAGTTTTAAATAAATAAACAAATATTAATATTAATATTCTAGTATTGACTATAAATAATAATAAAAACATATTTTGCAATAATTTTCAACAATATTCATAATTTTAACAAGGCATCATTAAATAAGAAATTATTTTTGGCGTTCATGTAAACATATAAATAATGAAAAAATTTTTTTTAATTTAATTTAGTCTTCTTTCAGGCACCTGACAAATTTTTTGGAGCCAAGAATTTTGTTTAGATAATAAATTTTTCTTTCTGTGTACATACTTTGTAATAAAAATTAATTTAGCCTATTTTTAATAATTTTATAACAAATAAATTATGACAAAAAATAAATTACAAAAAAAAATTGACATGTAGAAATTTTAAAAAATAAAAAATAAAAAATGCAATTTTTTAAAAATACATTGAGAAAAAAAATCATCTTATAAAATTTATTATAATTTAATTTAGTATGAAAATTAATTTAGCAGATATTTTACAATTTTTTTAACAAATAAATTATGTCATAGAAAATGAGAAGAAAAATTGACATTTATAAAATAAAAAATCCAATTTTTTAGAAACAATTTTTTGGAGCAAACTTATTTATTAAAAAATTGTCAATTAAAACTTTTCAGTTTAAATTTTCTTGAGAAAAAAAATCATCTAATAAAAAAATTTTTTTTTAATTTAATTTAGTCTTCCTTCAGACACCCGACAAATTTTCTTGAGCCAAGAATTTTTTTTCTCAGTCAATAAATATTTCTTTCTGTATAAAAAAAAGAAAACTCAAGGAAAAATGAATAAAAAAAATGGAATCCCGTTACAATGAGACATAGCGCAATCGACTAGTATATCTTCTTTCATTATTTTTTCCTTTCTATATTCATCGTCGCTTGAGTGCTCTTGACAGTTGTGGATTGAATGATAAATGGTGAACGTGCTAGGACGGTGCAAAACATACCGGAAGTGACGTGGCCATGAACAGTACTGGTGGCTGAATGTACAGCATTTGTCGCAGCATTTGCAACCTGCTTTAGGGCACTTATAACCATCATATTTACAACAGAACAATTTGATAACTGGCACTGTTAATCCAGAATAAAAAGCCAAACAAACACCTTCACTATTTCTTCCCGGGAAGTAACGACTATGGTACTAACTAATAATGTCTGTAATCACTTCCTGGGTTAGCTAAAAAATAATCACTAAAATTAGCGACTATTAAACAACAATCACAAATAAAATTAACTGATAAAAAATAAACCTGGCGCTCGCGAGCGTTACCTAGGAGAGACTAGTCGGCCTCAGTGGATGCCAGGCTTTAGTTCTCCTCCTCCATAATATTCCACTACAATTCCAACAACGGTTACAAGCTCTGTCTTTTACTTTCACATTTAATAGCTCAAAGTGTTTGTCTTTGTTCTTTACCCATGAGTTTCACCTTCTCTTGGTACATACTTTGATTTAAAGTCACAGTTTAAATTATACCAAAAGTTTTCACTTGGATAATGTCTTTATCATCGTATAAATATTGTACTTCAAGTGCAGTAATATAAGGATGAGTTATTACATAAGGTTTTTTTTTTTTTTTTTTAAATTAATATGGATAAAAAATAAAAATTAAATTTATATATCGAGCTGTTTTATAACGACAGTAAAAGTTTATTATAATGTCTAAGGTGCGTTTCACCTTGGAATAGTTGACGGAAGAGTCCAATACTTGGCAACGTGATTGTAATTTTAAATTATTGAGAAAAATATATATTTGATAAAATAAAATAAGGATTTATTTATTATTTATAATTTCAATTATTTGAAGACAATTATTTAATTTAATGGATATTTTTTGAGAAAAGTACTTTTTATAAATAATCTATATTTTTAAAAAAATAAGAAAAATTTTGTCTCCAGGATACATAATTGAGAAATGAACTTGTATCTTGTGAAATATTGACATTTTCAAAGATATAAGCTCATCTTGATGTTACACTCATCGAGACCTTTCATTTGAGTACCCACATCAATTTTTCATATATTTTGATATTTATATACATGTATATATGAAAAATATATCAAAAATGCATGTGAGTACTCAAATAAAAGCTCTTGATGAGTGTAACATCAGGATCAGCTTATATCATTAAAAAGGTCAATTTTTAAAAAAGTACAGTACAATTTAACAAATATCTTGTGAAATATTGACATTTTTAAAGATGTAAGCTCATCTTGATGTTACATTCATCAAGACCTTTCATTTGAGTACCCACATCAATTTTTCATATATTTATATATTATATATATATATATGTATGTATGAAAAATATATCAAAAATGCATGTGGGTACTTAAATGAAAGCTCTTGATAAGTGTAACATTGGGATGAGCTTAGATCTTGAAAAAGGTCAATATTTAAATAAGTACAGTGCAATTTTAACAAATATCTTGTGAAATATTGACATTTTTAAAGATATAAGCTCATCCTGATGTTACATTCATCAAGACCTTTCAAATGAGTACCCACATCAATTTTTGATATATTTGTATATATTATATATATGAAAAATATATCAAAAATGCATGTGGGTACTCAAATGAAAGTTCTTGATGAGTGTAATATCAGGATGAGCTTATATGTTTAAAAACGTCAACAGTTAAGAAAATACAATGTGATTTAACGAAATTTATTATTTAATGAAACAAAATTTTTATTTATAACAGTTATCAAATATTCATTAACCATTAATAAATATTTATTAAAAATTAATAAAGCTTATTAAATATAAAAAAATTTTTCTATCAGTTTAATAATTTTGATATAATATAATGACTTTAGACAAAGGAAAACATAAAATTATAATGAATTTCAATTCTCAGGTGAAGAATCTTGTTATTATTTAGCTGGCTGGTGCGCCAGTAAATGTCAAAAGAACGATTATAGTTGAGGGCAAAGAGAAGGGAAAGGTAATATAAAATATAAGTAAAAGAAAGGCCCTCTTTGCCCCTTCTCGAGTTATAACTGTTGTTCTTTGAGATCGAGCTAAAGAAGAGAAGCCTCTACTACTTACTAACTATATACATCCACTGTGCTCAGGAGAGCTAAATCGTGACTGATTCTTTCAGCCTACTATACTGACTGTGTATTTCTCAAGCTGGTGTATTGGTGTAGGACTGGGTTCAGTTGTTCTAGCCGACAAGGAAGACAACCAGATCCACTACACAGCACACAAGATAATATATTCCATATAATATGTATGCCGAGAAATATATTACATATCTTAGTAACTCTCGATCAAGTTTCACCTTATAATATTTTATTTCTCGTTTGGTTATTTCTATACATTGTATTTTTAGCCTCAGGCTAAAAGCTTTTCACCATTATTGGATTCAATGGACTTATATGTATTCACCTTCTATTCACAGATTCTATTTCCTACATTTCTTATTTTGCTGACGTTATATATTTGCAAGGATCAACAATGAATTATTAATTATCTGATGGATCGTTTGATATAGTGAGTAATAAAAATATAAAAATTCATTTTATTTAATAGATTACTCTTAGTAATTTTTTTTTTTTTTTAAAAGAATCATCAAATTTTTAACTATTAGTAGATTTCATAAAAAATCTAATTATTAGATGATTTTTTTTTGTCAAGAAAATTTAAACTGAAAAGTTTTAGTAAAAATTCAATTAGCTTACTAATTTAAATTTACAGTGTCAGATTATTACATTAAAGTTAGCAGACACTTGAGAATTTTTAAATTTAATTTAACAAAAAAATTTGTTTTTAAAAAATTGCATTTTTTATTTTTTTAAATTTCTGCATGACAATTTTTTTTTTCTAATTATTTTTGCTATAATTCATTTGTTACAAAATGATATAAATTAATTTTCATTACTAAGTATGTACACTGAAAAAAAATGACACTGGATATCATCCCAGATTATACTGAGTGAAAAAACATTTTAGATAGTAGCTAGTATAATCCAGATTACAATGAGTATAATCCAGGTATCACGCAGTATAATCTGGATTTTTTCTGGCTACTATCTGAAATTTTTTTCACCACAGATATCACTGAGTATAATCTGGGATGATATCCAGTGTCATCTTGTTCTTTCCGTGTACACAGAAAGAAAAATTTATTGACTGAAGAATAAAATTCTTGGCTATTAAATTAAAAAACAATTTTTTCATTAGATGATTTTTTTTCTCAAAAAAATTTAAACTGAAAAGTTTTAGTAAAATCAGATTATTACACAAGTAATGACATTAAATTTAGCAGACATTTGAGAATTTTTAAATTTAATTTAACAAAAAAATTTGTTTAAAAAAATTATTTTTAAAAAATTGCATTTTTTATTTTTTTAAATTTCTGCATGTCAATTTTTTTGCCATAATTTATTTGTTATAAAATTATTAAATATATGTTAAATTAATTTTCATTACTAAGTACGTGATGTTAAGAAATTTTTGATAAGAATTTTTTTGGTCGCAAGGAATTATTACAGATAAATAAAGACTTAATTGAATTTCCTAGGTGTTAAAACACAAGAAAAGCTTACTTGTACTCACCGGATAATCGGTAAATATATAATAAATAAATATTCTGTACTTGGAGTTATTATTAAGTTGTGTGAAAACGGTAGATGCTGTGCTACCATCAATCACGTATGAAAGCTTAACACTCTTGCGTTCAAAGACGCGAATACGTCCTCGGATTAAGGTCAAATACGCTCTTTGACGCGGCGTGCAACATCAGCACATGTGTTTGTAATATACACGTACATAGAAATGCCACTAAATAACATTGATTCGATGAGCTCACATGAATCTAAAAAAATATTTTTCTCTCGAATCATACATCAGCATTTGTTGGATTTTAAAAACTTATATTGATGCTTTGTCGGTGTGAAATAACCTCCGATCAATAACTAATGCATACAACCTGTCAGCGGAAAAATAGCTGTGGAAATTACAGACAAGACTGAAAAATTTATAGATATTATATAAACCTTTTTTTATCTATAAATTTTTCTTCAATTATTTTGATAAAGAATTTAGTAATTAATTATCTATAGTATTGAAAGAATGAGCAAAATTTTGTGGCTAGTGTATTTATAAGATAAAATGAGTTTTTATGGTTAAATTTGGTATCGTTGGAAAAGTATTGACTTGAATTTGTGCTTTTTCAAGGTTTCATATCATTCTCACCAATAGTCAATTTATGATGATAAATATTTAGGCAGCATTCAAAAATGCTCTATCTCTAGATATATAATTACAAAATTACCTTGTATCTTGAGAAATATTGACATTTTTAAAGATATAAGCTCATCCTGAGATTACAATCATCGAAACCTTTCATTTGAGTACCCACATCAATTTTTCATATATTTTATATATTTATATATATATATATATATATATCATAAATATGTATGTATGAAAAATATATCAAAAATGCATGTGGGTACTCAAATGAAAGCTCTTGATGAGTATAACATCAAGATGAGCTTATATCTTTAAAAACGTCAATATTTAAGAAAGTACAGTTCAATTTAACCAAATTCATTATTTAATAAAGCAACATTTTATTTATGTATACTCCACAACTCACAGCAGTCACATAGTGACTGCAAAGTTGCTATTCTCCATTAAAATGTTTTGAAATAATTAGCAATGCATATTTAACAATCCGGTAATTTTATTTCAATTATCCGTATAAATGGATTCATGAATACAGGGTGTCGATTAGAATTTAATAATCGATTCAGCTGGTACGCTGTATTATTCATTCGATTTATTTTACAATTCCATTTTATTTATTTTTAGTCCCGAGAATTTAAACAACTCGGTGAATTTTATTTTATACCTTTATATTTATATATAGTTAGTAGCGAGAAAAGAGAGTATGCAATATTTCATCGTTTTAAATATGCCAGTAAATTTTTTACCTCAGTAATTTAAGCCGTTCAGTACAGTAATATAATGACAATTTATGAATTTCGCAATAGTGATCGTTGTCACTTTGTGTGCAGATGCTTAACTCGGGAAGTAAAGTTGATGAGGTTTTAAATCCAAATTCCATACCCCGATCTCGGTCTTTCTCAATGAGCGCTCTCGTTACTCTCAAGTACAATTTAGTTGTGTTGTATATAGCAAGTAAAGCGGTGAAGCGCAAAACGTGGATAAGGTTTTAGAATCCGGATTTCAGTGGCATGCTACACTCTCTACACCCATGACAAGGCATCTCAGGCTGAATGAAGGTTTTACGATTCTCTAGGCGCAGCATCATCACATCCAGTTTTAGTTGTCAGTGGACTCGCCCAGCTCATTATCTTCTCTCTGCAATAACAACTACCACGACGTCAACGTGAAACGAGTGAGACGAATGAGCGAGCATCATCACAACACAATAAACTATAACTTTACTCGCTGTTACTCCGGTACAACAAAGATTCTATTCCAACATCAACTTTAATTGTAGTTTGCTGCTAATTATCATATTCGCTGTAATTCATTCTTTGTCCTTGCAAATTTGTTTGCGCCCATAAAAGCCTCCACGAACAATGAAATCCAATTCTTTCAAAATCCAGTTTATTGATTTATTCTTTATCTGATATATATTACTTCTTCAAGTTATTAATCTATATTATTAAAAGGACAAGAAAAATTTTGTCTCCGGGTTTTTTTTTAGTGATATTTAGTGTCATTGCAAAGGTTTTGATTTGAATTTGTGCCTTTTCAAGGTTTCATATCATTCCCACTAACAGTCAATTTATTGTAATAAGTATTTAGGCTGCATTCGAAAATGCTCTTTCTCTAGACACATAATTAAGAAATGACCTTGTATCTTGAGAACTATTGACATTTTTAAAGATATAAGCTCATCCTGATGTTACTCTCATCAAAACCTTTCATTTGAGTACCCACATCAATTTTTCATATATTTATGTATATTATATATATGTATATATGAAAAATATATCAAAAATGCATGTGTGTACTTAAATGAAAGCTCTTGATGAGTGTAACATCAGAATGAGCTTACATCTTTAAAAATGTCAATAATTAAGAAATGACCTTGTATTTCGTGAACTATTGAAATTTTTAAAGATATAAGCTCACCCCGACATTACACTCATCGAGATCTTTCATCTGAGTACCTACATCAATTTTTCATATATTTATATATATTATATATATGTATATATGAAAAATATATCAAAAATACATGTGGGTACTCAAATGAAAGCCCTTGATGAGTGTAATATCGGGATGAGCTTATATCTTTAAAAACATCAATATTTAAGAAAGTACAGTGCAATTTAACGAAATTCATTATTCTATAACGCAAAATTTTATTTATTTATAGTTTACAAGTTACGGCAGTCACATAGTGACTGCAAGGTTGCTAGTATTAATTATTATTATTATAGACAAAATTATCAACAACTTAACAGTCGAGAAAAGACTTGGTGTCAACATGCTCCCAGTTGCATAATAAATGTAGCAAACTGCCCGGAGGTGATCAAGACTTTCGTATAAATATATAAAGAAATGTATTTACCAGATCGCAAATTATTCTTCATGCTAAATATACCCCCAGGCTGTAGGTTTATCTTTCAGCAAAAAATGCTAATTCGAGGATAAAAAGAGCAATCGATTGTTTTGCTAAAAGAAAAATGAGATTTCATCTAAGGTTCTTGACACCATACAGGTTTTACGAGTTTTAATTCCCTGATTTAACTTTTATTCACAACTCGGCTAAAAAGGACAACGTTGATCACTGAGTTTTATCTTTGGATTTAATTAAAATGTTAAGTAAATAAATAGATATCTTGCGCATGACAAAAAGTGTTTATTATGGAGCCGCTTTTGAAAGTAGCCATTTTTGAGACTAGTTTCAATATTTGTCATTAAATCATAAATTTTCTCAGTCCAAGAAAAATATAAAACGTTGCAAGAGCAGGAAGGACTTGTCCTTCCGGTCGAGCATTTTTAAAATCAATAGCTCATAAAATTATTAAATTATCCGAGTGTTTTATGAATTTGATAAAAAGAAAAAAAAAACACCCGATCTCAGTGTGATGTAATTCAATAAATTTTTCTCTATTGACATTGTTTGTGCGGGCTTTAACAAATTTCGATAGTAGTAGTACTCAAGCGATGCTCGTGGAAGCGATAAATTGCTCGGGTATAGTAGAGCTGCTGGTGCTGCTGATTCCGAGTGATCTCGCTTCCTTCTCCGTCTCGGGTACTCGATACCGATGATTTAAAATCCGAGTAAAATCGATGGAATAGTAAAACCAAAAATATTGTATAATACCTTGTTACTAATAACACTGAAGTTGACAGACATTAAATATTTTTTTTTTATAATGTTATAGTAATGAAAAAAATTTAATTAAAAAATTCTATAAGTGAAAATTGAAAAAAAAATTATTAGTGGAAATTTTTCGAAGCATTTTTATTGTTGTAAATTCAAAAAATATACAACTTACTTTACTTTCAATAAAAATTAAGTTAGCTGGCATTGAAGAATTTTTGGAATTTTTTTATTAAAAAAAAAAAAAGTATTTTTTAGTTTTAGTTTAAGGTAGTTCTTTCCCAACCTATAGTTTATGCTACTGCTGTCTTCGTCACGCGCTAGTGTTGCCTCTCTTATGGGCTATCGCTCACTTACTTCCACGCATGACTTTATTTGTTTACTTTACTAGTTTATCAATGATTTCTCAAAAACTATGTGGTGAGTAACACCAGTGCGATTTAATTCATAATGAATTCCAAGTTTCTGTGATCTGTGACTGACTTAGTCTTAGATTTAAACTGTTGAATATAATAAAGAACTTGCAATTAATAAAAAAAAAAAAAAAAAGTTAATTTCTAATGTATATACATCAAATTTGTGATAATATTACAAATTGATAAAAAATAGCAAATTTTTTATTTTATGCTACTCACCACGACCACCCCGTTCCACACTCGGGGCAGAAGAGATACTGCTACCGGGCGCGTCTCCC
>CAJNRD030001117.1:2366197-2378548 GCA_905319865.3 Cotesia congregata | reverse complement strand
TTTTTAAAGATATAAGCTCATCCTGATGTTACACTCATCAAGAGCTTTCGTTTGAGTACCCACATGTATTTTTGATATATTTTTCATATATAAACATATATACATATATGTAATATATATATAAATATATGAAAAAAGCATGTGGGTATTCAAATGAAAGGTCTCGATGAGTGTAACATCGGGATGAACTTATATCTTTAAAAATGTCAATAATTGACAAGATACAAGGTCATTCTTTGATTATGTCTCTCGAGATAGAGCATTCTTGAATGCAATCTAAATACTTATATGACTATCCTGGACCCAAAATTTTTCTTATTCTTTCAATAATATACATTAAACATTTTTTTTTCATCAATTTTATGTATTGGTTCAATTTTTTATTAGGTAAATGCTTCACCGTCCCTAACATCAACGACTGTAAATGATAGAATTTTAAAGTACAAGCTTATCGACAATATAATCTCAATTGTAGTCCCGCCAGACGGAGTGCCTGAGTAAGGACCAAAAGTGTTTGAATAATTAAACCGATAAAAGAATACTTAATGAATTATTTATTTGGCTGTAGTGTCAGATGGAACAAGTGTCCCTCGCCTGAGGCAATGGGGAATTTCGAATTACTGCTGGATGAAGAGCTGTATGCTCTCGAAGAAAAGGAAGGTCCTTCTGTGAAGTACAGATATACATCTAACAAGTGGAAATAATTAATAACAACAATCCACAACAATGTAACCGATTTAAAATACATCAACAAAAAAATTTATTATTTACTTTGTTCTTCAAATAGTATTTTTGTACAAATATGATACATTTCACAGGGTTATACCAAATATTGTCACCTATGTATATGATAAAAAGTGAAAAATTCTAGTAATTCATTTTATTATTATTTTTCGTCTTTTTTTTTTTTATTTTTTTTTTTTATTTATATTTCATTCAGTCTTGGATGCTCAATGCAATCAGTGATTTGATCGAGATTATTACTACTTAAAGGCGATCTCTATTGGCAGAGCCAAATGTTTAAACTTTTTAATTTTATATCTTAACTATAGTCAAGTTATAGTACTTCAAAATCGCTTGTTAATTAATTTTTTATTACAAAAAAATTGTTAAAATATTGTAAGAAAGCAATATACCAAAACAAATGGTGAAATGTATACCAAATTAATTTAATGTAATTTAATTAATGCTATGTAAGCCACATAAACTAAGCTAAATAGAATGACTGCGTTGCTTATCTTTCTATTTATCAAAAACACCAAAAAAAGATAAAATATAAATTTTATCCAAAAAGATGAGAGCCAAAATTTTTTCCAATTTTTGAAGGCACAAACGCTATTAAAATTTTCATTTTTTTTTCTCACGACATTTTTTATCATAAATGCGCCGTAAAAACAAGCAGATAAAAAAAGAATTAAAAAATTTTTACTTTTCACCTAGATATAGCTAAGTGTTGACTCTACTTGTAAATAATTACCAAAAAATAGATATTCTTAAGGAATATTTTTTCCAATAAAAAAAAATCCAGCGATTCCAAAATACTATTACTTAGTAATATAATACATGGTTTTATTTTTATTATGACGATTATGGCACACAATCGTAAGTGAAACAATATAATAAAAACAAGATTATCTATATTGTATATCAAGTAACAATAAATATCTGAAAAATTTGTTATTTTAATTGGAAAACTTTCATGTGCGTTTGTACGTTATATACTTCGTTGTACAGTTAGAAAAATTTTATACTTAATATACATAAAACAGAGTTAATTCTTAAAAATAATTAATCGAATAGTACTCATTAATAATTACATAATAAAAATAAAAAAAAAAAATATTTACTCGAAGCAGCCTTTGGTCAGATGCCACGTCAGGTAAAATAAAGAAGATATAAAGTGTAAATTCTCTCTTACAATTAAAAAAAATTAAAACGACATACTTTGTATCACAATTAACGGAGTATAGATTGTAAACAAGATTAATAAATGGCTTTGATTTAGTAAACAAATAAAATAAGCTTACGTGTCTTGAACACGATTAATATTTAAATGTCACAAATACTCCATTCTGTACACTGGTATTTTGTTGATTATTATTATAATTATTAAAAAACGTTCTAGTTATTTTAACTTATTACTTATGAGTAAATTTTAATATTTACATGCGTTTTTATTTACAGAGTACCGTGGACAAATTTGCTTTTATTAGCAAACTTTTGGTCGCGAATTTATTTACTTTTTTTCAGGCACAGAGGCATTAACTTTGTACACGTGTAAAAAAAAAAAAAAAACAATTATAAAACAAATATTTGCACTTTGTTACGCGGCTAAGTGATCAATGCCCTCGTGCACTTTTTAAAAATATTTAGCACCGTGGTGATCATTCGAATTTGTTAAAAAACTTCTATCACTAGTACACAAAAAAAAAAATTAACTTTAATCAAGTAAATTATTTTTAAGAACTTGATTTGAGCAGAAAAATTCTTAAACTAAAAAATTTTTCTTGGTTTTTATTGATTCAAAAATTTTTCGTCACGATTCAAGACAATTAAACTTTTAAAAATTATTTTCTTAGTTCAAAAATTCAGCTGCTCAATTTCTAAACACAGTAATTGACAATTTTAAGATTAAAAAAAAATTTTTTTTGTTAAAAAAAAATTTACGCGCCTAATTGATAAAAAATTTGATTTATAAATAGTAAATACTTGAATATAATTATTAAAAAAAAAAAAAATTTCAAAGTTATAAATTTATTAAATTAATTAATTAATTATTAAAATTTTTAAGGTACAAAAATTTTGCAGTTACTGTGTTTTAAAATTGGGCTGCCAAATTTTTCGTCTTGATTCAAGTTAATTTTTTTTTGTGTGTAATAAAACCCCGAAAAATTTTAATTTTTACACATTTAAATATAAAAAAACGACCAACTTTAAAAATTTATAGACTTCCAAGTTTTATTTTCTCAGAAATATCTCAATAAAAAAAATTCCTCAAAGCAAAACAACTTGAAAACTAAAGTGACAAATACAACACAAATAAAACCGATAATAATAACATCAACAATAATTTATAGAGACCCAGAATAAATAAAATATGGCCTGAGAAATAGTATATACAAGTATTATATTATTGAATGAGAAATGTCTAAAAAAATAAGACCGGTTACAAAATTTATAAACAACCTAGTGATGCTTGTCACCATACTGAATCTCGGAGAAAATAAACCCGGAAAAATTTTTAAGTTATGAAAAATTCATGTTATTATAAAATAAACATAATAGTAATATTAATATAAGCACCTCCATGGAGGTGCTTATTTTTCAGGAAAATTGTATGAATTTTTCATAACTTAAAAATTTTTTCCAGGTTTATTTTTTCCGATTACCCATCACACTTAATTTTAATTTTTTTAGTTAATATGAAGCTCTTTTTGTTAATTTTTTAATATGTTTTTCTTATCAAGTCTTACTTAGTAGCCTAGAGTACTACGAATCGAAGCACCAATTTATTTGCTAAAGTCGGGCGACGGAGGGGGTGGAAGAGGGCTGAAATAAGTTGAAGACCTCGAACTAGGTGACGGAGGACAGCTGATACCAGCATCGCTGTGATACACTGATTTAGGCGTGGGTGGCGGTGGAAATGGCTCACTCTCATACCTATACCTTGATGGGTAATAGCAATCAGATTCGTCGCAAACATCTGTGCTGCAAGGCGTTGGAGGTGGAGGTTGATTTATACTCCGATAGTGTCTGTAGGGACGATATCGAGACGCGTTGCTGCTGGAGCACCTCGTCGAGTTTGCGGTCGTCGCTGGACTTGGTGGAGGATTTAACGTCTCTTGCGGATAAACTCCACCGGAACTTCCTCTAGTTGAACTCGATGCACCTGAAAAATTTATAATTATAATTATTATTATTATTATTATTAGATTGATTTTAAAACTTATATTGAGATTAGGAGGTATCAAATTTTATTTAAAGAGTGAAAAATTTAATACTTAAAAATTTCCTAATTTTTCTATCCGAAAAAAAAAAAAAAAAATACAAAAAATACAATGAAACATTTATTTAAAATCTTTATGTTTGATTGTATTTTATGAGAATAAAAAAAAATAATTTACATATCAAGC
Source organism: Cotesia congregata (assembly GCA_905319865.3). Taxonomy (NCBI): domain Eukaryota; kingdom Metazoa; phylum Arthropoda; class Insecta; order Hymenoptera; family Braconidae; genus Cotesia; species Cotesia congregata. The sequence goes on along the minus strand of CAJNRD030001117.1, from coordinate 2,374,415 downwards.
TAGCAAAAATAAGTCATTAAATTATACTACTGTGACAATGAGGCCAGTTTTAAAAAATAAAATTATTCTAATATAAAATTTCCCTGTAACTCATGAATATTTTTCAATAGATAAATATTTTTAGTTACGCTATCAAAACCAGTAAACTCTTCATTCTGGTATTAGATCTTTTACCTTAAAAAAATATAAAGATAAAAAAATAATTAAATATCTCAATTTTCTACAAAATTTATAAATTTGTTAAAATTGTGATGATCAACTATTTTATTTTAAATTGTTTATTTTTTTACGTATTTTAAATACACCAATAAAATTAAATAAAAATTTCGTTCAAAAAAATAAAAATAAAAATGGTTGATCCCTCTTGTGAATATTTACCAAAATTATAATTAAAAATCATCCATCTTGGTCGTTAAAAATTTTAAAAATCAATTTTTTTCCACACATATATCTTCGGTATATTTTTAATTTTACTTAACAAATAAATTAATTCCGTAAAAAAATAAAAAAAAAAAAAAATCACAATTTTTTCCAATTTCTACATTTGAAATTTTTTTATCAAAGTTACCAAAAAAATTACTAAATAAAAAAAAAACTAAACAATACCTGTTATGTGACTGCGATCGTAACTAGACCCAATACTCCCAGCCAACGTGGACATCCTAACAGTCTTAAGTCCATTCTTATGATCCTTGGCCCCATTCTTCTGTACCAACATCGGTTTCCCAGACCTCCCCGGTTTCGGCGATAGCGGATCACCCGCCGAATCATGCAAAATATCCGGCAACTCCTCATTACTCGCCAACTTCTTCCTACAATAATAAAACCCCAACACCGCAATAGTAACCACCCCCGCAACCACCAGAATAACAATAATATAAGCGCTTTTCCCCGACTCTGCCCCAACTGACCCAATAATCCCCCTTCTATTACTCGGCGAGCACACCGCTGGCGACTCATCACTGCCATCCGCACAATTATCCCACCCATCACACATAGTATTCCCCGCAATACAAACAGAAGTCAACGTGCACCTAAATTGCCCCGGCTGGCAACAATGAGCCTCATCTCCGCCATCCTGGCACTGAACAATTCCATCACAGACCCAAGAATTATCAATGCACTGCCCACTTTGGCACCTGAACTGATCCCTTGCGCAGCTAGGACACCCCAATTCATCACTTCCATCAGCACAATCAGTCTGTCCATCGCACTTCCAAGTCACCGGGATGCAATCATTAGTAACAGAAGACCCAGAATCAGCACACGTGAAATGATCCGCTCTGCAAGCAGAAGCAGCACTGCAAACCCTTCTATCCTCCGCCAGCACTAAATACTGCGGACAGGAGCACTTAGCAGGCTTATCAGTGCCAATGCAAAAATGCGAGCAGCCTCCATAGTCCTGGAACGGACTGCAAACATGATTCTCCATGATCTGATCCTCCGGAGTCCTTACAGTGATAAAATCAGTCACCATTCTATTCAAAACAGACTGCCTTTCCATCCCTGAGCTTGCATTCACCCGCTCTACAATTTGAGTCTCTCTATTGAACCAGTACACAAATTCATTAAACACTGCCAAGTATGCAATAGCTCCAAGTTCATCAATCGAAATCAAAACTCTTCTAGAATTGCCACCCAATTCAGCAGCTTCAATCTGATGACCGTGCGCCCAAAATATTAGGTCTGAAATTGTATCAACAGCCAAGCTAGTGGGCTGATTTAGGTCAGAAGCAATTGTGATTCTATCCTTGCCGTCCATCGCACTTTGTATGACTTTCATTTTCTCTCCCACATCCGTCCAAAAAAGCAGTCTTTTTTCCGGATGAACTGCGATATTTCTGGGTTTCTCACCCTCTCCTTTAACAACCACCCCAAGAGCAGATCCATTGTCTAATCTGGTGACATTTATAGCGTCGTTGGTGGTACAAGACCAAAAAAGCAACCGCCCCAGGGGATCAATTGCTAGATCAAAAGGATGAAAGCCATTTCCTCCGGAAATGATCACGGAAGCATGGGTTTTATTTTCAAGGGTTTTGCGAATTGACATTGACCGACCGTCTATCCAGTAAATATGTTGGGTAATTGGGTCTAGGTCGATGGACTTGATGTTCCTCAACCCTTGAATCTTCATCACTACATCTGGACAATCATTAGCGTCCGGTAGGTATCTGCCCATTAGATTTCGGGTGCTGTAAATCATAAAGTTTCTTGGTGCTAGACAAGTTTTGTTGTCTGAAGTTAGATTAAAGTGCGTTGGACATGTGCATTTATGAGAATGTGAAAAATTACCAGTTGGATCTGATAACGCAATGCAAATATGACTACAGCCTCCGTTATTTTGCTTGCAACTATTTGAGCCGGCTTGTCGCGATTCATGAAATGCGAGAATACTGGTAACTGACTCAAGTTTATCGTGGATCTTTGTACGATTTGCGCCGGTTGTTTTATTTGCTCGCTCAATGTCACCCGTGTTCCAGTCTGTCCAGTAAATGTAGTCCAGATGCTGGGTAATGCTAAATGGATAAACGATGTCTTGTGTAATTACGGCTTTACGATTGGACGTTTTAAGATCGTAACTTATGATAGCGGGAGTGAAAAGGTCTGCCCAATAGAGTCGTCTTAAGTCGTGATCGATTGTTAATCCGTGGGTACGTCCGATGCTTGACAAGATTACTTGACGTTCTGCACCGTCTAAATTAGCTCGCTCGATACTACCGGACTTTCCCCACTCGCTCCAGTACATGTGGCCGTGTTGAGGGTCTAGAGCAAGGCAGCGAGGTTCTATTAGCTCTTGCCATATCAGCACTTTTCGGCTGTTGTCTTCTAAGCGGACTAATTCTATTCTTTGGGTGGAGGTATCGCTGAAGTAGAGGTTGCGGGCTATCCAGTCAAATGCCAGACCTTCGGGTGATTCCAGGCCTAAGTCTATTACCTTCTCGGCTTCCGAGCCGTTTATAAAGGCACGTGATATTGTTTTTAATTTAACATCTGCCCAGTATATTCGGTTCTGTGATATGTCAAAATCTAAAGCGCTGAAACATTTTTTAAAGTGGTATTTATGATTATGGTAATTTATAAATAAGATTTTTAGAAAGATATTTTAAGCGTAGGTACTTTTAAGTTTTGATAAAAATATATTTTTATTAATTTCAATATATTTTTTTTTTTAATAAATAAATTGTAATTTAAAAAAAGTAAAAAATAAAATTTAAAAATTAATTAAAACAGTATTTAATTATTTTTCTAAATTTTAAATAACTAACTAGATAAATTATTGAAATAAAATTTTTTTTCATATTTTTTTCACTAAAAATTTAATTTATAATTAAAAAAAAAAATATCAAATGTCTTAAATTTTAAAAAAATTCAAAATTCGTTTACTTAAAGTAAACTAACAACTTTGAAGACACTACGTGACTGCTGTGACTTGTGAACTATAAAAAAATTAAAATTTTGCTTTATTAAATAATGAATTTTGTTAAATTACACTGTACTTTCTCAAGTACTCACGTTTTTAAAGATATAAGCTCATCCCGATGTAACACTCATTAAGAGCTTTCATTTGAGTACCCACATGCATTTTTGATATATTTTTCATATATACATATATGTAATATATAAAAATATATAAAATATATGAAAAATTGATGTAGGTACTCAAATGAAAGCTCTTGATGAGTATAATTCGAGGATGAGCTTATATTATTAAAAATATCACCAGTGGACAAAATACAATGTCATTGATTTATCATTCACATTTTTTAAGAAATAAGTTTATCCTGATGTTACACTTATTAAGAGCTTTCATTTGAGTACCCACATGCATTTTCATATATTTTTCATATATACATATATAAATATATAAGAAATTGATGTGGGTACTCAAATGAAAAGTCTCGATGAGTGCAACATCAGAATGAGCTTATATCTTTAAAAATATCAATAGTTCACAAGATACAAGGTCATTTCTTAACTAAGTATCTCGAAATTTATAAATTTCATTAAAAAAACCAATTTTATCATATGAATATTTTTGAAACAAAATTTTTCTTCTAATAGTATAGATAAATTCATACAAAAAAAAAAAAAAGTTCATCAAAACTTAAATCTCCCAAAAGTACCATTAAATAATCCTTCCAATTAATTAAATGATAAAAATAATCAACTCACCTGGCATCTTTGACGCCCGTAACAGGAATAATATTATCATTATTAGCATTCTCAATGCTAATTCTCCCAATATTATCTTTCCTCGAGAATAAAAGAAAAGCATCCGGAATAACACAAGTTTTTTTATCCTTCTTCAACTCATACCCAATTTGACACGCACAAATATAATTATTCCCCGGTCTATTCAAGCACAAATGACTACACCCACCATTATTTTTCCCACAAGGATTAGAGCCTTCAATTTTCCCCAACTGAATTGCCTTCACCCCCATAATATCCGGAAGCGGTTCAATAATAATTTCCCTATCCGCCCCCGTAAGTTTATTAGCCCTCTCGACACTTCTTTTTTGCCAATCAGTCCAGTACAAAAAGTCCCCCAAAATAGTCAATCCAAAAAGATGCGGCAGATCTTCCGTAATAATTTCCCTCCTATCCGTTCCGTCCATATTACAAACCTCAATTTTATCCGTCTTAGCATCACACCAGTAAACCTTCCTCCTATCAACATCCAGCGCCAATCCATTCGGCCACGAAATTCCTTTACTAACCAGCAAAATTCTCTCACTGCCATCAAGATTACTGCGTTCAATTTTGGGTTTCTTGACACTCCAATCCGTCCAAAACATCCATCCAAGTTGCGGAGCAACCGCAATAGCCCTAGGATTCATCAGATCTTCATTAACCAACACCTTTCTGTTAGTACCATTCAACCTAGCAACTTGGATCCTGTCCTTATCCGAATCCGTCCAGTACAAATTTCTCGCAATCCAATCAACGGCAATTCCTTCCGGATTGATAATCTCCCTAGTCACCAAATCTTCCTGCCCTGTTCCATTCAAAAACGCTCTTCTTATCGCATGCGCTCCCTGATCCGTCCAGTAAAACATTTCATCAACTGGGTCAAAGTCCACCGCAATAGCCCACTTAAACCCGGTCAGTGGAAGAATCACGTCCGTGTAATCCGGAGAGTCTAAAGACAATTTGGACATTTCCTTTTTCTGCACAATTAGCAGCATATTTTCCGGCCTATCTGCACAGGTGTAATTATTTACCAACTTTATCCCCGTGGGACATCCGCAACTGTACCCAGGAGCTTTGCGGCTGAGTAAACACAAATGAGAGCAATTTCCGTTGTTGTGTCTGCAAGGATTATCAGCATAAGGCTGCCTTTTAGGGTCCCAAATTTCGATATCTCCGGGGATGTACTCACCGTGGAGCAATTCTCGAGGGTGAGATTGACTGCCAGATGACCTGAGGTCATGAGAATGGATGCACCAGGTGGACCAATCAGTCCAATAGAGTTTCTGGTCAAAGAAACTTATTGCATAAGGATAATCTACGCCTTCTTTGATAATTATCCGCTTATTCTCTCCGGAGTAATCTACTACAGCGATAAATTTAAGCCGCCCGTCTGCCCAATAGAGCAATTCGTTGTCATAATCAGCTGTTAGTGCATTGGGCCAAAAGATTTCTTTATCTACAATTACTCTACGGGAATCCGGGTCGCCGTCCATTGCTGCTCGTTCAATTTTAGGGGAATCCCCCCAATCTGTCCAGAAAATAAAACTCCGCATAGGAACGACAATTATTGCTCTAGGCTCGAAAATTTCTGTCCAAAATAATACTTTGCGCTGCGGAGGGCCATCTATGTTAGTTACTTCAATGGTTTTCTTTAAGAGATCCGTCCAGTAGAGCTTCCCCGTGTACCAGTCACAAGCTAAACCATCAGGTTTCAGCAGTTTAGAATTGATCACTGTAAATCTCTCACCTGGTACAGTTCCGTTGGTTTTCACGCACTGGATTATCTCTAGTTCGCCGTCTGACCAGCAAACGAGACGTCTCTCCCAGAAGAAATCTAAAGCGGCTCCTTGGGTTAGATCTTTGACGAGCATTGCGACTTTGTTGCCGCGTGACACATTTGCGACTCGTATGTCTTTTCGAGTTGCGAATAGGAGCAATGAGGAACCTGAAACAATAAAATAATTGTGGTTAGTTGATGTTTAATCACCGTCTGGATTATTTAAATATTATTTTCAATTATGTCGAGGGCTGGGTTAAAGACGAGGAAGTGTGTTTTAAAGATTTATAAATGACACTTAAGATCTTTAATGCCAAAGTTGAGTGACGGGGTTTTTTTTTTTTTACCTTGTGATGCTTTGAAGCTTCACAACAGTGTTCCTGCGCCTCATTATGTACTTTAAACGCATTATTATTCCTTTTGCAGCAATCGAGATGAGAGTCAAATTAAGAGCGAGAGTGAGAGGCACGGGTAAGATTGTATTGAGCGGACAAAGCTAACTTTATGCTACGAAATAATTATCAATTATTTTATATTGTACTAGCAACATTGCAGTCACTGCGTGACTGCAGTGACTTGAGAACTATGAAAAATTGAAATTTTGTTTTATTAAATAATCACTGGTTAAATTGCACTGTATTTTCTTAAATATTGACGTTTTTTAAGATATAAGCTCATCTTGATGTTATACTCATCAAGAGTTTTCATTTGAGTACCCGCATCAATTTTTGATATATTTTTCATATATACATATATGTAATATATATAAATATATAAAAATATATGAAAAATTAATGTGGGTACTCAAATGAAAGGTCTCGATGAGTGTAACTCTAGGATGAGCTTATATCGTTAAAAATATCATCAGTGGACAAAATACAACGTCATTGCTTTATTATTCACATTTTTTAAGATATAAGCTCATCCTGAAGTTACACTCATCGAGATCTTTCATTTGACTACCCACATCAATTTTTCATATATTTATGAATATTCTATATATGAAAAATATATCAAAAATTGATGCGGGTACTCAAATGAAAACTCTTGATGAGTATAACATCAAGATGAGCTTATATCTTAAAAAACGTCAATATTTAAGAAAATACAGTGCAATTTATATATATATATATATATATATATATATATATATATATATATATATAAAATATATGAAAAATTGATGTGGGTACTCAAATGAAAGGTCTCGGTGAGCATACCATCGGGATGAGCTTATATCTTTAAAAATGTCCATATTTCACAAGATAAAAGGTCATTTCTTGATTATGTATCTGAAAATAGAGAATTTTCGAATGCAGCTTAAATATTTATCATCATAAATTGACTATCCTGAAACAAAATTTTTCTTATTCTCTTAATAATATAAATTTCGTCAAAGATTTGTCATTACTTTTTAGAAAGTAAATAAAAAAAATTATTTATTCTTTGAATTTAATTTAAAATAAAAAAAGTTTAAAAAATCTATAAAATTTTATATCTTCAGCTATTACACAATTAAAAGTACAAAAAAAAATAGTAAAACTTGTCCTCTAGGTCTTCAATATTAACTTAAGGTAACTTGGCCTCCAAGGCCAAAAAATATATTAAATAAATAAGTAAGATAAAATCCAATCCATCAGATCAAATCTAAGAACGAGGGATACTAAAAATCCTTATACATTTCATTAATATACTTTTTTATATGGATTTTTTATTTTAATCTCACCTATTCATATCCATAATATCCACCTATATACATCTATATATTTATATATATATCTTTAGTTATCGAATGACAATTCTAAGGAGAAACAAAAAATGTATACTCAGGTTCCTATGGACCGTGAGGTTGATTATTGCGACGGGAAAAAATGTAATGTCGGGGTACAGGTGACGAAGCGTGAGATTAAACGAGAAGTGGAATAGAGAAATATAAAAACTACATGTACTATAAATAAAAAAATAAAAAAAAAAAAAAAACATATACATATAAATCCGTCTGTACATAATATATAAAAAAAAAAAAAAATTAAAAAGGCCCCTATATTTACGCGAGTGGGCACTCATAAGTCTCGTAATCCCAGAGTAATAGGAAAGCACGTTCTACCGAAAAAACTAAAAAAATAAATATCAAGAGGAAACTTTAGTAAAAATGTTTATCTTGAAGAGGTGAAGAGAAAAAAATATGTAGACTATAAAAAAATTGTAACTCATTTATATATATGTATATATATATATATATATATA
>CAJNRD030001117.1:2338243-2365781 GCA_905319865.3 Cotesia congregata | reverse complement strand
TATATATATATATATATATATAGCGACTACGCCAATGAGAAAAGTAACCACAGCGGGCACGCGAGATCATTTCTCGTTGGCAGTCCGTGAACCCAAAGTCCTTGCTGGTTTGTATCCTGGAGTAAGAGAAAAGAGGAGGAGAGAGAAGACGGCAGTTAGCACGCCCCTCTTGCTGCCACAACTGTGCCTTGTTAGCGGCCGTTAGTCTTCTCATATTTTCTCTCCAGCCTCATTCTCTCTTCTTTTATCGCTGGTTATTACTCATCTCCTTTTCTCTTATACATTGAGCCGTGCTAGTTCATATAGGGCCTCCGGAAGAGATTCTCTTGCAGCATCCTTGACACTCTCAGAGTCAAATGAAACAAGATTTAACTTGTGTGTATTGAGTGTAATTAATGTAATTAATAGTACAATAATTTCTTCAGTCTTGAATTTTAAAAATTTTTCAGAATTAAAAATAAATTTTAAAAAAATTTGGAAAATTCAAAAATGCACGCCTCATAATCTGATTTTTCACTATAAAATTGATTGAAATAAAATATAAGCAAAATAATAAAAAGAAAACTCTGCTATGGTTTAGTGGCGCCATAATTCTAATGTGAGGAAAAAAAAATATTGTAATAAAATGTATAGATAGATTTATAAAAAAATACACAGTCGTATATTACTTTTTTATAAATAATAATTTAACGACAGTGAATTGAACGCTCATATTAATTGAGCAAATCTTAAGTGTGTTACTTTAGATAATAAAAAAAAAAAGTTGTATCCTGGAGTAAGAGAAAAGAGGAGGAGAGAGAAGACGGCAGTTAGCACGCCCCTCTTGCTGCCACAACTGTGCCTTGTTAGCGGCCGTTAGTCTTCTCATATTTTCTCTCCAGCCTCATTCTCTCTTCTTTTATCGCTGGTTATTACTCATCTCCTTTTCTCTTATACATTGAGCCGTGCTAGTTCATATAGGGCCTCCGGAAGAGATTCTCTTGCAGCATCCTTGACACTCTCAGAGTCAAATGAAACAAGATTTAACTTGTGTGTATTGAGTGTAATTAATGTAATTAATAGTACAATAATTTCTTCAGTCTTGAATTTTAAAAATTTTTCAGAATTAAAAATAAATTTTAAAAAAATTTGGAAAATTCAAAAATGCACGCCTCATAATCTGATTTTTCACTATAAAATTGATTGAAATAAAATATAAGCAAAATAATAAAAAGAAAACTCTGCTATGGTTTAGTGGCGCCATAATTCTAATGTGAGGAAAAAAAAATATTGTAATAAAATGTATAGATAGATTTATAAAAAAATACACAGTCGTATATTACTTTTTTATAAATAATAATTTAACGACAGTGAATTGAACGCTCATATTAATTGAGCAAATCTTAAGTGTGTTACTTTAGATAATAAAAAAAAAAAATTCGACCAATTTCCCTGCACAGAAAAAAAGGTTCTGAGGCCAAATGGCAATATTTTTAAGATACAAATAAAAATAATATGTTAATAAATTACATCATTGATATTAGAAACACCATGAAGATAAAGTTACAATTAAAAATTCAATTAAAAATGGGTTTCTAACAACTATTTTTATATTTTTAAATTTAGTACCATTAATTAGAATTTAAATATAAACGAAGTAAAATTTAAGATTTTGTTATAATAACTAATATCACAGAATTAATAATTACAAATGACACTGAAGTTAGCAGACGTCTAAAAATGATTGATTTTTTTTTTTTTTAATTAAATTACAACTAAAAAGATATTTATAAAAAATTGCACTTATAGTTTTTTAAGTTTTTAACATATGATATTTTTTTTTAATTGTTCAATTGAAATTTTTTCGATAAAAAATTAATAAAAATTTTCAATTGTCAGCTAACTTCATTTTCATAATTATAATTGGTATTACAAAATTAGCTATAGATGACTCTAAATATACATAGAATAGAATTGTAGATTCACAAAAAGATTTATTAATTAGATTTTAGATTTATCTGATGAGTTCACATGATATGCTTACATGATTACTTATTAAATCTAGACAAAAAAAATAGATTAAGTTAAATCTGATGTAAGAAATTATTATGATCTCTTCCTTTAACTTTTAATTTAATTTATAAGTTAATTTTAAGACAATATATTATTTAAAAATAATTATAATATTAAATTGTTCACAATAAAACAATAAAATCATGTAAGTTGCTATACGGCCTCTGTCTTGTTATATGTTAATTAATAATAATAATAATAATAATAATAATAATAATAATAATAATAATAATAATAATAATAATAATAATAATTTTAACCAAATTAATTCTCTTGCTTTAACAAATACGTATCTTGATCCAAGAAAATTTATTTAAATCAAGAAAATCTTGTTTTTTTTGAGAAAATTTCTCTCTTGCTCCAAAAAATTAAATACAAAGATAGAAGGAAATTTTTATTAATATTTTTATTGATTAACATGTCAAATATTAGGAAGATCAAATAATATTTCATTCTGATTTTTCTCTCTGTGTATACTTCAACGCTTGGCTTATGAGGCGTGCAATTTAATAAATTTATTTTGTACTACATTTATTAAATTTTTAAATAAATGAAAGTACCATAAAATCCACATGTAGAGCATGTTTATGAACAAACAAAAAGGGAAATTTAGCGTCTAAAATTGACGTCTAGACGTGATTCAATTTTAAATTAATGGCTGTCGGGGATAATGATGAAGGAGTGAATGCAAAGCAGGTGGCGAAGGAAAGGAGAATAAGGTAGAGTGATGAACAGCACGAGAGAGGGCTGACCCCAGTAGTCTGTAGCTGTACCAGCACTACACCATCTACATCATCTTAGGGTAGAGTAGTAGACCTTACTCACAAACACCACCATCCTTACAATATCACACACGATTATTTCAATGAGAATGAGAGCAAGACCAAAAAAACCTCATACTTTATCGTTCATGTATGATTCAATTCAAATACGTCGACCAAAGCAAAGCAAAGCAAAGCTAAGCTAAGCAAAGTAATATAAAGCTCCACTCCATTCCACTCCACTCCAATTGTTCCTGCTATTAAGCTTATAAATAATTCGCTCTTGGCTATTGCTCTTTGATAAATATTAGGAATTTTTTATCCGTCTCTGCTTGAGCAAGCTATGGAGAATTACCATACACAACGCTTGGTATTGTATCTCCTGGAGCGGAGATAAGAATAAAAATAAGAATAAGAATAAAAATAAAAAGATACTTTAACAAAAAAATATTTTATGATTTTTAAATAATCTACGTGGACTTTAAATTGGATAGCTTCTGCACTGATAGAAGGATTTATTAACTATTAGTAATTTAATTTATTAAATTTTAATAATTATTTTTTAATATTCAATAAATATTTATTTGAGAGGAAAGTACATTTATTTAGTTAATAAATATTTTGTTGAGTTAATTTGTTTTGCTTGCAATATCAAATAATACGAAGATTGCTTATAAACAAAAATCATTCTTATAAATTATCTATATTATTAAGAATAAGAAAAATTTTATCTTCGGGGTATATAATTAAGGAATGACCTTGTATCTTGTGAACTACTGACATTTTTAAAGATATAAGCTCATTGTGACATTATACTCACCGAGACCTTTCATTTGAGTACCCACATCAATTTTTCATATATTTATATATATTATATATTATATATATATGTATATATGAAAAATATATCAAAAATGCATGTGGGTACTCAAATAAAAGCTCTTGATGAGTGGTATTCTAGGATGAGCTTATATCTTTAAAAATGTCAATATTTAAGAAAGTACATTGCAATTTAATAAATATCTTATGAAATATCGACATTTTTAAAGATATAAGCTCATCCCGACATTACACTCATCAAGACCTTTCATTTGAGTACCCATATCAATTTTTCATATATTTATATATATTATATATATGTATATATGATAAATATATCAAAAATGCATGTAGGTACTCAAATGAAAGCTCTTGATAAGTGTAACATCAGAATGAGCTTATATCTTTAAAAACGTCAATAATTAATAAAATACAGTGTAATTTAACAAAAGTCATTATTTTATAAAGCAAAATTTTTGTTTATTTGTTCGCAAATCACAGCAGTCACATAGTGACTGCAAGGATGCTAGTTTGCATTAATTATATTAAATTTCAGTAACTTATATAGTAAAATACCAAATTCTATCACAGCTCATAATTATCTTTTATATTTTTAAATATTGAAAACGTTAATTTATTTAGTGAATTTAATTATTATGTATTCCAGCTATAGGCTTATAAAAAGTATCAAAAGAAAATTGCTATTTTTCCTTTTTATTTCAAATAAATATTTGTTAACTGTCAACAAATATTCATTAACCATAATAAATATTTATTAACAGTTAATAAAGCTTATTAATAAACAAATTCTTCTATCAATGTACTTTTTCTTTTTCTATTATAATTTACTAATTTCTCTCAAAATTTTGTATTATCAAAGTATATAAAGCCAATTAGCATATAAATAAATAAATTTCAATCAAAACATAATCTAAAATTTGTTAATAATGAATCATGAAATAAAAAATCACCAGATAAAGAATAAACTAAACTAAAAAGATACTTTGCATTTGGAGGATTTGATTTTAGCGAGCGCATACACCTGAGAGCATTATTTATATTGTGGCTTGTTAGGAGGCTGGCAAGAAAGACGGAAGATGCCTTAGGGAAGAAAAAAAGCTAGGTATAAGCCTTAAAGAGGAAGATAGACAGAGCGAAGTAAAACGCAAGAGTAAGACAGATCTAGAAGGAGGGTCTACATTCCTGAGGTTCGGATCCCTCAGCCGTTCTGTTGTTGTTATGTAGTGATGTAGTGAAACGTTGCTGTATACAAGGATCCCTGTATAATATCCTCTGTCCTCTTCATTCTCATTTCTTCCTCTTATTTATATTATTATTCCACATCTTTCCTCCTCTGTTCTATTCTCTGGGTCTTTTTTTTTTTTTTTTTATCAGGATAGGAATGAATACACGTACCCCGTAGTAGTTTAGTATATTAGTAGACAAGACTCGGATTTCTAGTCTGAGCATTGTATTCCATTTGGTATATTCAACTATTTATATTTATATTTATATTTTCCATTTAACCTTGTGTTCTGCTCAGTCTACATCTTACTAGCTTTCATTTTTGGTAGTGCTACCTATATATCGTCGAGTTGTTCAAGTCCTTTTCCTTTTCCTTGTCCGGCTCCGGCAACAACGCACGTTTATGCTACGCTTCCAGCTTCCAACGGAGCGTATGCACACCTTACCACACGTTTTTTTAGTTATTCTTCAGCATTACCTTTTATGCCAGTCCTTTTGGTTGTAAGAACTCCCGAGGAGTCCTTTGGGCGGGGGTGCTAGCGAGGAAGTGATTAAAGTGATCCAGCTTTTTTCTTCTATTGTCAAACGATTTATTCACACACTGGAGTTTTATTTCCTACTACTTCCAAATTCACGCCAATAATGTTTTATTATTACTTTTATAGCTTTAATTTTAGAGCTAGAAATTTTATTTATTTATTTATATTCCAGGAGAGTATTTGTCAGTCAAATATTAATAGAAGACACAAAGCATGGATTTTAATCTTCAATAGAAACTCTAACAGCCGTTGTGTAAACATAGAAGCTATAAAAACCAGAGAGTTTACACGGACTAGTTTGCGTATAGTAGTCGGTCTATTGTATGTACCAAATTAAAATATGTTATTAGTATATGGAAAGAACAAGATGACACTGGATACTATCTCAGATACATGTAGTGAAAAAAAATTTCAGATTCACAGAAAGAAAAATTTCTTGGCTCAACAAAATTTGTCGGGTGTCTGAAGGAAGACCAAAATTGTGTTAGTGTTGGCTGAAGTTAAAATTTTTATTAAAATTCTATTCTTGGTGAAATTAATTCTTATTATCATAAATACTTTATATAATAAATTTTTATATTTTATCAAGATTTTTAGATACTTTAGGGAAGCAGGGCAACCTACTTCAGCTGAGAAAAAAATTTTCTCACCTTGAAAAAATTTTTCTCTTGAATATTTGATACCCTTTTTATATTTTAGCGTGCAATTATATATATTGAATGAAAAAAAATGATGAAATATTATTTGATCTTGCCATTAGACTTGTTAATCAATAAAAATATTAATGAAAATTTACTTCTATTGTTATACTTAATTTTTTAGAGCAAGAGAGAAATTTTCTCAAGACAAGAAAATTTACTTTTATCAAGAACTAAATTTTTTGGAGCAAGAAGCTGAATTTTCTCAAAACAAGATTTTTTTGACTTAAATAAATTTTCTTGGATCAAGATATGAACCTTTTTTTCTATGTAGTAGCTAGTATAATGAGTGACATCTGAATTATACTAGCTACTATCTGAATTTTTTTTCAGTCAATATAATCTGGAATGATATCCAGTGTTATCTTGTTCTTTCCATGTACTTAGATTGCTGGGTAATTAATTACCAATTAATTTATAAATTGCATTTTTAATTTTTTTAAATTTCTAATTGTCAATTTTTTTTGCTATAATTTGTTACAAAAATTTTTTAGACTATTAAATATCTGCTAAATTAATTTTCATATATATTTTATACTACTTTAATAATTAATTATTATAATTATAATTATTTATAATACTGAAATTAAAAGACATTTGATAGTTCTATTTAATAAATTTGTAATAAAAACTTTGCACAATTTTTTAGGCATAGAATTTTTTTTTTTTAACTTTTTAAAAAATATCAAACTTCAGTATTATAAAAAATAAAAAATATTGTAAATAATAATAATAATAATAATAATAATAAAATAACTTACCAAAAGCAGAAGATACGAGAGTGCACAAGATGTAGGCAGCGAGGGCGCCCCTCAGTTTCCCCAGAGCCATTCTAAACCCGTAAGGCATTTACGTTTTTCACATACATTTCTATGACAGGCGTTTGCTTTTTATCCTCTTAGAGTAATAACTTATTTTGTCGTAATTTAATATTATTTTTTTCAACAGCAACAAACATATATAAATTATCAACCGTCATGAGAACCTGGACAGTAAACAACACTCAGTCATTGAACAACAACAACAACAATAAATTTGTTGCATTACTCCGGCGTGTAATATTGACAAACAAAATAACAATTATCATTTATCATTAAATAAAAACATTCACTTGTTGATTTATAAGTATAAAAGCTGGTTATTTTTTATGTTAACAATTAATTACTGGCTAGTTAAAAAAATAAAATAAACAATCACACTTCTCTGCACCGAGAAAGTGAAGCGTCAATTGCCCATTGCCATGCTCGGCACGAACTGAATAGAGGGATTGATACTCGGACTCAGATGCTGGAGATTGCTGGCTCTACATATACTTATATGTTAAAATATATAGCATGATTCTGATGTATAATCAGAGCTGGGAGCAAGGCGACTTTTTACTACGCGTCAAGAAATTTAATTTAATGAATTTTCTTCATTATTTTTTAATTATTATTTTTAGGTAATTATTATATACCTAGTTGTTCTTTTTTCAAAAGCAAACTCATTTTTTTAAATTTTGTTGGCCATAAATCAGTTTTAAGGCTAGTTTTTAATGAAAACAGTCGCGCATGCGCAGTTTTTAAAAATATTTTTAAAAATATTTTTTTAGTTATAATTTAATAATTTAATTTGGGTTGCAATCAACTAGTCAGACTGACAACATTTCGAATTAATAAATTACTAGAACATAAAAAGTAAATATTAAATGTAATTTAAAATAATAAATTTTACAAATTTTAAAATTCCGAAAAATATAATCTTAAATAAAGAAAAAACTAAAGCTATATTAATAGAATCTTTTAAAGTCACAAAGTCTGAATAAATTAAAAAAAAACACAAAAACGAAAATTTGTACGCCAAAATGAATGAATAGACGAACACTCATTTAGCCCAAAAATGTAAATAGTTTTATACTTAGATCTTTGAAATTTTTTTAAATTAAATGAAAATTAAGTTAGCCGATAATTAAAAATTTTTAGAATTTTTTTTTAATGAAAAAATCATTACAAAAAAAAATTTTCACTCAAGTAAAAATCTTCAAAAACTATTAGTGCAATTTTTTAAAAATATTTTTTAGTTATAATTTAATAAATTAAGCAAAATAAAAAAATAAAAAATGTCAGCTAACTTTATTATTATTTAAATTAATTATTTCATAATTTACAGCTTGTAAAGGTTCGGAATGTTGTCGATCTGACTGGTTGACCGCAACTCTTTAATTTAATAATAATCTTGAACATTAATTTGTTTACAAATAAATTATGACATTATTGATACTTTTACTTTTTATTCAATAAATATTACTAAAAAATAAATTAATTTTAACAAACTGGAAATTGGAGTAAAAAATAATATTTTTCTTAATTTACTTAATTTTTTTTTTATTACAAAATTTGTTTTATAATTAGAAAAAAGTTACAATAATTTTACTTTTACATTGCCGCAAAAAATATTTTATTTTATTTAATAATTTTTATTACTAATTTTACTTTACGTTTAATTTGATTTATAGATAAGTGCAAATTAAATTATTGGAATGTTTATTTACTTAAATTAATATTTTTAATCTCGACAAATTAAATGTAAATTTTTATTGTCAATTGAAATGCAGCGTTACAAGTCTATTCAATTTACCCCGGTTCAATTCTACGACAAAATATCTATCCAGTGTTTTAATTACACTAAAAAAAAATTACAAGGTCTGAAAAATTAATCGATCTGAACCAGAGTAATAACATATATTCCGATAGGCCTGTAACAGTGCCAATTAAAAAATTAATTTGGCACTTTTATTTAAATTTGATAAACAAAAGTTAATTCCAAAAAATCAATCTCAAATATTAAATTTAAAATAAAAATTCATAAAAATTTCCAACGACTTTTTTTTCCTATTCATTAATGATATTATTTTAAATATTTTTAATTTTTTTTTTTTTTAATTTTTTTTTATATAAAAAAAATGAAGAAGAAAGAGATATTTGATACGACTCGACAAAATAAAATACATTTTTTTTATTTATATATTTTACTATTTTTTTTCTATGGAAATTATTTTTAATGAGATCATTTTGTCCTTAGCTTTGGCATTTCACTCACTATTTGTTTATCTTTCAATCTTATGTCTACATTTATTTTTTTTTTATTTTTCATTTTTAACTTTAACTCTAATTGTTGCAAAAATAATATCAATTGAGGCACACTTTTTTTTTATTAAAAAAAAAAACCTCGTGTTCCTGGTGATCTTTTATGTAAGATGTATTATATGCCTGCAGTTTTTGTTTAAAAAGTTAGTCATAAGTCTCTGATATTAATATCAGTTGACGACACGTCAAGCAATTTGTCCGATGGTTTTCTATAAAAACACGAATTGAAAAGTTACTTCAAGGGTAACACCACTGTTTATTTGAGTTTTTTTATTAAAAAAATTTATTTGAGTTTTATTGTCATTATATTTTTAATTCAAATTAAAATTTTTTTTATTAAAGTTGTTAAATTATCAAAAAATATAAATAACTAATTTAATGGGTGTTATTAATTTATTAAGTAAAATAAAAATTACCAATTTCTCCTCTTTGTTGAACCTCGTCAATTCTTGGTGGATTTGCAATTGGAGCTACATAGCGGCCAAGACCTTTTTATACAGCAAGAACGATAATTGATTAGTAAAAAGACTTTATTTTAATTTATATTTAAATAAAATCAAAATTACCATCTGGTCCTACTTGTTGAACACCTTGAACATCGACTTGTTGAACACCTTGAACACCGACTTGTTGAACACCTTGATCACCTAATTCTGGATCATTTTCTGGATCTCTGGATATTTGAGATAAAAAATCACAAAAAAAGTGTTTTTTTTTACGCTGAAACTCAGACCCCTCCCTTTTTAATATTTAAAATACATAATATATATGATTATGCTAAGTGCGCAGGCGCTAGAGAAAAAAAAATAGTGGAGATATCACTGGGTATAATTCAAAATTTTACTGAGTATAATCTGAGAATTAATCCAGTGTTATCTTGTTCTTTTTTTCATATATTTTTCCCTTAATTCCTCAATTAAGATTTATAATAAATCATTCAAATTTTTTGCTAATCTAAAAACTTTAATTCTAAAATTTCGACTTTATTATTATTATTAGAAATTAAAATTTAAAAAATCGGGAATAATAATAATAATAATAATCCTATTATTATTAGTATTATTATTATTTCAGAAAAAAAATTATATCAAATACACATTATTATTATTATTATTATTATTATTATTATATTCCTAAGAAAAAATTATGAGACATTTTTTTAGAAAATTAAATATTAAACAATTTTTATTAAAAAAAATTTTTTTATTTCAAAATAAAAGACCCAGTTATTGACACTGGCCTAGTTGTTTGACACTTGCAATTTTATTTTAATTAAAAAAATAAAATGTTCTCGAAAAAATTAATTATCTTAAAATTTATAACTAAAAAATTATATTTATTAATTATTAGATTTGATTTATTTTTTTTTTTTAATTAAAATAAAATTGCATGTGTCAAGAATTGGGTCTTTTACTTTACCAATATTATCCCTTTAGTATAAAAAATTGAACACCATTAATTATTTTTTTTTAAATTAAGGCAAAAATCTTGGCCACAGTCCTTATCAATAATAATAAAGTTAGCCGACATTTTTGATTTTTTTAGTTTGCTTAACTTATTAATAATAACTAAAAAATATTTTTAAAAAATTGCATTTATAGTTTTTAACAAATGAAAAAAATTTTTTTTTATAATAATTCTTTAATAAAAAAAATCATAAAAATTTTTAAATGTCGGCTAACTTTATTTTTATTCCTTATCAATCCTTCCATTAACTGGTTGTCAAAAACTCCGAAGGCATGTGTCCAGCATCTCCATAGCCACGCAATACAACTCTGCCACTAGGTTGAATAGAAATCCAGGTGATGCTCGCATGCTTGAGCGAGAACCTTGACCAGGCTTCTGGAGGGAATTGCAAAGCTCTGCAAACAAAGTACCTGATGACATTAGCATGGCACACAATTATCGTATAAGAATCCTTCTCCTGTTTAGGACTGGCGCGATGAAAGTATTTCCTAAAGGCAGCTTCGATCCTGGGTCCGTCTTGGAAGTACTGGATCCCGGGTCTCCAGCCGCCGAACGGCGGCTCGGGTAAAATAGGACAACCTTCAACCAGAAGACTGTCATCAACGACGGGTACGTTGGGCAAGCTGGTCTCTATAATCTTCGCTGTCTCTTGGGCTCTGGTCATCGTAGACCTGACGAGCTGAGAATAAGGCAGAGCCAGGTGCTGCAAGCGCTTGCCAGTACAATCAGCTTGATTTCTTCCCAGTTCAGTTAGAATTCTCTGGGTGTCCGTTGATCCACTTAAGTTATACTGTCCGTGGCGAATTAAGAGAACGTGTCTAGCTGCTCGCGGCTTGTGAGCCTCGATTTCGGCGTTGTACTTGTTCTCGTCGGTTATTGCTTCTAATTTTTTAGGCTTTATCAAACTTTTTGGGTCTCTGCGGTCCCAATTGCTGTCCCATTTTATAGAAGGTGTCAACTCACCTAAATAAATATATAATTTGTGTTTTGATTTTTTTTTAATAATTAAATTATAATAGAAAAATATTTTTTAAAAATTGCACTCATAGTTTTTTAAGTTTTTTACAAATGAATTTTTTTGTAGTAATTTTTTCAATAAAAAAAATTCTAAAAATTTCGGCTAACTTATATAATTTTCATAATAAATATATTTAAAATAGAGCTAAAAAAAAATTATATTATAAATAATGTTGATGGTTTTAAAAATATATATAGTTATTAAGAATGTATATATTTATTTATTATATTTTAAAGAAATTATTTATGTTTATATATATATATTGTAAATATTAAAGTTAGCAGTCATTAAATGATTTTTTTTAATAAATAAATTTTTTCAAAAAAATTTTTTTTCTACCTTTTTTTGCCATAATTTGTTAAAAAATTTTTTTAAATTATCAAATAATAAATTATAAATATTATTATTACTCACCAACTCCTGGGAACTTAGGCGTGTTATTGTACGGACTTTCGTATTGTTCTTTAGGAGACACGTAGCCGTTGTAATAAATAGCAGCAGCTCCACTTACAGTTCCAACTCCTAGAACAGCTGCGAATTTTTGAAATCTTGAAAATTTTGACATTTTTTATTTGATTTAATTTTTGCTGCCACGTGTGGATAAATATAACCTGATCTAATAAATTAAATCATTCCACTAAATCCTAAAATTAAAATAATAATTATTATTTTCTCTTTTATTATTCATATAAAATTAATAATGATACTAAAATTAGCTGACAATTATTAATTTTTTTAATTTTTATAACAAATTAATAACAATAAAAAAATTCTTCTAAAAATTTTAACCAAGAATTTTTTTATTAAATTTTTTTCATAATAATTTAATTGCTAAAAAATTCTTAATGTCTTTCAACTTCAGTGTCATAATTAATAAATAATAATTTTACCTTAAAAAAATATTTTTATATTTATTATTTGTTTAACTTAGACTAATTTTTTTGTTACAAAAATATAAATATAAACAATAATGACAACAGTAACCGAAGTGACTAGTAACGCCATCTTGCATTCTTTGCTTATTTTAGTTCTTTTTTTCACCACGTGGCGCAGCACGCTTTTTTTTAATTTCAGAAAACTAACAAACTAACCTCGGGACTGCAATACTGTAATGTGCGATTGTTTTGTTTTTTTTTTAACTGAATTATTGGAAAATAATTATTGTTGTGGATTGTTGTGTTGTAATAATTAAAGTTTGTAATTAATAATGGATGCATGTTTAAATTGTGGGGGTACTGAATTCCATGCGGAAGCTGGATTTTATTACTGCAATGAGTGTCACATGCAAAATGAGGTGATTATTAAGTATTTATGCCGGAGATTGTTTTTTTTTTTTTTTTTGTATTAATTAATGTGAATTAATTAATGTAAATTTTTAGACAAAAAAAGAACAAGATGTGGAGTTTACCCATGACTCGAAGACGCGTCTGACCTCAACTAGGATTCAACAGGCGAAAAAAGCTCTGGATGAAGGTTATTTCAAAATTTATAATGAAAATTAATTAGCAATTAATTTAGCAGATATTTAATCATTTTTAGAACTTTTATTAATAAACAAATTACGGCAAAAAAAAAATTGACATAGAGAAATTTTAAAAAATTAGAAATGCAACTTTTTAAAAATAATTTAATTGTTAAATAAGATTATAAATTAGTCAAGTGACAGCTAACTTTAATTTCAAATTTATAAGTAGTTTTAGATTTGATAATTGTAAAAAAAATTGGTAAAATTTCAAATGGATTTTAAAATAAAAATTTATTACACTAAAATCAGCTGACATTAAAAATTTTTTTTAATTAATTAAATTATAACTAAAAAAATATTTTTCAAAAATTAGATTTATATTTTTTCAAATTTTTAACATGTCAATTTTTTTTTTATATAAAAAAAATCATCAGATGTCTACTAATTTTATTTTCATAAAAAATTTGTTTTTTTTTTTTAAATTAATAATAATAAAATTTAGACATTAGATAAATTTTAAGACATTTTAACAATAATAATTAATAAGTTTCTCTTTGATCAATAATTTTCTAATTAAATTTCTATTATTCCAGAGGACAGACGTTTAACTTCCTGGGAGAAGTATAATTTCATTTTAATTGGTTTGACAAATGAATTAATTCAAGTGGGAGCAAAGGAAAACCTTAAAGTGGTAGTCGCACAACTATGGTCCGCTTACTTGGCGAAACTTGAAGTTGCTTTTGTGTCTACACATAGAGAAGCTCGTCCTAAACTTTCCAAAAAATTCGACAAAAAGTAGCAAAATTATTACTCATGTATTTTCCACAATATCCAAACTAATAATATTAATTTCTTAATTCTCAGAGATGCTGAAATTATTTATCAAAAAGTATTTGAAAAAAAGAAGAAAAAAAAAATAAAATATGCTGGTAGCGTAACTAGTGGTAGCAGCGCTAGTACGTCAACGTCTGTCCGACAAGTGGCTAAACGAAAGGTTTTTATCAATTTAATATTACTTTAACAAATAAATTAAATTGTTGCTTATTAAAAAAAATTTTTTAGAGACTGTTATTTGATTCTGACTTAAAGTCTCAAGTTTCGAGCACCACAGAAGCTGAGTCTAGTGTTGCAAGCCAGTCAAGTGACGGCGAGCTTTCGGATGGATCTAATTCTTCATCTAAAAGCGGACCTAAAGGACGAGGAAGGTTAGATAATATTTAAGATAAAATTTATATTAATATTTTAATAATTAAAATTATGAAAATTAAATTAGCCGACATGTAAAAATTTTTATAAGTTTTTACTATTGAAAAAATTATTACAAAAAAATTTCATTTGTAAAAAATATTTTTTCGTTTTAATTTAATTATTTAAAAAAAATTAAAAATGTCCGCTGACTTGAGTATAATATTAAAATTTATTATCTTTAGATTACAGTTCAACGCATTAGCAAGAGAAGAAATAAAATTAGTCACAGAAAAGGCTAAAAAAGTGCGAAAAAAATTCCGAAAAAAATTTATAGCTACTAGTCAGTCTCTCACATCTAGATATGGACCCGATATAATTACTCCGATAAAATTATGGGCACTTCTTTATTTAGCTCTCAGAATTAACAATGAAGATATTCATGTGTCTGATATAATGAGGTATTTATTTATTTATTAAGTACAAACTCCAATCGGCAATATACAATATTATATATTTTAACAGTATAAATATAAATGTAAGAGATAATAGAGATTTATAGAGGTATTAATTTATATGAACATAATTAGCTGAGTTTATAATACGTATAAGAGAAAGATTAAAAAAAAAAAATTGTAAAGTTTAACATGGAGGATATATAATACTCAATAATAAGTAAATAGCACATACTTAATAGTTCTTATGAAATTATCGAAGGTTCCAGACTATAGAAGTCGACTTGGTCATGCAACGAGTTTACAAGTGTTACAATCCAGTTCTGGGGTTCATTTATTACATAGTTTTTAATATAATTTACTATTTTAATTACATGTAATAAATTTAACATGTATTTATTATTTTGTAGATTCATTAGAGATGGACATTTATCTTATTATAAATTGGACCATTTTATCCCCTCGGATATAACCTTTACAAAAAAAGAAGCGGTTCGAATGAACACATTTCGGATGCTTCATCATTCAAGCTTACTACCACCCATCGAACGATTGAAAAAATCTTTGCGGGTTTGGAAGTTTCCGGAACCCAACTTACTGACATTGATAAAAAAATACTGTACAGAATTACAGTTACCCAGTACGTATCATGATATTGTAGTATATATAAAAATAGATGTGTATTTTTTTTTGTTTGATTAATTGACTGTTTATTACTATCTTAGACGGTGTTGTTCAGTATGCAGAACGAATTTTGGCAAAGTGGCCACCAGGACACAATTTTGACAATAAAAAGTACCATAAATTTCCTAACTACGAAGCCAAAGCCATGGCAATTGTTATCGTTGTTATGAAGATGCTGTTCGGATTGGACGGAGTCACCGAAAATGAAATGAGCCGAGTTATTGAAAGACTAAATGAGTAAGTAAATGTCAATAGTTCACAAGATTCAATGTAATTTATTAACTATTGACGTTTTTAAATATATAAGCTCATTCTGATGTTACACTCATCAAGAGCTTTCATTTGAGTACTCACATGCATTTTTGGTATATTTTTCATACATACATATATATAATATATATATATCTATATATATAAATATATAAAATATATGAAAAATTAATGTGGGTACTCAAATGAAAGGTCTTGATGAGTGTAACATCGGGATGAGCTTATATCTTTAAAAATGTTATTAGTTGACAAGATACAAGGTCATTTCTTTATTATTGACATTTTTAAAG
Organism: Cotesia congregata; assembly: GCA_905319865.3. NCBI lineage: Eukaryota > Metazoa > Arthropoda > Insecta > Hymenoptera > Braconidae > Cotesia > Cotesia congregata. Next base: position 2,349,708 of record CAJNRD030001117.1, on the reverse strand, counting down.
ATATAAGCTCATCTCGATGTTATCCTCTTCGAGACCTTTCATTTAAGTACCCACATGGCAATTTTTATATATTTTATATATATATGGTATTTGTGAAATATATAAATATATAAAAAGCTCTTGATGAGTGTGACATCGGGATGAGCTTATATCTTTAAAAATGTTATTAGTTGACAAGATACAAGGTCATTTCTTTATTATTGACATTTTTAAAGATATAAGCTCATCTCGATGTTATCCTCTTCGAGACCTTTCATTTAAGTACCCACATGGCAATTTTTATATATTTTATATATATATGGTATTTGTGAAATATATAAATATATAAAATATATGAAAAATTGATGTAGGTACTCAAATGAAAGGTCTCGATGAGTGTAACATCGGGATGAGCTTATATTCTTTAAAAATGTCATTAGTTGACAAGATATAAGGTCATTTCTTTATTATTGACATTTTTAAAGATATAAGCTCATCTTGATGTTACACTCTTCGAGACCTTTCATTTGAGTACCCACATATATTTTTGATATATTTTTCATATATACATATATATATAATATATATAAATATATAAAAATTGATGTAGGTACTCAAATGAAAGGTCTCGATGAGGGTAACATCGAGATGAGCTTATATCTTTAAAAATGTCAATAGTTCTCAAGATACAAGATCATTTCTCAATTATGTATCTAATGATATAGCATTTTCGAATGTAGCCTAAATACTTATTATAATAATATGACTATCCTGGACACAAAATTTTTCTTATTCTCTTAATAATATAGATGAGCATAAATAATTTTAATCGACATAAAAAAATTTAACTGATTAATATTGTATTGATCGCTGTAAATATATAATTTAATATAAACTTAGTAATGCTATAAAAATAGTTATTGATTTAAGGATTACATAAACAAGATAAAGTTAGTTGGACTAAATATAGAAAATATTAATTACAGAGTTGCCGAGGAAAGAAGAATACTTGACGCAAGACTCTTCAGTTTTCGCGAATGGCAGCGTTACATCCAGTGTCGTCGACGCACACTGATAAATGAGCACTTCCCGAGCAAAGTGCAGTATGAACCATTTTCACTAGGCAATAGCCACCTTTGCGTAAACTTCCATCAATCACTCGACGATAAAAGAGACCAGCCGACTATTGGAGATATGAAGCATAATTACACCCCCAGAGCTTTATTAGACTCCATGGTTGATAGTATCCATGAAATGGCTAACAATTTACAAGATCCTAAACCGTCCAAAGTTTTTACTCCATCTTTGACACCTCAGCACTCTTATCTTCAGCAATTACTTGAAGATACAAAAGATACTGAGCGAACTTTACCGAGTATTCTTCTGCAAGATTTTCCTAATACAAAAATAGGATATATAAAAAATCCTGAGTCGTAAGTATTCTCTCTTTTTTTTTATTTACAATTTCTTCTTTAAAAAATAAAATTTTCTTATAATACTAAAGTTAGCTTTGTTAATTTTTTGAGTTTTTTTTTAATTATTAAATTATAACTAAATAATATTTTTAAAAAATTGCACTTATAGTTTTTAAAGTTTTTTAAAAATTATTTTTTTTTTTTTTAATTTTTTTGTAATTAAAATTAATATTTTTTAAAGATTGCACTTATAATAGTTTTTAAAGATTTTTAAAAATAATTTTTTTTTTTAATAAAAAAAAATTCTAAAAATTTTTTAAATGTCGGCTAATATAATTTTCATATTTTTTTTCAGACTCAAAGAACTTGCAGCTCAATGTGACATCGAACTCAATATCGTCTACAATTCAGCGTCTTATGTAAGAAAAGTTATGCAAGTATTTGAACCGCTTACACCTAAAATAACTTTAATGCAAGGATTAAAAAAAATTCACAATAATTTAACACGTGTCGAAGCTCCAACTAATAAGACAATTTCTCAAATGTCAGACGACCCTTCCGATTATTTATACCGCAAGCGTTCAGGTAAAATTCTTTTAGAGACAAAAAAACAGCGACTTTTTAATAAAATGATGAAATTGTACCAAGAGCAAAGGTTAATTTTGGAGAAACAATTTTATGAACAAAATAATCAAACTATTCAAAAGTCTCCTGAAGAAAGTCAAATTATCCAGAATGAATTTTGCGAAAGCAATCAAAATAATCAAGACAATGATTACTTTGGATTCGGGCAACTGCTTCCGAATGGAAAATTAAAAATTCCAGAGGGTGACTCCGATTCTGATGACCCTCCAGAGAAAGAAGATAAGCTTGGTAATATTCTTTTGTCAAAGTTTGAAAAACAATCTATTGTAAATCCAATTTCTAATCCTTGGGCCACTAAGAAGAGATTTAGAAATCCGTGGTATGAAACGGTGAAACATAATAGACCCAGGCCGCATCCTCTTGTTCCTTATTCAAGGTGGTATAAGCAGAAAATAGAAGCTCTTAATGCTGCTGAAGAAAAAACAAAAAATACAGAGTCTGCTGTTAAAATTATTGAGCCGGAATCAACAATGTCGGATATTGTAGTGATTGTTGATGATAATAATAAAAATAAAGAAAATGGAATTGTAGAAGAAGAAAATGAAGGAAGAATTATTTATTTAAGTGAAGATAAAAAAAATGAAGCTTCAATTGAAAATATAGATTTAAATCAAGTTCCAATTTTAATTTTAGATGATATTATTGAAGTTGAAACAATTGAAAATAAAAATACTGAAATTGAAATAATTAAAAATAAAAATAATGGAATTGAAATAATTGATAATAAAAATAATAAAATTGAAAATAAAAATACAAATGAAGTTTTAGTGGAGATTTTAGAAGAAAATGAAGAAAATGGAGTTTCTGAAAATGAAATGCAAATTGATTTTGAAGCTATTGAACATAAAATAGAAATTGATATTAAAAATGTTCCAATTATTGAAATGAACGAACCAGAAGCTGTTGAGCTTAGTGACGATTTTGATGATATAATAATTAATGATGATGATGAATCTGCTAAAGAAACTGATGATAATCCGGCACCAGAAAAAGATAAAGATAAAGAAGTTATTATTAACGATGATTCTTCTGATGACGAAGTATCAATTTTAACTGAGCGTATTGACTCACGTCCTGACGCTAATCAAAAAGATTCATTGCCTGAGAAAGAACTGCTGACTTTATTTATTCCTTACAAACAGTATTGGCTATTGAGAATCTCCGGATTTCATGAAACCATGCTCAAGCATTTCAGGTTACTAGAACGCGAGTTTCCAGCTAATTTCCGATGGCTTTTTCGCGAATGCGTCAATATTATCGAAGTTAATCCTCAAGTTCTGTACAAAGAAATTTGCTTGGTGGAGAGTTACTATACTGATGTTCTTGCTCCTGATGAACATATGGAAAAGTGCGAAGAATATAATACTAAGTGGTTTCGGTCTAAATGCAATAGGACGCATATTACAAGAAGATGGACTACTGGGACGGATAAATAAAGACTGTGAATTGATATTGATAAGTGATTACTTTGTTACCTGATATTAATTTTAATAATAATTATTAAGGGTTTTATAACAATACTTAGTTTTTTTTTTTTTTTTTTAAGCAAAAATCAATGCTTATAAATAGTTTATTATTAAAAACAAATTATTAATAATAATAATAATTAATAATAAATAAATATATTATTAAAAAATAAAAAAAAATAAATAATATAGTTTTTCTTATTTATGTAGTCAATTATTTCTAATTTAATTTCAATTAAAGTTTAATTTTCTTTTCTTAAAATTTCTTCCTAAAATTTATATCTTCTAAAAGCTTTTACTAACCACTTTATTTTTCAAAACATAAATAATGATTAAAAGTATCATCTTCTTAAGCAAAATAATATTTGACTAAAAATTGATAAATGAATGTCTCTCCCCGAAACCAAAGTTGGAGTGACTCCACTGTTATGTGACAGCACTAATGATATCATCCAAATTTAAAGCTGGCGACAGGTACTTGATTAATATTCTTATATAAAATCACGCGCAAATCTTTATGAACATTATTTTTGAAATTTGTTCAAAATGTTAAAATATTAAGAGTGAAATAAAACTTACTCATAAATTATATTATTATTATTGTAATTATTTATTATAATTTACAATAATAATTATTATTATAACTTTTTATAAATATTTGACAAATTTTTTAATTTTTTTAATAGATATCTTATGGCAAAAAAATTGACATTTGTTCCTAAAAATTATTTAAAAAAAATTTCTACATTTCAATTTTTTTTTACCATAATTTATTTGTTATAAAATTCTTAAAATAATAAAATATGTGCTAAATTAATTTTCATCAAAAAAATAGACTTGTAAAAATAAAAAAAAATTAAAAATGCAATTTTTTAAAAAAATAATTTTTTGGAAAAAATTTAATTGTTAAAAAAATAAAGTGACAGCAAACTTTAAAATCACAAAAAAAATCTATTAATATTTCTCTGAACTCCAATTTAATTTATTCAGACTTACTTTTCAGTCCACCTGATAGTTGGTATACACAGAAGAGCTTTTACATGAGTAAGTATATAATATCAGTGAGTATCGCGCAATAAAACATAAATTCCCGTATAGTAGTGAATACTCGCAACTGTTGCGCTCTCTTACCGGGGGTGCGCTCGGGAATACTCGGGATCATTCGGCTGAGAGTTTCTCCCCTTTGGGCTGTAAGTTGTAGCTGGCCGTTTGCCGTTTGTCTGGCGTTTTAATTCTAGCTGTGCTCCAGACACAGCTGTGTGTGAAGCCAGTGTCACTGTCTCATGCTTTTTTTTAAATAATATTTATTGTGCAGTCGTATCGTGCTACCCAGTGAAAATAGCTACGTCTGGCTCTGAAATAATATTCCTATGGACATGGACATCCATTTTAATATCCACCTAAGATAATAATTACACCGTAAAACAAATAAGTATTAAATCCCATAACGCACTTTTTATTTTATTTATTTCTTTTTTTTAAATATTTATCCGTACCACTACACTACAACTGTCAGCGAGATCCTGAGCACCTTTTTGTACTTTGTGCCGTCTTTAATAATGCATTTTAAGTGGAGTGCTTTTTTTTATTAACTGTCATCGTTCAATGTCACTTTTTTTCTTTATAAAAAAAATCTCTGAAGAAATTTTAATATCAATTTTAAATTAGTGACATGATTAATACTTAAAACTTAAAAAGTTTATTTTTAAATGGTGAGTTTGTTATTTATATTTAGATTTTAATATATTTAATAATAATAATAATAATAATTATAACACACAAAATAAATTAATGAGACTAACGATTAGTTGATAAGTTTTGATCGTAGGTGGAAGAACAAAACATTATATTTAATCAAAGGAGAAATATAATAATGCCGGCTAGTGAGAGAAAACATGCTCTTGGCTCTCGCATGCTGTCAGTACGATGACATTATTATTATTCTTCTTCTCTCTTTATTCACCGATATTTCATCTTGCTTACTCTCAATTTCGTTCGATAATACTATTCCCGATATATATATATATATAAGTATACAAACTGGATAGACTGGATGTATTTATATATTTATATTATTAAGAGAATGAGCAAAATTTTGTGGCCAGTGTATTTGACAAAAAGGGTTTTTATGGGGAAATTTGGTATCGTTGGAAAATTTTTGATATATAGTTGTACATTTTCAAGGGTTTTATATCATTCATACTGATAGGAAATTTATGATGACAAGTATTTAGGCTGCATAAGAAAATTTATCTCTAGATACATAATTAACAAACTACCTTGTATTTTGTGAACTATTGACATTTTCAGAAATATAAGCTCATCCTGATGTTACACTTATCGAGAGCTTTCATTTGAATACCCACATGCATTTTTGATAAATTAATATATATTATATATATATATATATATATATATATATGTATATATGAAAAATATATGAAAAGTACATGTGGGTACTCAAATGAAAGGTCTTGATGAGTGTAACATCGGAATGAGCTTATATCTTTGAAAATGTCAATATTTAAGAAAGTACAGTGCAATGTAATGAAAGCCATTATTTAATAATTAAGAAACTACCATGTATCTCGTGAACGTTTGACGTTTTTAAAGATATAAGCTCATTTCGATGTTACACTCGTAAAGAGCTTTCATTTAAGTACCCACATGTATTTTTGATATATTTTTCATATATATATATATATATTTATGTAATATATATAAGAAAGTACAGTGCAATTTAACATATTAAGAAAACGGCCGTGTATCTTGTGAAATATTGACATTTTTAAAGATATAAGCTCATCCTGATGTTATACTTATCTAGACCTTTCATTTGAGTACCAACATCAATTTTCATATATTTTATATATTTATATATATTACATATATGTACATATAAAAAATATATCAAAAATACATGTGGGTATTCAAATGAAAGCTCTTGATGAGTGTAACATCATGATGAGCTTATATCTTTAAAAATATCGTATTTGACAAAATACAATATAATTTCTTAATTATTGACATTTTTAAGGATATAATCTCATCCTGATATAACACTCATCGAGATCTTTCATTTGAGTACCCACATCAATTTTTCATATATTTATATATATATATTACATATATGTATATATGAAAAATATATCAAAAATACATGTGAGTACTCAAATGAAAGCTTTTGATGAGTGTAACATCGGAATGAGCTTATATCATTAAAAACGTCAATATTTAAGTAAGTACAGTGCAATTTAACATAGTTCATTATTTAATAAAGCAAAATTTTATTCATTTATAGTTCCCAAGTTAGGGCAGTCACATAGTGACTGCAACGTTGCTAGTATATAATAAATATACTCCATGTATATAATACTAGAATAAAAAAGAGAGTAAAAGCTAGAGAAAGAAAAAGAGATGGAGATAAAATAATATTAAATATAAAGGAGTGCTCTTCTTGACGTACAATAACCTGTCACAGCTCAATGATTTTCCTTCCTGTCCTCATTACTCGTAAATCGATTATTATTACTGAAAAACACGAGGTAATTATCAAGATAGTGCAAACATGCTGATCTCGCGTTTTAATAAAATAAAGAAGAATATATAGGTATAAATATATGGATAGAAGACTGCTCTGTGACCGAGAATCCGCTGATTCTTAATAACTGGAAGTTTTAAGTAACAAGTATCCGCTTGATACTCGATACTGCCGTGCTTTATTAAATCTTGCTGGCTGTTATTTAATATAGCTTCATAGCTTCTCTTCATACTTTATTTGGTTATCTTATTTAAATACGAGACAAACGGTACACACCTGTCTTGTCCGTTAGTTTTAATGAACGATACACCTGACAGGAGTCACCTCTGATTCTATTGACCGCAGTATCAAAACATCTGAATATTATAAATCTTTATCTTAATCTTTATAACTAAATATTTGCCTGGTGTGCATTAATTTTTTTAGCAAGTCTGGGGTTCAAAACACGCGAGCAAACTTTATTTATTTTTTTTTTATAAATATCTATAGTCTGATCACGTATTGTTCTTATGTGTATTATTATCTATATTATTAAGAGAATAAGAAAAATTTTGTGTCCAGGATAGTCATATGATAAAATCGGTTTATTTAGTGAAATTTATCATGATAAGTATTTAGGTTGCATTCGAAAATGCTCTATCTCTAAATACATAATTAATAAATTTCCTTGTATCTTGTGAACTATTGACATTTTCAAAGACATAAGCTCATCCCAATGTTACACTCACCGAGACCTTTCATTTGAGTACCCACATCAATTTTTCATATATTTTATATATTTGTATATATTATATATATGTAATACATATATACATATTATGTATATATGAAAAATATATCCAAAATGCATGTGGGTACTCAAATGAAAGCTCTTGATAAGTGTAACATCAGGATGAGCTTATATCTTTAAAAATGTCAATAATTAAGAAATGGTATCGTATTTTGTCTACTGATGATATTTTCTACGATATTAGCTCATCCTGGAGTTACTCTCATCGAGATCTTTCATTTGAGTACCCACATCAATTTTTCATATATTTATATATATTACATATATGTATAAAGGAAAAATATATAAAAAGTGCAAGTGGGTACTCAAATGAAAGCTATTGATGAATGTAACATCAGAATGAGCTTATATTTTTAAAAGCGTCAATATTTAAGACAGTACGGTGCAATTTAACAAAAGTCATTATTTAATAGAGCAAAATTTTATTTATTTATTGTTGGCAAGTCACGACAGTCTTATAGTAACTGCAAGGTTGCTAATTATTCGTTATTATTATGATCATCGTTTATGTTTTTAGGCATTCAAAATATCTTGATGGGGCTTTTGTTTAAACGATTGATCTTATTGGTAACTAGAGCGAATTAATGACTCGATTTATGCTGCCAGACAAATAAATTTCATCGACCCTATATCCTATTGAATTGATCGTCAGATTAGTACTTGATGGTCTATTAAATATGTATTTATTATTTTCTTTTTTACTCTGTTATTGTATTATTTTATTTTTCTATAAAATTATATATTAGATACTAAAATTATTATTTTTTTGCAGAAATCTAATTGGAGGGGTCTTGATTTTACTCGGTGTAATTTTTCGGCTCTGTTTATATCCCAAAAATAGTATAAAGAAGTTGACATTATTTTTTTGGAGAGTACGTGACAAAAATAGTAATATAAAGCAATAGCCCTGGGGTAGACGATTACAATTGACCGTTACAAGGTCTGAGGAATTTAGTTTTAAGCTAAATTTTAATATAGTATGAAAACAAAGTCAATTTCATCGTCTTCATTGATATTTTTAAATCTAAAGAAGGATTTTTAACTTCTTTTTCAAGTCTCGAAAAAAAATCTATAAAAATAAAAACACCGGCGCCTTTTAAATATTAAAATATTCAAGTGTTTTCGTGATTTGGTTGCAGATGTATAGGATCAAGATTTTTGCCGAAAATATTAGTCTTGTAAAAAAAAGTTTAAAATTTAATTTTTTACTAAAAATTAAAATTTTTTCTAATTATAAAAATGTCAATTTTGAAATTGCGGCTTTTTTTATTACTCTTAAAAAAAATTATGAGACATTTTTTTTATAAAATAGAATTTTGGATAATTTTTATTTATAAAAATTTTTTTTACTGCCAATATTTCTGCCGTAATATCAATAAATTGACATTATTACTTATTAAGTGTTATTTAGAATTAGTCGCGTAAAAAAAGTAAACACTTCAATTTTTTACAAGAAATTTATCTTATAATTTATTCATACAACCAATTAAAATTCATAATAAATAATTGAAAATTTTTCTTATTATAAAAATTTCAATTAAAAAATTGCGGCTTTTTTATTAGTCTTAAAAAAAAATTACAAGACATTTTTTTTATAAAATTGAATTTTGGATAAATTTTTTTTACTGCCAATATTTTTGCCGTAATATCAAAAAATTTGACATTATTACTTATTAATTAAAAAAGTAAAAAATTAATTTTTTATAAAGCCAATTAAAATTCATAATGAATAATTAAAATTTTTTCTAATTACAAAAATCTCAATTTTTTAATTGTGGCTTTTTTTATTTATGAATTATTTTTTTTATAAAATTAAATTTTTAACATTTTTTATTCAAAAAATTTTTTTATATGACCAATATCTCCGCCGTAATATCAAAAAATTGAAACCTAATTGTTATTTTAAAATTAAAGCAAAAATTCTGAGCTGATATTTAACCAGTGATAGTTTGCAAGACGTAGAAGATAGAAATAGTAAAAAATTTATAAATCGATGAAAAGTAAAAAAATGCGTGACGCTAATCTTGGTGGCACGCGCGCATGACCCAATTGTTGTGATGCGTGAACAATACACGCACAAACTTTATCCCAAATAAAATAGCTAAACGCATATTAATGTAGGCTGACACACACAGACGTTGGAACATATGACCGCTGTAATATAAGCTGTGAGACATATGTTGATCGTTAACTTGCGAGACCTTGATAAAGAAATCAAGCAAAAGTTGTTTTTTGGCCAAGACAGCAAGACACCAACGAGCATATGCTTGTTTTTATCGGGGCAATTAAAAGAAGTAATGATGATGATGATAGTCTACAATGTACGTCTCTGGGGATTGTAATGAGAGCAAAAAATGTCAATGAATGCTTAAGAATTAACATACTGTGTGTTATGCTATAAAATCACCTTGCAGCGTATTTAATCTAGAGCGTAATATTTGCAGATTCATTTTTGTTTGTATGATATATGCTGTCTTGTACAAACACTTTGCAATGTTTGCATTAATTGTCTTTATTGGATCCGAATCCAACTGGTTTTGTTGTGCCACAATTTAACCACGTGTCTCATCATCTCTTTTAGCTTTTACTCTCTTAGTTTTTATTCTTCTCTTGATCTGTTTCTCGATTAATCTTTCGGCAATGTCACACCAGATTCCAAGTATTGATAAACTCTGTAAACAAATTATTACTCACAATAATGTTATTTTTTTAATTTGATTCGTCGAATCCTGACAATTATTGTCGAGTTTGTTATTTTATAAAACAATTAATTTATTGATTCATTTATTGTATTATTAAAGCTCATTTTACCGCAGACATCTTCTTGGCAATGATTTATTGAATCTTGCTTTCTGGATAGTTATTTATAGATTCAAGTTCAAATAAAATATTTCTTTATTTATTCTTTTAGTGTGATCAAAAAAATTTTGAATCTGTATATTATTAAGAGAATAAGAAAAATTTTGTGTTCAGGATAGTCATATAGTTTTTTTAATGAAATTTAGTGTCATTGCAAACGTCTTGATTTGTACCTTTTAAAGGTTTTATATTATTCTCACCGATAGGCAATTTATGATGACAAGTATTTAGGCTACATTCGAAAATTTATGTCTAAATACATAATTAAGAAATTACCTTGTATCTTGTGAACTATTGACATTTTTAAAGATATAAGCTCATCATGATGTTATACTCATCGAGACCTTTCATTTGAGTACCCACATCAATATTTCATATATTTATATATATTATATATATGTATATATGAAAAATATATCAAAAATGTATGTGGGTACTCAAAGGAAGGTCTTGATAAGTGTAACATCGAAATGAGCTTATATCTTTGAAAACATGAATATTTAAGAAAGTACAGTGCAATGTAATGAATGTCATTATTTAATAATTAAGAAATGACCTTGTTTCTCGTAAACTATTGACATTTTTGAATATATTAGCTCATCATGATGTTATACTCATTGAGACCTTTCATTTGAGTACTCATATCAATTTTTCATATATTTATATATTTTATATATGTATATATGAAAAATATATCAAAAATGAATATCGGTACTCAAATGAAAGCTCTTGATGAACGTAACATCAGAATGAGCTTATATCTTTAAAAA
>CAJNRD030001117.1:2292109-2337245 GCA_905319865.3 Cotesia congregata | reverse complement strand
TATATATATATATATATATATATATATATATATATATATGAAAAATATATCAAAAATGCATGTGCGTACTTAAATGAAAGCTCTTGGTGAGTGTAAAATCAGGATGAGCTTATATATTTAAAAACGTCAATATTTAAGAAAGTACAGTACAATTTAACATAAATCATTATTTACTAAAGCAAAATTTTCTTTATTTACATTTCACAAGTCACGGCAGTCACGTAGTGACTGCAAGGTTACTATTTTTTATTAAAATTTAAAACTTCTATTAAAATTTAATAATTTTTAATCAAATAAAAATTAAAAAACTGTATTCTATTATAAATTTATCAGTCGCATTATTCTACAGGTTACCAGTTATTATTTAATTACAAACAACAACTTTTAACTCAAAGACACGCAGTTGTAACAATTATCCATGTAACAAACGTTAATTAACGAGTTAAGTAATTATAATTACAAAGATCCATTCGCTATAACAGACTTGTATTTCGAAGCCATAAAGAATTGGATTCGCGGGTATATGGATTCATCTAGTACATGATGACCTACTGGCTCACTAAAATTCAACGCTTTTTTAAATAAAAAAAAAAAAACACACTAGCTTGTGAACAGTGTATTGTAAGTCTTTCAGTGTTTACTATCATCATCATTGTAATGTACCTTTTATTTTAGCACTCGCGATAATAAGGTGGATTTAAGTAGTGCGCCTGGATGAAAGCCTCGAATTTTTTATTGTCATCATGATAAATGATAAGTGAATGTCAACGAGGATAAATGAGTACTAACAAGTGAATTTTATTGTTTTCAGCCCAGTGAATGACGAACTAGAGGATTATTATCCAGATTTAGAGACAATAGCGAGGCTGCTAGGTTATAAAGCCTGAACTAACTTCCACAACGCGTCACGCGGGTGTGGTAGGTCTATGGGGGGCTCCGCCGCATCAGCACCAGCGGACCCCCTGCTGCAGCTCGAGTCATCACGGGGCCAACTGCTGGAGTTCCCTAGGTGTCTTAGGACGCACTGGGACACTGTCCTCGACCTCGAGCTTACCTTCCCCGGGTTTTGGGACCAAACAAATGAAGAGTCCCTCAGGGATCATGAGGCAGTCTAGCCTCACTAAGCTCGGGTCTATGATTAATACTGCTGTCAATAAGAGAGCTGGTAAGTTTTAGAATTAAAATACAATTTTTTTCTTTTTTTTAAGAAAAAATTTTGTGAAAATTTATCATTTTTTTTTATATTTATTTTTATGACAATAATACTAAAGTTAGCCAACATTTTTGATTTTTTTATTTATTAAATTAGCACAAAAAATATTTTTTTCAAATTGCACTTAAAGTTTTTAAAGTTTTTTGATAATGCATTTTTTTTTTTAATTTTTTTGTGAAATTTTTTCATTAAAAAAAATATTCTAAAAATTTGCAGATGGCTAACTTAATTTTCTTATGACAATAATACTAAAGTTAGCCGAAATTTTGATTTTTTTATTTATTAAATTAGCACAAAAAAATATTTTTTAATTGTACTTTAAGTTTTTTAAAAATGAAATTAAAAAAAAAAAATTTTGTTCGATAAATTTTTTTATTAAAAAAAGTTTTAGACACCAGCTAACTTAAGGAGGTCCTTTCGCCGCCAATGTAAAATATAAATATTAGATTATAAGTAAATTCAATTTTTTTCTAATAGTTAAGGTCCTTATTTATCTAATAGTGAGGTTTAAATTATACTTTACCGGACAAATTTTTGAAAAAATAAAATTTTTAAATGTTAGTATTTGTTCAGAGTCTTACGAGAAAGTCAGACGTTTGCAGTATTTCTCGAATTATACTATCAGTCATGGATTAGATGAAGTAAAAAAAAAAAAAACTAAAAATTAGATTTTCGAAATATTCAGGTTTCTTTTTTTACAATAAAATATATCAGTTACCGAGATATTGATTGAGAAATTAATATTTAAAAATCACAAAAAATTCTCAAGCAACCTACGTTAAAATGGAGTCAAAACATTTGGCAACATTGCGTAGCGCGCGAGCTTCAGACCATTCAATAAATTAAAACTAATTCATTTATTTACACTGACTGCAAAAACTTAAACGTAGTTAAGGTTATATTGTGCAAATGATAATGTAAACAACCGAAGTACAGCGTTGACAAATCACGGACAGGTTACTAGCAGCTGATTTGAAAGAATCAAATTAATTTTTGTATTTAACTAATTTTTTTTTTATTTTCAAAATTTCAACCATTAATGCCTCATATACTATTTATTATTTAATTTAAGGAATTTTTATGGGTTTTTTATTTTAATTTATCGTATATTGACTACTACAATTGTTTTGACTCAACTGGAGCGAAAGGATTTCCTTTTTTCGTTTTCTGACATTGAAATTAGCACTTGATAATTTTTTTATTGTTATTTAATAATAATAAATTAGAGCTACAAAATTATTTTCATTCATAATTTTTTAAAGTTTCTAAATATAAAATTTTTTTTAAATAAATTTTTTTGCTATAATTTATTAGTTAAAAAATTTCTAAAAACTAAAAATTGTCTCTCAATTTCAGTACTATTAATTTTTAATTAAAATTCTATTATTAAAAAATTATAATTTATACTTTTAAAAATTGAGTAATTTTCACAAAATTTTTTAAAGCTATTTTTCTGTTTTTTTTTTTCCTTATATTAGTCGCTTAAAATTTTTAAAGGCTGTATATTTTAAAATTCTTACACTTATAACTAACAATTAATTTAAAAACTTATTTTTAGACTAGATATGAATAAAAAATCCCTGATTTATATATTTATTTAAACCGGGACGGTAAACACCCAATAAAGTATAATAAATCAATATCAATTTGATAAATATCATGAATAATTTCCTTGACATAGCAATGCGGACGGAAAATATTTAATAGCGAGCCGGAGATATCCTATCCTTCCTACCCGTTGATTTTATACACAAAATATCGACCTTGAGCTTAATTCCACGTGAACGAGGGTATTAGGTAGTAGATGGAAGGAATTCATAATCACAAGATTACCAACTCGTATTATCGTTGCCACAATTGTCCAATGCTCGTTTTAATATCTATCTGTATCTTAATGACCCAATACCGAGTTATTATAATTAATTTTATAGTTGTTATTGATACTATTCAATTAAAAATAAAAATAGAATTGTTTGTTTTGCTCCAAACATTAGAAAAAAATAAATATTTAATAATTATTTATAGTTTTGATATTCTCGACTATAAATTTATAAAAGTAATTTAAATTTCAATTACTAAAAATAATTTTATCTTAAAATGTCTTTTCGATATACAATAATATAATGCTGAGTACAAATATCAGTACTAAGTGACCTTCTAGTAGGTAAATAAAACTTATCAGACAAAAACAAAATATTGTAAACTAAAGTATTTGTACTTAAACACCTTAAGACTTAGTCACGTGAATTATAATGTATGAAATAAATTATTTTTCTTAATTTTTGGACAGTTGGTCAGTATTAGAGTTTCGGTTACTATTAGTTAGACACTTTAGTTTAGCGTCTTATAATTGTAAATAATTTACTGTTTTAATTTACTATTATGCGCTTATTTATTATATCAATATAATAAATATTGATATAATTTAATAAATAGTGAAAGTAAAAATTAATAATTAATAATAAAATGAATTTAGAGTGTGAGGAAATAATGCCAATAAATTTAAGTATCGGTGCTGAAATTGAAATAAATTCTAATAGGTGTGAAAACAATAATGTGCATAATATTTTTGGTACATCATATAAACGTGAGTATTATTCTGAAAGTAAAAAAAATAAAAATATTAATATATTTTTTTATTCTTCTCTTGATCTGTTTCTCAATTAATCTTTCGGCAATGTCACGCCGGATTCAAAGTATTGATAAACTGTAAACAAATTACTACTTATAATAATGTTATTTTTATAATTTGATTCGTCGAATCCTGACAATTATTGTCAAGTTTGTTATTTTATAAAACAGTTAATTTATTGATTCATTTATTGTATTATAAAAGCTCATTTTACTGCAGACATCTTCTTGGCAATGATTTATTGAATCTTGCTTTCTGAATAGTTATTTATAGATTCAAGTTCAAATAAAATATTGGTTTATTTATTCTTTTAGTGTGATCAAAAAAATTTTGAATCTATATTATTAAGAGAATAAGAAAAATTTTGTGTTGAGGATAGTCATATGGTTTTTTTTAGTGAAATTTAGTGTGATTGCAAAGGTCTTGATTTGAGGTTGTATCTTTTCAAGGTTTTATATCAGTCTCAGCGATAGGCAATTTATTATGATAAGTGTTAAGGTTGCATTCGAAAATGCTCTATCTGTAGATACATAATTAAGAAATGACCTTGTATCTTGAGAAATATTGACATTTTTAAAGATATAAACTCATCCCGACATTACACTCATCGAGACCTTTCATTTGAGTACCCACATCAATTTTTCTTATATTTATATATATTATATATATAAATATATGAAAAATATGTCAAAATGCATGTGGGTATTCAAATGAAAGCTCTTGAAGAGTGTAACATCAGGATGAGCTTATATTTTAAAAAATGTCAATAATTAAGAAATTACCTTGTATATTCTCAACTACTGACATTTTTAAAGATATAAGCTCATACCTATATTTTACACTACAAGACCTTTTGTTTGAGTACCCACATCAAGTTTTCAGATATTTTATATATTTATATATATTACATATATGTATATATGAAAAATATATCAAAAATGCATGTGGGTACTCAAATGAAAGCTCTTGATGAGTGTAACATCGTGATGAGCTTATTTCTTTAAAAATGTCAATATTTAAGAAAATACAGTTCAATTTAACAAAATTCATCTATATTATTAAGAGAACAAAAAATTTTGTGTCCAGGATAGTCGTATGATCCTCTTTTTTTTAGTGAAATTACTGTCATTGCAAAGGTCTTGATTTGAATTAGTGCCTTTTTAAGATTTTATATCATTCTCACCGATAGTAAATTTATTATTACAAGTATATATAGAATTTTTTGCAAATAATTAAATTATTACAAACTTAAACGATGCTATGAAAGAGTGAAGCAAATGGCGTCAGTTGCAACATATAGATGTGTACAGATGGCTTGTCAATAACGAAGTAGAGTAGTTGATTAGCGTGCATCTTCTAATATGCTCGAGTGACTCTTGTCATTTATATTACATTATTTATCTCTGCTATCCAACTACTCCGTATCTCCCGAGCAATTTCAGCCTTCAGTCCATTGTCGAGCGATTTAAGAAGAGGATCTGTCATATATAGAACAAAATATTTATTTATTTTCGAGCTGTAGCTTCACTTAGTATTTTTCGATTTCTTCTTTATTTTTCGTGAGTTTATCATTTTAATTTTGCAATGGAAATTAAAGAGTTTGTTTCTTCACCAAGTTCTCCAAGATCTGCTCGATCGAGCCGTCGATTCGCTCCCCATCAGCTGAGAGACCGTGGTCCGCTCTTTTCTTCCCTCGAAGAGTTACGTGACAAGCTCAATGAACTCCTGGGTAATTACGACGACGTCCGTCTCAATTTAGTGATATCGTGAGTATGTGGTGTAGGGACTACTTCGTATCACGATCTTCACCTTCATTAGCACTAGACTAAATTGGCTTATAGTCTTCTGAAGAAATCCAGTAGTTTTTTTTTTTTCTCCAAATCATTTTTATTTTTTATTTTTTTTTTTTAGCGTTGTTTTAATAACTACTTACTAATCGGGTGATTATTTAAATAACTGTTATTTCAGCCTGTGAACGCTCGGCTCTATTTGTCAATCTATTGTCTGGGTATAAGCGGATAATTAATTTAACCTTGATAAAAAAAAATTATTGTTTTATAAACAGATACAGAGAAGAATATTTTTTTTTTAATTCAAATATTTAGAAGATACTTTTTTTATTAACTATTTACTTATTACTTATTAATTAGCAAACTGAGAAGTATTGTTGTTTTATTACTTATATAAAAGCTGTTATATAAATTACATTAGAGATTGTAGATTAAAAACTCTTCCTTATTATATTTTTTAATTTTAAATTATGTAATTTTAACTCTCACTCATTTTACTTTTATAGAGTTATTGTTTAGATGCAGAGTTTTTTTTTTATTATTATTTGATGATGCAGAATATGATTTGAAAAAATTTATTAAATTTTTTTAATTATATTATGAAAATATTTAAATAATTATTTTGCATAATATTTAAAAATGAAAAATATTTAATTATGTAATTTTTAGATTTTTTATAGCAAAAAAAAACGGAAATAAACAATTACCTTTTAAAATAATATTTATAAAATTTAGATAGTTTTAAAAAAAAAATTTTTTTTATGATACTGAAGTTAATTGTAAATTTTTTTAATTTTTATAATATATAAATCAATTACAATAAAAAAATGACATTAAATTTAGCTGGTCACTTTAAAATATCTTAATTTTTTTTAACAAAAAAATTTTTTCAAAAAAGTGGCATTTTTAATTTATCAAAATTTCTAAATTTCATTTTTTTTTTTGCTATAATTCATTTATTAAAAAAATTATCAAATATCTACTTAATTAATGGCATTAAAATCAGCAGCCACTTGATGAATTCTTAATTTTATTTACCAAATAAATTTTTTCTGAAAAATCAATTTTAAAAAGTTACATTTATAATTTTTTAAATGTCAATTTTTTTTGCCATAATTTATTTGTTAAAAAAATTCTAAAAATTATAAAATATCTGCTAAATTAATTTTCACTAAACAAAAATGTTTCTAAAAATTCCCACTTACAATTTTTTTTAAAGTTCACACAAAATTTTTTTATTAAATTTTCTTCATAACAATTTTAATGTTACAAAATTCTAAAAAAATTAATGTCTACCATAACTTCAGTGTAATTTTTTTTTACTTACTTATTTAAAAATTTTTCCCCAAATATTAACTAAAACATTAAAAAAAATTACAATAAAATTTTTCTAAATCCAAATTTTCACGTTAAGGCTAAAGTTAACTGAAGGTTTTAATTTTTTGATTTTTTTTTTAATAATTAAATTATAACAAAAAAAATATTTTTAAAAAAAATTGCACTTACAGTTTTTTTCAAATGAAAATTTTTTAATGAAAAAAAAATCTTAAAAATTCTTAAATGTCGGCTAACTTAATTTTCATTTTTCCACGATAAATATTTCAAATATTCCCGCGCAAATTATAAATTCCCACCAAAAAAATTACCAGATCTCAGTGTCAAAAAAAATCATCTTCACAATATTATTCTTATTTAGAAATCAAATTAATCCCTAAAAAAAAAAATAAATAAACAAAAAATCATAATAAATAAAAAAAAATATTTTTAGTTACCACGCGCGCTAGCGGGAGTATAATTCCATAAAAACCTCCAGAGGGCGCGTAAGCCGGCTGTAGCTCGACAAATATGGCGGGGTGTAGACATTGGTAGAATAAAAGACGCACATAAAATCCACCTCTGGCGTTCGATTGCTGTAACAAACGTTTCTCGAATACAAATTACCATTGGTCTGACGCTTGACGTCATATTAATCGTCCGAGATCAAATTAGCGAGTGTGCCGTCGCAGCGAGCGATAATACAATACGAAATATATAAATTGGCTGGTGCCTCCGAGCCAAAGTAAAGGAACCTTATTAAATAAAATAACCCAACAAACTAGTAATAGTACATGTTGTACATATTTAATATATAAAACAGTGACACTGAGACTGCGATAGAATAGCAAGTGGGGTAGTGATGGTGGTTGGACACGCGTGACTTTAAATAGTATACTTGTTAAAAAAATCTAAATAATTAATAATAAATAAATATGCGTGTTGCGAATATGTGACACTAGTTTTACAAGTGAATGCACCTTCGTGTGTCCTAATAATAATAATAACAATAATAATAATCATCCATAAAATAAATCCAAAATTTTTTTTTAAATATTATTTCAGTTTGCTAAAAAATAAAATTAATTTTTAAACTCCAATAAAAAATAAATTTAAATTAAAAAAAAAAGGACGGACTGAGACCGGTGCAAGTCGTCCGTATTTCCACCCACTCTCTCGTCCTTCCCTGAGCTTGTGAGAAAGAAAGAGAGCGAGAGAGAGAAAAAATATTTTGTTTAATAAAAAAAAAACAATTTAAAAAATAAATAATGGCCGGTAAGTAAAAGGTGGTCATTAATTAATTAATTAATAGACTTAAATAAATAATTATTTATTAAATATTTTATCTTTCATACTCCCACGTTGCCGTTGCAAGATAATAGAGCAGCAACCACCTGGCCCGCATCTTTTAAATAGTTAGTGTCTTTTAAATCCTTGGCACTGTTTCGCTAAAGGATCATTTTTGGTTGATAAATTAATTAAAATTAAATTAGCTGACATTTTAAAATTTTTATTATTTATTTTATTGAAAAATAATTTTTTTAAAAAAATTTTTATAATTTATTTTATTGAAAAATAATTTTTTAAAAAATTAAAATTAAATTTTTTACATTTAAAAAATTAAAAAAAAATTGTTTTTTAATTAATAAAAAATATTTGTGTTGGCTAATTTAAATAATTAATTAAAATTGCGAGGGCTTTAAATAATTATTATTCTGGAATAAAATCAAAGCGTCAATTTTTTAACCTAAAAAATTTATAGAGTGATTGTATCTCCCTCTAAGTTAAATACTCCATCTTGCTCTCGACGTCTTTCTCTACCCTCTCTCTAACTCACTAAGTCTCAGTCTCTCCTTTAATATTTTTTTTCATTCTTTATTATTTTTATTTAGACTTTATGTTAGTTAAAAATTAATTCCCTGATTTTTCAACACAAGACTACTGAAATTAAATTAAAATAAAATAAAAAGGGAATCCTCCATCCCTCCGCCATAATATAACTTGACCGCGGGTGCAGATGTGTTCGTCGTCGACAACGACAACCAAGACGACGGTGGCGACTGTCTAATAACATGATGGATTGTGGTGAAACTTCAAGTAGGCTTCTATGGATAAAATAAATATAATAAATAATCCATGAGAAATTATTTAAAAATTAACCATCTAGATATTTATTTATTTTATATTTGTAAAATAAATAATTTGTATTTTTAAAGACGCACTAATTTAATGCTGTAATTTTAAAACGCTTTCAAGCCTGGGCATCCTAGCCTCACATTTTTTCTTTGCTGTTTATTAATTATTTAATTATATATATATATATATTGTTGAAAAAATGCTTTTAGTTATTACTTTTGGAGGTAGAAAAATTCAGAGGGGTAATTATTAGTGTTTTTGTTGCAGGCAATGGTGACATTCAGTGGTGCTTTTCCCAGGTGAAGGGGACACTCGAGGACGATGTCACTGATGGTAAGAGAATATATATTTATATCTTCTCATTAATATTTATTGGTATATAGTCATGTTTATTAATATTTAATATTGAATATTGATTATTTTTAGCTGATATAATCTCATGTGTGGAATTTAATCACGATGGGGATCTTCTGGCTACGGGAGATAAGGGAGGACGAGTGGTTATTTTCCAACGAGACCCTATAGTAAATATTTTTAATTATTTATTTATTTTTAGGCGAAAAGTTATGAAACTATTTGTTTTATATGAGTAATTGCTATCAAAGTTTTTACGACTTGAAATTTTTATTAAAAATATTCAGTAAAAAAATATTTTTTTATCTGTATTTAGGCTGCATTCGAAAATTCTTTCTCTAGATACATAATTAAGAAATAACCTTGTATCTTGTGAAATATTGACATTTTTTAAGATATAAGCTCATCCTGATGTTACACTTATTAAGACCTTTCATTTGAGTACCCACATCAATTTTTTCATATATTTTATATATTTATATATATATTATATATATAAATATGAAAAATATATCAAAAATGCATGTGGGTACTCAGATGAAAGCTCTTGATGAGTTTAACATCAGGATGAGCTTATAACTTAAAAAATGTGAATAACCAAGCAATGACGTCGTATTTTGTCTAATGATAATATTTTCTACGATATAAGCTCATTCCGGAGTTACCCTCATCGAGACCTTTCATTTGAGTACCCACATCAATTTTTCATATATTTTATATATTTATATATATTAAATATATCAATATATGAGAAATATATCAAAAATGCATGTAGGTACTCATATAAAAGCTCTTAATGAGTGTAACATCAGAATGAGCTTATATCTTTAAAAATGTTAATAATTAAGAAATGACCTTGTATCTCGTGAATTATTGACATTTTTAAAGATATAAGCTCATCCTGATGTTATACTCATCGAGACTTTTCATTTGAGTATCCAAATCAATTTTTCATATATTTATATATATTATATATATATGTATGTATGAAAAATATATCAAAACTGCATGTGGGTACTCGAATGAAAGGTCTTGATGAGTGTAACATCGGGATGAGCTTATATCTTTAAAAACGTCAATATTTAAGAATGTACAGTGTAATTTAACAAAAATCATTATTTACTAAAGCAAAATTTTAATTTCTTATATTTCAAAGTGACTGCAAGGTTTCTAATATAAATAATATTGTTAGGATTTTTTATAAAAAAAAATATTTTATTACGTAATAATAAGTCTAACTGTTAGAAAAACAAAATATTAAAAGTCTTGTAACAATTGACCATTATTTGAGATAAATTGTCATTGTAATATACTTACCAAACTAATAATATTTTCAGAGTAAAAATAGTATACCAAGACGAGGTGAATACAACGTGTACAGTACATTTCAAAGTCATGAGCCCGAGTTTGATTATCTAAAATCGTTGGAGATAGAAGAAAAAATAAATAAAATAAGATGGTTAAAGCGAAAAAACCCGGCGCATTTTTTGTTGTCGACAAATGACAAGACAATTAAACTATGGAAAGTTAGCGAGCGCGACAAGAGAGTCGAGGGCTACAATACCAAGGAGGAAAGCGGAGCAATACGTGATCCAGCGTGTATCACTGCCTTGCGAGTACCAACCATAAAGCCGATGGAGCTGATGGTTGAAGCATCTCCTAGAAGAATATTCGCAAACGCCCATACCTACCACATTAACAGTATAAGTGTAAACAGCGATCAAGAAACGTACCTAAGTGCCGACGACCTCAGAATAAATCTTTGGCACCTGGAAATAACTGATCAAAGTTTTAATATTGTAGACATTAAGCCAGCGAATATGGAGGAGCTGACGGAGGTGATTACTGCGGCAGAGTTCCATCCTGTTGAGTGTAATTTATTGGTTTACAGCAGCAGTAAGGGTACGATAAGATTGTGTGATATGAGATCTGCAGCTCTTTGCGATCGTCACAGCAAACTTTTCGAGGAGCCTGAAGACCCAACAAATAGAAGCTTCTTCTCCGAAATTATTTCTAGTATAAGTGATGTCAAGTTAAGCAATTCCGGCCGTTACATGATCAGTAGAGACTACCTCAGTGTCAAAGTGTGGGACTTACACATGGAGACAAAGCCTATTGAGTGTTATCCTGTAAGTATTTATTTTTTTTTTTTTTTAATATTTTATTTTTTTAAATGTTTTATTTTTTAAAATATTTTATATTTTGAAATATCAGAATTTTATAAATGATAATTATTATTTTTTTTTATTTGTTATTTAGGTACACGAATATTTGAGATCAAAGTTATGTTCTCTTTATGAAAATGATTGCATTTTTGATAAATTCGAGTGTTGCTGGAGCGGCAATGACTCGGCTATAATGACCGGCTCTTACAACAATTTCTTCCGTGTCTTTGATCGAACATCTAAGCGTGACCTTACTTTAGAAGCGGCACGTGATATTGCCAAGCCAAAAACACTTCTAAAACCACGCAAGGTAGGTTTTTTTTTTTTTTTGTTTTTTTTTTTTTTTTTTTTTTTTTTTTTTTTTTTTTTTTTTTTTTTTTTTTTTTTTTTTTTTTTTAAGGGGGTATTCTAGTCCAGAAACATGAATTTTAGGTAATTTTTTGAAGTAAAAAAAAGGAATCAATATTTTTACTATCCATTTTTTTTTATAAGTTATTAACATCAAGACGAGCTTATATCTTTAAAAATATCAATAATTAAAAATTGACTTTGTATCTCGTGAACTATTGACATTTTTAAAGATATAAGCTCATCCCGATGTTACACTCATCGAGACCTTTCATTTGAGTACCCACATCAATTTTTCATATATTTTATATATTTATATATATTATATATAAGTATATATGAAAAATATATAAAAAATGCATGTGGGTACTCAAATAAAAGCTCTCGATGAGTGTAATATCGAGATGAGCTTATATCTTCAAAAGTGTCAATAATTAAGAAATTATATGGTATTTTGTCAAATTACGATATTTTTAAAGATATAAGCTCATCCATGTTACACTCATTAAGAGCTTTCATTTGAGTACCCACATCAATTTTTCATATATTTTATATATTTATATATATTATATATAAGTATATATGAAAAATATATAAAAAATGCATGTGGGTACTCAAATAAAAGCTCTCGATGAGTGTAATATCGAGATGAGCTTATATCTTCAAAAGTGTCAATAATTAAGAAATTATATGGTATTTTGTCAAATTACGATATTTTTAAAGATATAAGCTCATCATGACATTACACTCATCGAGATCTTTCATTTGAGTACCCACATCAATTTTTCATATATTTATATATATATATTATATATATGTATATATGAAAAATATATCAAAAATGAATGTGGGTACTCAAATGAAAGCTCTTGATGAGTGTAACATCAGGATGAGCTTATATATTTAAAAACTCCAATATTAAAGAAAGTACAGTGCAATTTAACAAAAGTCATTATTTAATAAAGCAAAATTTTATTTATTTATGTTCACAAGTCACGACAGTCACATAGTGACTGCAAGGTTGCTAGTATTTAATAATTTTGATAATAAAAAATAGTCGCCATTTTGTGAAAAAATTTTTTTAAAACTTTTCCGTAGTCATAGCAACATTACTTTTGATTAATAATCTTTTTTATTTTTTTTGGTTCAAATTACTAGAAGAGTTCGAATCGTGGGTATTTTTTGTCACGTGTTAATTTTTTGAGACCTCTCTACTTCATCAGCTAATTTATTGAATTTTTATCTTTTTCATTTTTTTCTGTATTCTTATAATGTTAATAAATAATATATAAAAAAATGTATAGTAAAAAGATTGATTGCCTTTTTTTTACGGAACTTCAAAAAGTTACCTGAAATTAATTCTTCTAGACTATCTTAAGAATATCTCCTTAACTAAAAAACTATTTTATAGTCTAGTTCTATTAATTAATAATTAATGAATTTTATAATAATAAATTTATTTATTTATTTATTAATTAGGTTTGTACGGGAGGAAAACGTAAAAAGGATGAAATAAGCGTCGATTGTCTAGATTTCAACAAGAAAATTTTGCATACTGCATGGCATCCTTCGGAAAATGTAGTTGCCGTAGCAGCTACGAACAATCTCTTCCTATTCCAAGACAAACTCTAGCACATTTATGTGCAGGTATTCATTTTTATAATTACACTTACACTAGTTTACAAATAATAATTTTTTACATAAAATTTTTCAGAATAATAATTAAGAATAAAATAAAATAAAATAAAAAAAAAAATGTATAGAGTTCACAAACCTTTTTAAATAAATATCTAAAGCGAATGTTTTAAAACCATAAATTAAACTTACATATTTATAACTTTATTTGTTTGTGATTTAATATATTAAAAAAAAAAAAAATCTAATAATTTCTAGCCCGTAAATCAGATAAGATTTAAAATAAAGCTCTCGCTCTGAATTTGTCACTTGTAAACTAGTGTTTTAAGTTTACTTATCTTGTAAATAAAATAATGAATATTTATTTGTAGATTATTCAACGCTTTATATTGACCTGAATGTGATGCACGGCGTTGAACATTTGTAAGCCGTTAAAGAAGTGAGTGTCTAGCTGTTTGTATAAAAAGACAAGAGTCATTGGAATTTTGACTGATGAATTATATAGAGTACATTTATCATCTTATCCATAACAACGCGCGCACAGCTTGTACAAAGGAATGTAATCAGTAATCACATACATGCATATGGAGTAATGATAATTTTATTGATAAATAAATATCGCGGCACAGTTATCTTATGTGATCCTCGGGAATATATTTATAATCAAAAAACAATTTGTTTTAAATTAGTGCGCGCGTAATGTTCAATGCCCCAGTCTTTATTTATTAAGGGAGTTGTAGTGTTTTAAGGCTTAGCGTCAGAAAATTATTTAATTTTTTTTTTATCGAAAAAAAATATATTATTATTATTATTATTATTATCATCATCATTATTAGAGATTAAAATTAATAAAGTCGGGAATAATAATAATAATAATAATAATAATAACTTTAAGGAACTAGTTTTAATATTATAATTTTTATTATTATTATTATTATTATTATTAGAGATTAAAATTTGAAAATAATAATAATAATAATAATAATAATAATTTTGAGGAACTAGGATTATTATTATTATTATTATTATTATTATTATTATTATTATTATTTCTGAAGAAATAAATTACTCAGAATAAAAATAATTTTCCTAAAAAATTTCTTAAACAAAATAAAATCTAATAATATATTAATAATTCACCACCAAAATTTCATAATTTTTTGACGCTAGGCCTTAACCATGACAACTACCTTAAATTTTATTATTCGCTGGGTATTTAGCCTTCGGCGATAGAGACTATCACCGAGACTATTGTCCGCGATACCCGATTTTTTTTTTTCATCTTTGTCTACATTTCATTGTTGGCATTCAATTTGTACGATTCAGACATTTCACGGCTATCTTGTCGAGATTATTTAAAACTCCAAATTATTTTGTCAATATGTTTAATTTTTTACCGTTTAAAAATAATCAGGCCTAACTCGGTAAACTCTTACTATATTTTAAATTGTTTTTTATACAAAATAAATTACTTCGTTCTCATTAACATTAAGAGCTAGTTTTTTAATTTGAGATAAAATTTTATCTCGGATTAAAAAACTGGCCCTAAAAATAGAAAAAAAAAAAATAAAAATACTTATGTGTGGTGTTTGTCTTGTCACTACACGCGATTTCAGTTCACAAAAATACATAAATAATAAAAAACGAAGGCTCAAGTGATTGTCATTAAATTGTATAAAATTTATTTTAAAAATGAATCTAATTAATTTTCATAAAAAAAAAAAAATCAGTCATACTTTTTTGTCATATGCCACTGAATTATGGTGTAAAAGTATTTTGATATTCATTTTGGCTCAACAATTTTTAAAATTTTGTAGTGATTAGAGTTTATTAATCAATAAAAATTATTTAAATAAAGACACGTAATTGTTTCGTCATTGTATTAGTGAGTTGTACTCTAATTTATGTTAATAATTAAAAATGAATCTCGGTGTAATGTATGAGTGTGAGGATCCTTTTTATGAACTCCGCCGTCCATCTTACGGCATGAAACAAATTTTATTTTGTTTAAGAACTTTTTTATGAAAATTATTTCTATTCAGAATAATTTTTTTTTCTGATATAATAATAATAATAATTATTATTATTATAGCATTATAAACAATAATAATAATAATAATAATTACAAATTTATTATTATTATTATTATAAATAACAGAAAAATTTTTGTATGAGTGTGATAATTAATTATACAAGTAGGTAAATTTTTTTTTTAAAAATCGGCTTTTGAGTGTGAGGTAAGTTTGATGATAATGAGCCAAAATTTTAGCAATTGTGTGTCTATAATTCTAGTGAGCCTGTGTCATTGTGATGTACCTAATACATGTTATGTTTTTGTAGAGTAAATAATATTTTTTTTTTTTTAAGTAATAAATGCGAAGTACTATTATGCAAGACAACACTCACACATAATCCACGTATAGTATTGTGTGTAAAAACATAAATACAAATATTAAATAAAATGATGAACGATATAATTTATAAAAGATGCAGGGGCATAATTTAAAGACACTAATTTGTACAAGGCTTTGTAATAAAGAATAACAATTATAACTAATCATGTTTATAATATGATTAATGGTTAATATGAAAAAAAAAAAAAAAAAATGAGGTCTGGATAATCGATGTTAGATTAAACGTTGAGCTTTGAGTAAAGTTACTATAAGATAAATATTGGTAATGATTATTATTACTGTAATTATTATTAATTATCTTAAGTACTTGCTGCAGTGTACAACGACCAAGATGGTCGGATCTCTGATGTATGATATATGATAGTACGAGCCATATTTTATATACGATCGGCATAAAAATAATAATTATCTAATTATTTCGGTGCTTAATCGCCTAATCGCTTTTTGCCCATCGCTTTTATTATTATTATTATTATTATTAATTAATAATTATTGATAATTTGTTTATATAAGTGTAAAATTAGTTGATCAATTTATAATTCAGTTTAGTGCCAATTACTCTAATTAATTATTAATTAATTAATTACTCTAATTCTACTCAGATTTTTTTATTTAAAAAAAATCTGTTTATGTGTTTACATTCCTATTTGTTATTATTATTATTTACCATTTAATTTCAAGGGTTTTAGTTGTTGATTTATTTATTTTTTATTATTATTTTGGTAATTAATAAATCTGTCAATATTATTATTATTATTGTATATTTTTTAATTCAATTTATAGTGCTAAATTGATCAACGTTCATTTTTATATTTTATTTCGATAATTATCTAATTGAAAAAATTAAAAAACACCATCGCGAATAAGACACTAACAATCAAAGAAAAATTTAAATAAAAATTACTTGAAATATATTTATTATTTGTATTTAATTTAAATAAATTAGTGAGTTACTTTGAGGACAGTTGGATTTTTTTATTAAATTATTTGCTTTCTTTTTTATTAATGAGAAATTGAGAGAGATTTTGATGGTTTTATAACGAGGTTTGACTGTACTTAAAGTAATTAAAATAAGATTTTTATTTGATGGTTAATTTATTGATCATTTTTATTGTAAAAAAAAAATAATGTAAAGAAGACTAACTTGGCAATCAACGTTGGCTCAGATATATGTAGATATATAGAAAATGCTTCAACTAATTTTTGAGAAAAATTTAAATAGTAAATTTTCAAAAATTTGGTAAATTAAAAAACTTTCTTATAAAGATGCTAATTTTTTTGGGAACAATTTTTTTATACTAATTTTTGGAAATTTAGCAATTGTGAAGATATTATTGACTCGCCTAGTATTGGCCATCAGGACCTTGGTGATGATTAAATAAAAATTAGGGTAGAAGCACCGTTTTTAGACATTTCATGTCCAAATTATTGTATGAATAATTTATGAGCACTAGCAACCTTGCAGTCACTACGTGACTGCCGTGAAAATTAAAATTTTGCTTTATTAAATGACTTTTGTTAAATTGTTCTGTACTTTCTTAAATATTGATATTTTTGAAGATATAAGCTCATCACAATGTTACACTCATCGAGAGCTTTCATTTGAGTACCCACATGCATTTTTTATATATTTTTGATATATACATATATATAACATATATAAATATATAAAATATATGAAAAATTGATGTGAGTACTCAAATGAAAGGTCTCGATGAATGTAACACCGGGGTGAGCTTATATCTTTAAAAATGTCAATATTTCACAAGATAAAAGGTCATTTCTTAATTATTGATATTTTAAAGATATAAGCTCATCCTGATGTTACATTCATCGAGACCTTTCATTTGAGTACTCACATCAATTTTTTATATATTTTTCATATATGCATATAAATATATAAAATATATGAAAAATTGATGTGGGTATTCAAATGAAAGGTCTCGATGAGTGTAACATCGGAATGAGCTTATATCGTTAAAAATGTCAATAAATCACAAGATATAAGGTCTTTTTTTAATTATATATCTAGAGATTTAGATATTTCACCAAAAAATCCAATTTTATCATATGACTATCCCAGAAACAAAATTTTTCTTATTTTCTTAATAGTATAGATAA
The DNA here is from genome assembly GCA_905319865.3 of Cotesia congregata. Lineage (NCBI taxonomy): Eukaryota > Metazoa > Arthropoda > Insecta > Hymenoptera > Braconidae > Cotesia > Cotesia congregata. Next base: position 2,319,123 of record CAJNRD030001117.1, on the reverse strand, counting down.
TAGTATCTTCAATTTTCTGAACAATCATTGAATTTCAGTGTCCAAAACCAGTGGCTCTATCTTATGTTAAATCTAAAACCAAAGGCCGCAATTATTATAAATTTTAGGACAAAATTGACTAGCAATAATCCCATAAGGAACTTGACTTCCAACTTTAATCGGCTGCAAATGACTCATTTTATTCCAAATGTGAACAGCTAAAGACTTGTTGATCAATTTCAACGTTTTATCTTTATTTTCAGCTTCAAAATATTTTCTCCATTCATCGTAGTAAATTGGCGTGAATTCCCAAGGCGAAAATACTGTAAAGCCATTACAGTTATGTGTCTCATTAGTTATCTACATTACAATAATAAATAATAAATCATTAATTGATAATTAATTATATATAATAACTATAACCTAAAAAAAAAAAACTTACGGGCTTCTCACAAATTTTCTCTATAACTCTCGTGATAACATCAGGTCCATTATTTCTCCAAACATCACCACGAAAATTATTCTTCAAGTCATTAATACAAGCATCAGCAACTTCCCTACCAATTTCGGATCCTCCGAAGCTCATCATGCAAGAAGCTATAGTGTCTTCATCTTCAGCACCGACAAAATCTCTCAATTTTTCAAAGGACCTAATGTTAAATATAAAAAAAAAATCAACAATTTTATCTTTAATTAAATAATTACTAAAATAATTTACGAAAGCGTGACCACATCGAGGTCCATGTAGATTCCAGGGACTTTCCAGAGTGTCAAGTAACGGAGAACGTCGGACATGTGATGTTTCGGCCATTTGCTTGTTGTTAGTTCGCCTTTTTGCCACCAGTCTTCTAGCGGCGTGTTCTTGACATAGTCTTCTATATCAATTCTCCTTACAACAATGTTTTTGTACTCTTCCAAGTGGCTCAATAATTCTTCTGTTCTTGGTGAGTATTCAGAAGGACTTAATATTAATAAATATATCTTCATTTTGGGATTCATCTTCGCTGCTGATTCAATAGAACAACACTGTCTTGCATTCAGTTCTATTCCTGCGGCGCCAGAGCACGAAGTCTCGATGAAAAAAATGTTATTGTCGTCTGTGATTTCTTCTTTGATTGAAAAAATAAAAAAAAGAGTGTAAGTATTAAAATAAAAAAAAAATAATAAAATTGACATTTTTAATTTTTTGATTGTTTTTTAATAATTAAATCAGAACAAAAAAATATTTTTTAAAAATTGCACTTACAATTTTAAAAATTTTTTAAATTTTTTTTTTTTTGTCGTCATTTTTTCAATATAAAAAAAATTAGCTAACTTAATTTTTATAATTTTAATTTATTTTTACAAAAGTTTTATTGCAAAAAAATAATTGAAAAAATAAATTACATATCGCGGTACTAATTAGAAAATTATTTAATTCCATTTTTTATCTAATAATCTATTTGTTAGATAATAAATAAAAATAATCAGATGTTAATTGATTTTACGGTAAGGCTATTCGGATACTGTGAGCGGCTTCAGCGTGAGGCTAGCGTGAATATTAGAAATTTCACGCCATGCTATTGGTTGAAAAAAATCTTATATTCATGCTACTGTGTCCGAATAGCCTCAGCCTTGATTTTAATATCATGAAAAAATAAATATGATAATTAAATTTGAAGACATATGTTAATTTTTTATGACATTAAAGTTAGCAATCTTGGCCAGTTTTTAATTTTTTTTTAACAAACAAATTTGTTTTGGAAAAATTACTTTTAAAAAAATTGCATTTTTAATTTCTTAAAATTTCTACATGTCAATTTTTTTTTGCCACAATTTATTTATATAAAAATTCTTAAAATATCTGCTAAATTATTTTTCATTAACTTTTTGGATTTTTATAACTAAATTATTATGAAAAAATTTTATTAAAAAAATTTTTATTATCTAGAAATTGAAAAATAAAATTACAAGTTGAAATTTTTGAAGCATATTTATTTTTAATAAAAATCAATAAAATAAATAATACTAAAGTTAGCCGATGATTTTAATTTTTTAATTTATTTTTAATAATTAAATTAGAACAAAAAAATTTTTTTAGAAAATTGCACTTACAGTTTTTAAAGTTTTTTACAAGTGAAATTTTTTTTTTTATTTTTTTGTAATCATTTGTTCAATAAAAAAAAATTCTAAAAATTTTTAAATGTCGGCTAACTTAATTTTCATATAAAATAATCAAATTTTTGCTAATTTCAGTAATAAAAAAAGTAAATACCTTTTTCATTGAAAGTCTCAATAGAATAAATTGTTGAAGGATCAAAGTAACAAGAAATTTCTTTATTAACTTCTTTCTTAACGACATTAACCACTGGAAATTGGTTATTTTCAACGGTTGTATTTTTTAAATAACTATAATTAAAAATCCACAGTGCATATAACGTGATACTAAAGCCAAAAACAATCACCATTTGTTTCTTCATTGTTAACTAACATTCACATCAACTATGCAAATATTTTACACCTAAAAAACTTTTCTTCACTTAAATAAGTAGACAAATATATATATATATATATATAATGTGTATTTAATCAGTGTCCCTGAGTTAAAGTAACTGTAAATTTTAATAACTGATATCTTCATTGATAACCAAATACATTTTGGAAGAAATAAAATATTCTAAATGTATGTAAGTAAAAAAATCAATTGAGTATTATTGTAAAAAAGTTAATACCACAGTGATTAATTTTTTTATCTTATATCTCTCTGAATTTTGAGTGAACACTGCTCAAGTCCCGGGCGTTATCTCTGCAATAACGGTAGATTAAAGTATTCTAGACGAAAACATGAAAAATGCTGTTTGTTTGATGATATCACACTGCAGTAAGATAATTTATTTATAAATTCGGCGGTATATTGAAAACAATATTTGTTCCACCGAAAATTGCTAATTTACTTCTCACTGTACAATTTTTAAACTAATTTATTGTAAAGAGAAATGAATCATTAATATTGAACTAAAATTCAATTCTTCACAGCGTTGAGCGAGAAAAGTGTTACTCATTTTCTAAATCGTTATCTCCTTAGCAATAATCATTGATTGTTCATTAAATTATCTCTAGATATAGAATAGAACAATTTTGTGTTTGTACGATGATAACACGCTTGTTTAGTGACATAGAATTGGTTCCATTTATTTAAACCACGTTTTTGTGATTAGATTGACTAATTTTTACTGAGTTTGATTAATAAAATCTCTAATTTTTAGTTCCTAAATTCAGTATGACAGTAAAATTAGCAGACATTTTACTTTATTTAAAAAATTAACTTTAAAACTTATCATTTTTTATAATTTCTGCATGTGAATTTTTTTTAGAGTTTTTTTATTGATACAATTTATTTGTCATAAATTTTTTTTAAATTATAGTCATCGTTCATTTTACTTTTGCATTGAAATTATTATGTCATGTACTTATTCTTCCTATTATTTATTACTTACTGATTTTTTTTTTCAAATTATATTGATTAATTTTTTAACTGTCAATTTCATAATATTAATTATAATTAAATTTTTATTAAAAATTCGTCCAATAATTTATTTTGTTTTTAGTTTCCTGCTAAAAATAAATTAAAAAAAAAATTCAATAAATAAAATAAAAATTTTATTAAATTAAAGTTAGCTGTCACTTGATTATTTAAATAAAAAATTTGTTCCAAAAAATTGCATTTTTTAATTTTTTTAATATGACACTGAAGTTAGCCGACATTTTTAGTTTTTTGATTTTTTTTCAATAATTAAATTAGAACAAAAAAATATTTTTAAAAATTGGCGAGAAAAGTGTTACTCATTTTCTAAATCGTTATCTCCTTAGCAATAATCATTGATTGTTCATTAAATTATCTCTAGATATAGAATAGAACAATTTTGTGTTTGTACGATGATAACACGCTTGTTTAGTGACATAGAATTGGTTCCATTTATTTAAACCACGTTTTTGTGATTAGATTGACTAATTTTTACTGAGTTTGATTAATAAAATCTCTAATTTTTAGTTCCTAAATTCAGTATGACAGTAAAATTAGCAGACATTTTACTTTATTTAAAAAATTAACTTTAAAACTTATCATTTTTTATAATTTCTGCATGTGAATTTTTTTTAGAGTTTTTTTATTGATACAATTTATTTGTCATAAATTTTTTTTAAATTATAGTCATCGTTCATTTTACTTTTGCATTGAAATTATTATGTCATGTACTTATTCTTCCTATTATTTATTACTTACTGATTTTTTTTTTCAAATTATATTGATTAATTTTTTAACTGTCAATTTCATAATATTAATTATAATTAAATTTTTATTAAAAATTCGTCCAATAATTTATTTTGTTTTTAGTTTCCTGCTAAAAATAAATTAAAAAAAAAATTCAATAAATAAAATAAAAATTTTATTAAATTAAAGTTAGCTGTCACTTGATTATTTAAATAAAAAATTTGTTCCAAAAAATTGCATTTTTTAATTTTTTTAATATGACACTGAAGTTAGCCGACATTTTTAGTTTTTTGATTTTTTTTCAATAATTAAATTAGAACAAAAAAATATTTTTTAAAAATTGCACTTACAGTTTTTCAAGTTTTTTACAAATGACATTTTTTAAAAATTTTTTTATAATAATTTGTTCAATAAAAAAAAAAATTTCTTAAAATTTTCAAATGTCGGCTAACTTTATTGTCATAGTCAGCAGACGTCTAAAAATTTTTGATTTTTTTTTTTTTTTTTAATTAAATTACAACTAAAAAGATATTTATCAAAAATTGCACTTATAGTTTTTCAAGTTTTTAACATGTGATATTTTTTTTTTAAATTATTTAATTGAAATTTTTTCGATAAAAAATTTCTAAAAATTTTTAAATGTCAGCTAACTTCATTTTCATTTTTTAATACTTTTTTTCTAGTCATAATTTATCTGTTACAAAAATTTTTAAAATGATTAAATATCTGCTCAATTAATTTTAATAATAAATTTTAAATAATTAATCCGCAACTTAAAATTTTTAAAATCCCAAAAATTAATTTTTTAAATGTCAAAAAATATGAGAATTAAAAAAATGAATATTGAAAAAATCATTAATGCCCAATAAATAAAAAAAACTCCATATTTTATTGTAAATAATGATTGAATTGTCCTTGATAATTAATAAAAAACCAATCAGCTGGTTATTCCGTTAAAATTAGTAATTTAATGAATCATTTTCTTTATCTATCTCCAGGTATTATGTTTCTTTATTATATTATTCATATTATATCAATATAATTCTATATATTTCTCTCAATCAACAGCGCTCAGAGCGCCACAGCGGCGTTTTGCCGAAACTAATCTGTAAAAAAAAAAAATTTTACTGTCAGTGTCAGCGACAAGTGTTTAGTTTAGTGTCAAATAACTAAATTATTTCACCTTCACCAGTTGTGCTTCAATAGTTTATTAAAAAAATGGCCCACGATTATTTGAGTGACTCTAAAAATCCTTTTTTTTCTCTGGAAGATGACATTGACGACGAGACATTTTTACAGAGCGCACCTACAAGGTCCATCTCCAGCAACAATCCGTTTGTTAATTTTGATAATAACATTGAGCAGCAACATCAGCAGATCCTGGAGCGAAAAAAAGCCGTCGAGGAACGGACGATAAAGTCATCTGAAAGATCAATGACATTGTTAAGAGATTCTGAGCAGATTGGAGCAGCGACTGCAGAGGTTAGTTTTATTTATAATTATAATAATTATTAGATTGGATGTCATTGATATAAGTCTGATGATCTTTGATGACATTAAAGTTAACAGTCACTTGATAATTTTTTTTTAACAAAAAAATTTGTTATGAAAAATTATTTTTTTAAAATTGGATTTTTTATTTTTAAAAATTTCTACATGTCAATTTTTTTCTGATAAATTATCTATATTATTAAGAGAATAAGAAAAATTTTATGGCTGCATTTGAAAATTCTCTATCTCTAGATACATAATTATGAAATGACCTTGCATCTTGTGAACTATTGACATTTTTAAAGATATAAGCTCATCCTGATGTTACACTCATCGAGACCTTTCATTTGAGTACCCACATCAATTTTTCATATATTTATATATAATATATATTATACATATGTATATATGAAAAATATATCAAAAATGTATGTGGGTACTCAAATGAAAGCTCTTGATGAGTGTAACATCGGGATGAGCTTATATCTTTAAAAATGTCAATAATTAAGAAATGACCTTGTATCTTGTGAAGTATTGACATTTTTAAAGATATAAACTCATCCTGATGTTATACTCATCGAGACCTTTCATTTGAGTACCCACATCAATTTTTGATATATTTTATATATTTTATATATTTATATATATGGATATATGAAAAATATATCAAAAATGAATGTGGGTACTTAAATGAAAGCTCTTGATGAGTGTAACATCAGGATGAGCTTATATCTCTAAAAATGTCAATAGTTAGGAAAGTACAGTGCAACATAATTAAGAAACGGCCTTGTATCTTGTGAAATATTGACATTTTTAAAGATATAAGCTCATCTTGATGTTATACTCATCAAGACCTTTCATTTGAGTGCTCACATCAATTTTTCATATATTTTATATATTTATATATATATGTATATATGGATATATGAAAAATATATCAAAAATGAATGTGGGTACTTAAATGAAAGCTCTTGATGAATGTAACATCGGAATGAGCTTACATTTTCGAAATATATATTATATATATGTATATATGAAAAATATATCAAAAATGCATGTGGGTACTTAAATGAAAGCTCTTGATGAGCCTATCATCGGGATGAGCTTATATCTTCAAAAATTTTATTTAGTTATAGTTCACAAGTCACGGCAGTCACGTAGTGACTGCAAAATTGCTAGTATCTAATAAATTTAAATGTGATAAATTAATTTTTGACGTTTGATAAAAAATTTTTATTGCAGGAACTAATTAGACAAAGAGAGCAGCTCGAGAGAACTGAAAAAAGACTTGATGACATAAACAGCACGCTGAGATTCAGTCAGAAGCACATCCAAGGCATAAAGAGTGTCTTTGGCAGTTTAAAAAATTACCTGAGCGGCAAGTCCGTGGATTCTCCTACGCCAACTGTCGGTGGAAAGTTTTCCGAGTCGGAGTACTCTGGACCCGGCAGCAGTGTGCTGAGCAACACCATCGAGCAGTCCAGAGTAAGCTTAGCGGAGCAGCATCCCTCGCTGCAGCGAAGAGGACTCCTGGGTGGTGACAGCTTCGATGATGACAATGGCGGGAGTCAGTACAAATCTCAGAACTCCAATGTCAGCAAGATCTTGGAGCGCAATCTTGATGAAATGAGCGGATCTTTAGCGAGACTCAAGGGCTTAGCCATTGGTCTGTCCGAGGAAATTGATTCTCAGAATGATTTGATTGAGAATGTTATGACCAAGACAGATAAGGCTGACATTATGCTGGAGAGACAGAATAAAGACATGAGAAATTTATTGAAAAAATAAATTTAGGTGCAAAGAAAAATGAAGATTTTATATTTAATATTAGAATTTATTATACAATAGGACGCGTATAATTGTCCGTATAAAACGAATTAATGATAATTATTATTATTATATGTGTAAAGACTTGAGCAATTTTAGGATTAAGTGTTTGGGTGTGCTGAAGTATAATTTGGATTTTTGATTTTTTTTTTTTTTTTTAAGTAAGTGTTTAGAAAAAAGTAATCGCAAAAAATAGACCGGAAAAAAATTTTAAAGTTATGAAAAATTTATATTATTTCATTAAAATTATTGTACAATAAAAATTATTATATCCACCCCCACAATTTTCCTAAAAAACAAATGTCATTAAAGTTAGCCGACGTTCTAAATTTTTTGATTTTTTTTTAATAATCAAATTAGAACAAAAAAATTTTTTTAAAAATTGCACTTACAGTTTTTGAAGTTTTTTAGACGTGCAATTTTTTTTTATTTTTTAGTAATGATTTTTTCAATAAAAAAAAATTATAAAAATTTTTAATTGTCAGCTAATTTGATTTTCATAAAAAACAAACATGAAAATTAATTTAGCAGATATTTGATCATTTAAAAATTTTTTTAACTAATTAATTAAGGTAAAAGACCCAGTTATTGACACTTGCAATTTTATTTTAATTAAAAAAAATAAATCAAGTCTTACAAATTAATAAGTATAATTTTTAAATTATAAATTTTAAGATAATTGATTTTTTCAGAACATTTTATTTTTTTAATTAGGATAAAATTGCAAGTGTCAAACAACTAGGCCAGTGCCAATAACTGGGTCTCTTACCTTATGGCAAGAAAAAAATTATTTAAAAAATTGACTTGTAGAGATTAAAAAAAATTGAAAATGCAATTTTTTAAAAATAATTTTTTTGTTAAATAAAATTAAAAAATTTTCAAGTGATGGCTAAATTTAATGTCATAAAACAAACACCCCCAAAATTATCGCTTGATTTTTTGTTACAAAAAAAAATATTATTATTATTATCATTTTTATTATAATAATTTTAATGAAATAATATGAATTTTTAATAACTCATAACTTTAAAATTTTTATCCGGAATTTGTAGAAAAAATTTTTTTGATTCAAGAAAATATTTTGCAAGAACTGATTTTATTAAAAAAAATCAATTTGTATTATTGAAAATAAAAAAAAAAGTGTATTTATAATAAATTTAAATAAATAATTTCTTTTAAAGATTTCTATTAACTTAAAAATTATAAGAATTAAATTATATTTTCTTGGCTCAAGAAAAAATTTTTTTTTCATATTAAATTTAGTAATCAGTGCAAAAAGGGTTTTATCTATTGTAAGTAATTATTTAAATTAGTTAATTGATTTTAAATAAGTAGTATGTACTTTAACATACCGATATCGTAACTTGTATACAAACGTAAAAAATTAATTGTTTATTTTTATGCAAATGAAGATTTGATCTTTTTAAATAATTTTATTTATATTTACTGAGTAATACGTATCATAAAAGTTGAGCTTTAATATCTTTTTTTTTCTAAATATATATAAGTAAGTCTATGAATCATTTTTGATGTAAAGGCGACTGCCTAATTGAAAGATTGTTAAATAATAAATAAAAAGACAAGGTAATTCATTTAGATGATCATTTTTATTCAATTATTATTAATCGAATTGTTTTTTAATTCTCATTTGCCTTCTTGAGGAGGTTGACCAGTTTCTGCGGATTTTTGGTTTTGCATTGGCGCTCTTCAAGTCGTGGCGGAATAAAGCTCCAACTTGCAGGTGCGCTGAGCTTGTAATGATCTAAATATCAAATTATATAAATTACAATATTAATATTAATAATTAATTTTTATACAGATAAATTAAAAATTGACAATTTATTTTTTTCATTTCAAATTTTCTTATTCAATTTTTTAATAAAAAATTTTTTATTGAAAAAAAAACTTACCAGAATGCTGACCAGAAAAATAAAAAAAGTAAATAAGGTCAATAAACGCATTTTTAAAATGAAAAATATTCAAAGATAAATTCTGATTGACTGACTGATAAAAATCGACCTTTATATACCAGCGCTTTGTTTGAAAAAAAAATAATAAAAATTAATCATCATCTTGAAGATTGTAAAATAAAATTTTATTAAAAAGATCATAGATAATAGTTGATATTTGATAATCATATACTTCCTGTTATTATATCGTTAAATTTATATAAATTGTCAGCAAGTTTATTAAAATAGAAATTTAAATAATTTTTATCAATTGTAACAAATTATTATTTAAAACTATTATTCTGCTTTTAAATAATGATCATTGAGGCTGCTTTTAAAATTGAGTGTCATAAAATTTATGACTTATACATCAAGCTAATTTTAAATAATTCAATCTAATTATAGTTATAAAATAAATCAGTAATAATTAATCGCTTCGACGTTATTGGGAACAGAAGTTGCTTCAAAAGCCAGTCGCTCTGCTTCGCGTTGATGAGCAATAGCTTCATGCTCGGCAGCTATTTTGTTGAAGAGTTCAAAATGGCGATTTTTAGCTCTTGCAACGCTGACGGTCTCCTAAAATAAATTTAATTATTTTAATTAAAACACTTTATGTTAATTAATTTTTATTTTAACTTACTCGAGGAAGATTTTCATTTAATCCAGGAGGATTTGCATTGCGATTAGCAATTTTTTCATACAAACGATAGTGCTTTTCCTTTTCTAACCTCACAGCTTCTGAGTCTTGCGGCTGCGCCTGAACGTCTTCGAAGTTTTTGAGAATCGGGTGGAAGCCATTTTTGTCGGCAGTGTAATCAACAGTTCTTATTTTGAATTTAGGATCGATGTAAGAGTAAGTACCTGAATTTTATTTTATTTTTAATTTATAATTTTTATTTTAATTATGATACTAAAATCAGCTGACACCGGACATTTTTTTTATTAAATTAAAAATCATGGAAATAAAATTAGCAGACATCTGATAATTTTTCTTATTAAAAAATCAATAGAAAAAAATATGAAAAAAAATTTGAAAAACGATAAGTACGATTTTTAAAAAATATTTTTTAAAATTTTAATTCAATTAATTAAAAAAATTTATTACATTAAAGTTAACCATTAGTCATTTAACCATTTTTAAGGTCGTTTTTAACAAATAGATTTTTTCCAAAAAATTATTTTAAATAAATTGCATTTATTATTTTTTACATGACAATTTTTTTTTGATGAAAATTAAAGTAGTAGATATTTTTTAATAAATTTTAGAAGTTTTTTAAAAAATTAATTAGTGCAAAAAAAAAAATTAGAAAAAAAATTGACATTTAGAAATTAAAAAAAATTAAAATTGCAATTTTTGAAAATTAATTTTTAGTTATTAAATAAAATTAAAAAATTGTAAAGTGACTGCTAACTTCATGTTGTTTTTTTTGCTATAATTTATTTGTTAAAAAAATTCTTAAAATTATTAAATATCTGCTAAATTAATTTTCATTAAATTTTTAAAGTCATTTAAAAATTAAATATAAAAAAATACTTCAAAAATTTTTTACTTGTCACTTTTTTTTTTTATTTTTAAATATGGAATTTTTTTGTAATAATTTAGTCATAATAATCAAAAAAATTTACAGAGGTGTCTATTAATTTTAGTATGACATTTAATTAAAAATTAAATAATTAAGGATTAATATTGTTAATATTATTTTAATAATAATTACCGTGTACTACACCAGCGCCATCACCAGATTCGGATCTAAAACGATCAACATGTCCTGGGTATCTTCCAGCTTTGTAATTAAAACTGTACGGAACTGGAGGTGGTGGAATGGTAGTAGTTTTATCTTGATACTCTGATTCTAAACCAATATGAGAAACATCACCCAGACAAAAATTTATTGAGAGCAACAGAGTTGCAATAATAAAAAAAGACATTTTGTAAATAAAACTCTGAATACAATGTCACGCTCCAAAGTTTTTAATCTTACTGACATAAAATATATTCAATAGTGAAAGTAAGAATGCTCATATTGCTTAAGCAGCTTTCTCAATTGCTACATTATTTCCATTATAAATAATTTTTAAACTATTCAAAATGAAAACCCTTCAAAAGATAACTTTATTTTTTAAAACAATTATTTATTACATTAATTTACAATTACATTTAATAATAAGGACTCTAATCAAGCTATTTTAATTTTCTAGGATTTTATCATCCGATGTGAAGGTACCTTAAAATCCAGAATAATAAACAACTTGGCCATGATCATTGCCAGATAATTACGTAATAATCTGACTCATCTGCATAATAATTAATTTATTAATAAATTCGATATCATGCTCTATTCAATAAAATTATTATTATTTCTTCATGAGCTTCTTCTGAAGAAACTCAAAGCACCGCTGCTTCTACGAGGACGCAAAGATTCATCAACCCGACAATTGATTTCTTCTTCCAAGAAGAAATCACGGTGATCTTCCAGAAGTTTTATATGTTTTTGGTGAATCTCTATCAAGGGTCCAGCTTTTCCTCCACATTCATTGGGCAAAAGGTCTAAGGGCACAAATTTTTCAAGTGTCTCATCGTTGGTGTGAACGTGAACCTACAAAACAATTTTACATTATTGGCGCATTGTTTATAATGTCAAAATTAAGAGCCATTGGATCTTTTTTTATTAAGTTAATAATTTATGGTAAACAAAGTTTAGAAAAAAAATCAAATTTAGAAATTAAAAGTAAATATATATAAGGTAAAAGACCCAGTTATTGACGCTGGCGTAATAATTTTACACTTACAATTTTATTATAAATAAAAAAATACAATTTCCTCAAAAAAGTAATTATCTTAAAATTTATAGAATTCAAGAATTGATTATATTATTAAGAGAATAAGCAAAATTTTATAGCCACGATATTTATATAATAAAATGGGTTTTTATGGTCAAATTTGGTATCGTTGGAAAATTCTTGACCAGGAGTTGTGCCTTTTCAAGGTTTCATATTATTCTCACCGATAGTCAATTTAGTATGATAAGTATTTAGGCTGCATTTGAAAATTCTCTATTTCTAGATAGATAATTAAGAAATGACCTTGTTTCTTATAAATTATTGACATTTTTTAAGATATAAGCTCATCTTGATGTTACATTCATCAAGACCTTTTATTTGAGTACCCACATGTTTTTTTTTTTATATATTTCATATATTTTATATATGTGATATTTATGAAATATATCAAAAATGCATGTGGGTACTCAAATGAAAGCTCTTGATGAGTGTAACATCGAGATGAGCTTATATCTTAAAAAATTTCAATAATTAAGAAATGACGTCGTATTTTGTCTACTGATGATATTTTCTACAATATAAGCTCATCCTGGAGTTACACTCATCGAGACCTTTCATTTAAGTACCCACATCAATTTTTCATATATTTTATATATATCATATATATGTATATATGAAAAATATATGAAAATGCATGTGGGTACTCAAATGAAAGCTCTTTACGCGTGTAACATCAGGATGAGTTTATATCTTTAAAATATATATTATATATATTACACAATTAAGAAATGACCCTGTATCTTGTGAACTATTGACATTTTTAAAAATATAAGCTCATCCCGACATTACGCTCGTCAAGACCTTTCATTCGAGTACCCACATCAATTTTTCATATATTTATATATATATTATATATATCTATATATGAAAAATATATCAAAAATGCATGTGGGTACTCAAATGAAAGCTCTTGATGAGTGTAACATCGGGATGAGCATATATCTTCAAAAACGTCAACAGTTAAAAAAGTAAAGTGCAATTTAACAAAAGTAATTATTTAATAAAGCAAAATTTTATTTATTTATAGTTCATAAATAGTACTATAAATAGTTGCTAGTATTTATTAATTTATTAGAGTTGATTTTTTTTTTAATTAAAATAAAATTGCAAGTGTCAATAATTGGATAATTGGGTCTTTATACTTACAGTTTGCGTGATCTCTTTCTTCATAAATGGCTTGATCATTCCCAGCACAATCTGAACAATAGTCATAGATCTTATAAAATGAATCCCCTTGGGTCGAATGGGAAGTCCCTCTTGGAGATAGTTTATCAGTTTTCTGCACCCGAGAAGACTCATACGAGTGCTGTGACCCAGTGTAGCGTTAGACATGTCGAAGATAAATACGTGACCTTTTGCAGCACCCTGTGTAAACATCGAGAGGTCTACCGACATGTGGAGATACTTCATCGAAGGGCTCCACACGAATTTTGAAGGATCGTAGTTTATCAACCGGCCAAAGAATATTTTGTAACCTTCCGGCGTTTCACCATCAAGAGGCATGAATGTTCTGTTTTATAAATTAACATTAATATTCATATTAATTAATTTTTATTTATTTCAGATAAAAAAATACTGACGTTGTTTCAAAGGCCTGACGAAGTTCTTCATTCTTCAAAGGATCTCTCGCTGAAAAATACTCCTTGGTATTTGTCCTGATGGTGTAAAAAGCTTCAATAGTCGTTTTGGCTCGCTCCACATCATAGTAATTACTAGAAAGAAATAAAACAAGCTCACTGTCTAATATTTTTGGCAAATGAGGCTGTGTCTTGCACCATTCTTTCAGTAATTTAATGTCTGATTTTTTTAACTCCGGATCACGGGCCAATTCTTCTTCAAGACTCACTCTCTGTATCATCTCTGTCATGTTTACTAACTAACTACAGACTGAATTATTTTCTCTGGAAAAAAACGTAGTGCATAAAGTGCAACTGTACTTGTTATCAAAAATTTTCCGATATACTTACTTACTTTGTTATGATTGGAGATAACTCGGTTCGGAGATATTAAATTTATCTGAGAGAATTCAATGTACCTTTCTTATTAATTATTGGTGACTGAACGTTTATCTGATTCTTTCATTTAAAAAATTTCTTTGTTGTTTTGTAGATTTAAAAAAAATTTTTTTTTTTTATTTTATGAATTTTAACTTACGCGATAAAAATAACTTATAAATTGAAATATAATTTAATTAAAAACTGACGAAATAACACTGAATCAACAAATTAATTTTTGCAATTGACTTCACACATGTGCTGTTTTTTTTTCGTTTATCTGACATATTATTTTAATTGCAAATATTATTTGCAATTAAAATAATGTTTTACTTATGACTGAATTAAATTTCATAATCTTTTGAAGCTTTATCATTTTATTAGATTAATAATTAAAAATAACATAAAAAAAAAATCAATAATTTTTTTTTTTAAATAGTATATTTCAAAGTACATATTTAATAAAATAATATATAATTTTTTATTGTTAATAATAAAAATTAATCAATGTCGAGTTTCTTGAAGCTTCCTTCGACTCCAAAAAGATCAGTAGCATTTTTTCCCTTTCCAGGTCGCAGAGATTCATTGACGCGGCCACGAGATTCTTCTTCCAAGAAGAAATCACGGTGAGCTTCCATTTTTTTTATATTCTTCTCGTGGAGATCTCTCAGAGGTCCAGCTTTGCCACCTGATTCATTAGGAAGAATATCAAGCGGCAGGAATTTTTTTACTGTTTCGTTGCTGGTGTGAATGTGAAGCTAAAAATAAAAAATGTAAGTAGAATTAATAATTATAATTAATTAATTAAAAAAAATAAAAAATTAATTAATTAAAAAGAAATTGATAATTAATTAATTTGAAACAAGTTAATAAATTAAAAGAATAATAATAATTAATTAATTTTAAAAAAAAATTAATTGATTAAGAAAATTACTAATTAATTAGTTAAAAACAATTAATAATTAATTAATTTAAAAAATTAATTTAAGAAAATACTAATTAATTAATTAAAATAATTACAATATCCATAAGTTCTTTTTTCATGAACGGTTTCATCATTCCCAGGATAATTTCCATCACCGGAATAGAGTTGGTGAAATGTAAGCCCTTGAGACGAACGGGCAGCCCTTCTTGGAGGTAGAACAAAAATTTCTTCAAACCCATTGGACTCAAACGAGTAGTATGACCAAAAGAAAGACCTGCCAAGTCCACAAGAATTATGTGACCCTTCATAGTTCCTTCTGAGTACATCCAAAGGTCCATTGACATGTTCCAGTACTTTATAGCGTCGTTGTAAACGTACGCAGATGGCTCAAAGTTCATTAGACGCCCGTAAATTATTTTGTAACCTTCCGCTGTTTCTCCCTCCAGTGGAAAGTATGCTCTATTTAATATTATTAATTATATTAGCATATTTATATCTACATTATTAAGAGAATAATGACCTTGTATCTCGTGAACTATTGACATTTTTAAAGATATAAGCTCATCCCGATGTTACGCTCATCAAGACCTTTCATTTGAGTACCCACATCAATTTTTCATATATTTATACATATTATATATATTACATATATGTATATATGAAAAATATGTGAAAATGCATGTGGGTACTCAAATGAAAGGTCTTGATGAGTGTGACATCAGGATGAGCTTATATCTTAAAAAATGTCAATAGTTAAGAAATGACATTATATCTCGTGAACTATTGACATTTTTAAAGATATAAGCTCACCCCGACATTACACTCATCGAGACCTATCATTTGAGTACCCACATCAATTTTTCATATATTTATACATATTATATATATGTATATATGAAAAATATATGAAAATGCATGTGGGTACTCAAATGAAAGGTCTTGATGAGTATAACATCAGGATGAGCTTATATCTTCAAAAATGTCAATAGTTAAAAAAGTACAGTGCAATTTAACAAAAGTCATTATTTAATAAAGCCAAATATTTTATAAAAAATACTTACGCTGTTTGAAACATATTTCTCAGGTCTTTATTCCCCAACGGATCTCTGTTAAAGAAAAACTCCGGAACATGAGTTCTCACTGTGTAAAAAGTATCAATCGTCGTTTTAGTCGGTTCCAACCGGTAATAATTACTATGCAGGAACAAAATCAACTCATTGTCAGATATTTTTGGCAAGTGTGGCTGCTTCTCGTACCAATCTTTCAACATTTTAAGATCAGCTTCCTTTAATTCAGGATTGCGCTTCATTTCTTCTTCAACAGGTACCATTTTAATTAAAGCCATGATTACCTAAAATATAATAAATAAATATTTTAAAAAAATTTTACAGTTTTTATTAAATTAATTATTATATCAGAGCCAAACTCAAAATTCTAATTTTAAAAGGTTGCTTTTAGAGATTAAATTTTGACGCACCCTATTAATTATTAAATTAATTTTCACTTGAGAAGTATAATAATTTTTATAAATCTATTAACAGAGTAATATATTTACTTGAAGTTTAAGGTGAGCAGTTGGTTGTATTTTAACTGCTGGCAATTCAGACACTAAATGTAATAAAATTCTATTGACATTAAAAGTTACTTGCACGCACAGCTTTGAATCTAGCGTGACGGTGTTGTATGACTTAGCAAGGTCATATGTACAATTAATCAGTATGATTCGAATGTACGAAATTATATTATTTAAATTCTTCCAGTGGTTTATTTACCGCCCATTGATTAAATAATGATTAATTTAGGCTAGCCTAAATATCAAAACTATATTTAACATTACTTTTTATAATCAACATAAAAAAATTACTATTTTATTAAAATATTATCCAACGAGCAAAGTACAATTTTGAGTGGAATTATCTGCTATAAAAAATTATGTTAGCTAGACAATAAATTTATAAGTATCGACGTTATGTAAAGAGTTGTAATTAGTCGATCATGGAATGGCATGGATTATTTTATCCATCATTACGCAGCATTATCTACCAAAGTGACACTGAAATTAAATATTTTTTTAAGTTACATAACTTAAGTCTCTATTCAAAATTTATAAAAAATAATATTACTTATTTTTTACGCATTTTAAAAATTCTAATTTTAGACATTTTTCTTCTGTCACTCCTGGAGCTACTGGACGGCTGAGACGCTCCAGAAAAACTCTTCATATTCAGCAATTTCTTCGTTAATTTTTTTCTTTTCATTGCAGGATTCCTTGAGACTGATCTTCCACTCGAGCTAGATAAATTATTCGGCCTTGATCGGCTCCTGTATGTGCGATTTCTGTGCGCTAGGCTGCGACGTCTCTTGCGCTTAGATAATTGCACGCGAGATTCTTGGCTGCTTAGTTCGTCTTCTGCCCAAAATTGCTGGTCAGTATCGTCTGATATCAGAATTGTCTTCTTTAAAAATAAAAACAGTAATTAACAATTTGGATTATACTCAGTAGAATCTTAGATTACACTCAGTGATATCTCCGATATTTTTTTCCTAGCGTCTGCGCATTTAGCATTATCATATCTATTATGTATTTTAGATATTAGGATTTCAAATATTGTTATAAATACTATCTGAAATTTTTTTTTCAACACAGATATCACTGAGTATAATCTGGGATGATATCCAGTGTCATTTTGTTCTTTCTGTGTAGGGTTTCATTAATTTCATATAAATATTAATTACTCACCAAAATCTTTGTTCATTTTTAGGTTATTTTTAGGTTGGCCAAACTTACCCTTTCACTTGGAACTTTTGATTTTGCAGAGCCCAAATGTGACTTAAGTAAATTAAAACTGCAATAACTTATTTCTTCTTCAGAACTTCGGGATAAGCTATCACAATAATTTTCTTTTGCCATTTTTTTCTTCAATTTAGTTTTTTTTTTATTTTTAGTAATCTAACCTATTAATTTTGATGATAGCTGTTGATGAGACTGTCAAAAAATTAAAACAATGGAAAACGCCATGTTGGAAAAAAATCGAATGCTAGAAATGAATAAATTAAGGTAGGGTAAATGCACCAGTTGTTGACCGATGTATAAAAAAGTTAATTAATTAATATTTTACAAGGATTTTTTTTTTCTTAAAGTATTAAAATAAAAAAATATGGCATTTAATCATCATAATAAAGAATTACGCAATTAATTGCGCAGTGATTTATAGCTTTAAAAAAATATTCTGAGTTTGTTTACAACGGAACCAGCCATAAAGCGGTCAAAAATAACTACCGTACAATTGGAGAGTGAGTGCATTTCATCATTAATTTGGTGATATTTATCGGCATAATATCAAATATTTTAGTTTTATTATGTTAATTTAATAATAAATTTAATTACATACATGTAGTTAACAAAATTACTTATAATTATTTGAGCGGTCAATTAATTGGTTGGAGAACGCTCGGTCATTTATTGGGTTTCTTCGGTCAATAATTGGTGATTTTAGTATTTCAACATTCAAATAACAAAATTAATATAATTTTGTTATTACAGAAAAAGAAAACCTTAATCGGTCAATAATTGGTGCATTTACCCTATGTAATATTTTATTTAAATATTAGTTTATAATTATAATTTGTTAATAATAATTGTAATTCTTTTAAAACTAATGATAATTTTGACTAATATTAATAATTAATAATTATTATAAAATTTCAATCAATATCAAGTTTCTTAAAACTTCCTTCAACACCAAAAAGATCAGTAGCACTTTTAGCTTTTCCTGGACGCAAAGATTCGTCAATACGACGGCACTTTTCTTCTTCCAGGAAGAAATCACGATGATCTTCTAATCTTTTCAAATGTTTTTTATGGAGTTCCATAAAGGGTCCAGCATTTCCACCGGATTCATTTGGTAAAATTTCAAGAGGAAGATATTTTTTTGCTGTTTCATTATTGGTGTGAATATGAAGCTAAAGAAAAGTGTTTGTATAATTATTGTTACCATAATTTAATGGTAATAACTTTGCAAATAATGTTACTATTATTAATAAAATAATTTCTTACAATATCCATGAGCTCTTTCTTCAAAAATGGCTTCATCATTCCCATAATGATGTCCATAACTGGGATAGAGTTCAAAAAATGGAACCCTTTTAGACGAACAGGAAGACCTTCTTGAAGATAATAGAAAAACTTTTTGAACCCCATGGGACTGAGCCGCGTAGTGTGGCCCAGAGCGAGGCCCGCCAAGTCCACGACAATTATATGGCCTTTCATGGTACCTTCGGTGTACATCCAGAGATCCATTGCCATGTTCCAGTACTTCATAGCGTCATTCCATACGTAAGCTGATGGTTCGTAGTTTATCAAGCGCCCGTAGATTATTTTGAAGCCCTCTGGTGTTTCTCCCGGCAACGGCATGTAAGCTCTAATTAATTTATGATGATAAGTATTTAGGCTGCATTCGAAAACGCTCTATCTCTAGACACATAATCAAGAAATGACCTTGTATCTTGTGAAATATTGACATTTTTAAAGATATAAGCTCATCCTGATGTTATACTCATCAAGACCTCTCATTTGAGTACCCACATCAATTTTTTATATATTTATATATATTATATATATGTATATGTGAAAAATATATCAAAAATGCATGTGGATACTTAAATGAAAGCTCTTGACGAATGTAACATCGGGATAAGCTTATATCTTTAAAAAGGTCAATATTAGAGAAATGACATTGTATCTAGTGAAATATTGACATTTTTAAAGAAATGAGCTCACCATGATGTTACACTCATCAAGAGCTTTTATTTGAGTACCCACATGCATTTTTGATATAGTTTTGATATATACATATATATAATATATAAAATATATGTAAAACTGACCTTGTATTTCGTGAACTATTGACATTTTTAAAGTTATAAGTTCAGACTGATGTTACACTCATCAAGACCTTTTATTTGAGTACCCACATCAATTTTTCATATATTTCATATCTTTATATATATTATATATATGTATATATGAAAAATATATCAAAATGCATGTGGGTACTCAAATGAAAGCTCTTGATGATTGTAACATCAGGATGAGCTTATATCTTTAAAAACGTCAATAGTTAAGAAAGTACAGTGCAATTTAACAAAAGTCATTATTTAATAAAACAAAATTTTATTTATTTATAGTTCACAAGTCACGGAAGTCTTATAGTGACTGCAAGGTTGCTAGTATAAAATTATAGGTTGAGTAAATTTAAATAAAATACTTACGAAGTTTCAAACATATGACGGAGTTCCTTATTTGCTACCGGATCTCTGTTGGAAAAATACTCTGGAACATGAGTCCTCACCGTATAAAAGGTATCGATTGTTGTTTTAGTCGGTTCAATCCGGTAATAATTACTGTGCAGAAACAGAACAAGTTCACTGTCCAACATTTTCGGCAGATGGGGCTGTTTTTCGCACCATTCTCGCAAACTTTGGAGATCTGCTTCTTTAAGTTCTGGATTTTTTTTCAGTTCTTCCTCGAGCGGAACTCGCTTTATCAAGTCCATTATTTTTTTTTTTTAAGACGTAGTAAGACCTCCGGAAAACTGAAGCTTATTACTGTCAGCAGCTGAAAAAAATTCACTTTAATAGCTCATCAAGTTTCATTAAACGTGTAATTAATAATAATTGTTGCATACCTTGAATTTTTTAACATTACTAGCAAAATATTGTACAATGTAATGTAAAATGAGTCGGTAATTGAACGACGACTGATGAGTGTCAACTTCTAAGTATAAAAAATGTGTAATTATTAATTTACAGTGTAATTATCGCTGAGTGACAATTGTAATATTTAACATCTCATTATATAATTTTTTAGATATAAATAGTTTAATACAATTTTTAATTCACTAGTTTGTAGAATTTATTGATCAAATATTTTACAGTTGTACTTATATTAATTAATTAAAAAAGTACGCAAACTTAAATGGTATAATTGTAAGTTTTTTTATAACTTAGGACAACTAAGTCAATAAATTCATTGAAAATAAGCTTCTAACTTATAATATTAATTAATATTTATAGTAAAAAAAGTAATTAAATGTAAAAAAATTATAGATAAATGTATGCTTAATTTTAATTGCTAATTATTAATTAATCATTTTCAGATTTTCGGCGTTTCTTCAGTCGTGGGCTCTCGGAATCATGTGGACTTGGAGTAATATGACTTCGTTTTCTCTTTAAAATATTTATTTCATTGAATTCACTGTTACTACTTCCAGCTGTTCTTGTTTCTCTTCTAAAAGATACGTCTTTCGTAACTCCTACTAGCATCTGTAAAAAAATTTACAATATAATTAGTACTCAAAAGTACAAAAAAGTTTGGAAAATCCAAAAGTGCACGCCTCGTAATTTGAGTTTTCACAATAAAATTGATTAAAAGCAAAATAGTAAAAAATAGAAAACTCTGCTATGTTTCAGTTAATAAAAATTATTAGAAAATATTTTTTTTTTATTGTAATTGATGTTATAAAAAAAAAAAAAATTGATCAAAAAAAAAAAAGAAATGAATACCTGAAATTCTTGGAGACAGTCTTCTTGCATTTCCATAGCCATCTTATGAATATGATTCGTCTGCTTATTATACATCAACGCATTCTGGAACATCAGCATAACATCCCTCTGAAAGTGCATCGTCGACCGTATTGTTCCATTCTCAATATTCTTCTTAATAGTCAACAAATCCATAGGCCTAAATATCACACTATGATAACCAGGAGCCTGCTCTTCAGTAATCGGCTTCGAAAACAAGGAAGCATACTTATGTTGCGTGAACCTCTGATACACCAACAAAACAGCTTTCTTCCAATTCCTATAATCAGCTTCTTCCCCAATATTATCCCCCTCATCTCTATCAATCGCAACATTTTGTTTCTTCGAGTAAGTCTTCATAGCGCGACCACCGCTAAGTTTTATAAGCGAGGACTCTTCTTCAACTTCTGGTTGAAGATTTTCCGGCAAAGTAACAGACTCTTCTTTCTTAACCTCAACTTCTTCTGCCTCCTTAGTCTCAACTTTCTCCTCAATTTTCTCAACTTTCTCTTTTTCTTCTTCATCTTTATTTTCAACCACCTTTTCTTCCTTTTCCTCTTTAACCTCCTCTTTTTCTTCCTTTTCCTCCTTCATCTCCTCAACACTTTCTTCAGCCTCTTCTTCTTTAACCTCTTCATCCTCATCCTTAACCTCATCTTTATCCTCAACTTCCAAATCCTCTATTTTTTCTTCTTCTTTCTCATCCTTCTCTTTTTCTTCCTTCTCTTCCTCCTTTTTCTCAATTTTAACCTCCTCCTCCTTTTCTACCTCTTTTTCCTCCTCTTTCTCTTCTTCTTTAACTTCCTCCTCTCCTTTAACCTCTTTCTCCTCTTTATCCTCCTTTTCCTCCACCTTTTCTTCTTCCTTCTCAGCCTCACTAATTTCCTCCTTAACTTCTTCCTCATTCTTTTCTCCTTCAACTTCTTTCTCCTCCTTATTAACCTCCTCAACCACTATTTCTTCTTTAGAACCTTCCTTTTTTTCCTCCACCTCTACCTCCTTCTTCTCCTCCTTCACCTTCTTATCCTCTCCAACCTCCTCTTCAACTTTTTCCTCCTCAACTTCATCCTTCAACTCCTTATACTCTTCTTTAGCTTCCTTAATCTCTTCTTCCCACTCCTCCTTATCCTCCTTTCCAACATCTTCTTTCTTCTCACAAATTTCCTCAATTTCCTCCTTCTCCTCTTTTTTATCCTCCTCCTCCTCCTCCTTATCCTCAACCTTATTCTTTTCCTCCATCTCCTCTTCCTTAACCTCCTCAATTCCTTCCTTAACCTCCACCTCCTCAACCTCCTCTTTCTCTTCCTTCTCAACCTTCTCCCCCTCCACTGCATCTTCTTCCACCTCCATTTTTTCCTCCTCCTTCCTCTCCTCCCCAACCTTACCTTCTCCTTCAACCTCCTTTTTCACTTCCTCCTCAATCTTATCCCCAACTTCCTCTATCTCCTCCTTCTCCTCTTTCTTCTCCTGGTGAGCTACCTTGGAAGTCTCAATAGAAGTTCCAATAATCTCCGCAATATTACTGGAGCTGTGCTCAATTTCCTCAATGGCCATCTCGCTCTCCGGAGAATCAGTCAACGAAATAGTTTTCTCAACCTTAGCCTCTACTTCTTCATTTTTCTCCACCCCAGGAAATGTCTCACCCTTAGAAACCACCTCCCTCACCTCCGTCTGAGGGCTCTTAGTAATTTCTTCCTTAATAAGTTCCTCAATATCCTCCATAATCTCATTGATCTCATCCTTATCAATAACATCCGGAAGATTATCTTTGCCTATAACATCATCAATCTGCTCAATAATCTCTCCCACATTATCACTATTAGCAATCTCAGCTTCAGCATTCGACAACTGAATCGCTGGAGCTTGGTTCACAGATTTAGTACCAGAAGACCTCACAGATGTCTCTGTGTCGCTTTTGGCGGCCGGTAAGGTAGGAAGTGGCCCTTTCGGCAAATTAGCAGGCAGCGCCAATAGCATAGAGAGCGTTGGAGCTCCTGCTGAAGGTCTTTCAGGCGTTCCAGAGGGAATTACAGAGGTAACAATATGATGAATTGGCGCTGTGACATTCTGGGGCGCTGAAGACACCATGTGAACGCTTCCACTAGAATTTAAGAGGCTAGCAATTGTTGGAGAGGTAACCTGGGCCGTTGAAGTCGCATTTTGAATCTGTTTTGTCGGACTAGGAGCTTTTAGGAGGTTTGTTAGTAAAGTAGAGGACCCTCGCTTTTTTTCTTCTTCATCATTAGTGTCTTCTGGGGTATCATTTAAATCCAAAGTTTTCTTTAATGGAGTTAATGGAGCAGGTGATTGACTTGTAAGATCCTGTTTCTGCTGACGCTTGGCTAACCAAACACTGTGAGCTTTGGCTTTTTGCTCCTGCTCTCTCTCCTCCTGCTCAATAGCCTGCCACATCTTCTGAAGCTTGTCATCGCTGATAGATCCAGACTTTAGTAAATTTACTTCTGATTTTAACTGCTGGTACTCGTCTCGTTGGAAGGCTAATATTTGACCCAATTCGGCGGTTCTTTCTTGGGTCAGTCGCTTGACTATTGACTCTCCTATTGTATCTCCGCTCTCGCGTTTTTTTCTTTTAGGTGTGTCGACGTTTTCCAGGAGACGAGTGTACTGGTTTGCGCAAGCTTTGTGGGAAAACCAATCTGGAGGGCGCAAAGCTTCTTTTTCGGCGAAGGGCTTTAGAGATCTGGAGACAGTTATCCAATTCTGGTCTCCGGATTTTAAGACACTTGATGCGAGACATAGTTGCTCTCTTGTACTCCATGTGTCTCTTGATTCTCGTTGTTTTGTTTTTAGTCCTATTTTTTAAGAAATATATATTTAAATTTTTTTTTGTATAAGAAAAATCGTTTATATTTTTAATGTCAAAAGTTATTTATAATAATTATAATAAACAGTTTGGAAGTGTTTAAAAATTCTGTATTTAAAATAAAAAATTAAAAATCTGACAATTTTTTTTAATAAATAAATTTAGAAAAATAAAATATTAGAAAGGAGAAATTTTCGAAAAACTATGACTAGGTTTTTTTTTTAATTTTAATGAAAATTAAGTTAGCCATCTGAAAATTTTTAATTGAAAAATTATTACAAAAAAATAAAGAAAAATTTTCATTTGTAAAAAACTTGAAAAACTATAAGTGCAATTTTTGAAAAATATTTTTTTATTCTAGTTTAATAAATTAAAAAAAAATAAAAAACGTTGGCTAACTTTAGCATTATTAATTTTTAATATTATATAAAATTAATATCATATTATAATAATAATATTAATATTATTTGTTTAATAAATGAATGACAATAAAGTTAGCCGACATCTAAAAATTTTTGAAATTTATTTTATTGAAAAAATTATCTAAAAAAAATTAAATGAAAAAATTTCACATGTAGAAAGTTTTAAAAATTATACGTGAAATTTTGATAAAAAAAAATTTTTAATTGTTGAACGTCGGCTAATTTTAATGTTGTTTAATAAAACCACAAACTGTTCAAGTATCAGCTGATTGCAATATTATAAATAAGTAAATAAAATATTTAAAAAAAAAAACTTACTTTCTTGTACTGAAGTCATTTTTTAATTTTGTGGTTCAAAAACCAAAATAAAATAAATAATAACCAATTATTTATAAGCCGCTTGTTATTCCAACAAAATTCATCAGTTTAATATTCCAAACATTGTAAAGAATAATTTTACATGAAAAAAATTATTCTTGTACTTTATTCACTCTGAAAAATATAAATAATTAATTAAATATTGTCAATAATTATAATAACAAGAATTAAAAAAATATTTTTTATTTTACTTTAACTTTGTTTACTCTTAACTTTGGAGGTTAGTTTATTTTAATATTTATTCTAACTTGCAAGTAGCAGCTCCGAAAAACCACTACCAGTAAATGCTGCCCTCTGTAATCGATTTGAGTTTTCTGAAGCTGGCTCGAGAGGGCGCGAGCGCGGCAAATTTAAATAAGGCAATCAGGAAAATTATTTAGCTGTGAATAATTAGTTTAATTAACGCGGATCCGGTATGTATATTTCTACAGTGTTGAAAAAGTTGTAAAGAGTAATTGTAATTACTAATTACACAACAGTAGAGTAATGTTATTGCATAATTACATCGGTCATTAATTTTTAATGGCTTATTAAATATATTAAGTTCTTAAGTTCTTTTATGGTTATTATTATTATGATTAATTGTTACAATTAAACATAATAACTAGACGGTGCTTATTACAAATTTAAATTTACAATTTTTTTTTTTTAAATAATTATTTTTTTTCTAACAATTTTCTAGACTTAAACAAAGAATTATAATTAAAATTTATTCAACGTTACATAAAATATTTTTACTTTATTTTAAAAATAATAACAATAGTCAAACAAATAAAACTAATAATTAAATTTTAAAAATACTGTCCTCAGTTAAAAATTTCTAACTTTCAAATTAATCGTTTCCGTTCGGTGTGAATAGAAAAATACATTTTTTCGGAGACATAAGAAGATATAAATAGATACTTAATTGACAGTAATTAATTTTTTATAATTAATATAACTTAACGGGTAATTTTTTATCCTTTTACAATTAAGATAATTAAATTATCTTTAATTATGTTAATAAATATAAATTATGCATTCAATATTTAATGACTTTTTAATTTGAATTTACGGGTACTAAAAATTTGTTAAATAACAATTTTTATAGCTTATAATTTTAATACTTATTTATGAGTCATTAACTTTAAATCATTAAATCTTACAAAATTATAAAACTTTCTATAAAGTTATATTTGAGAAAATATGCAGTACAAAATAACGATATTTATTATTAATTATAATTAAGATATGACCTTATATCTTATATCGTGTGAACTATTGACATTTTCAAAGATATAAGCTCATCCCAATGTTACACTCATGGAGATCTTTCATTTGAGTACCCACATCAATTTTTCATATATTTTATATATTTATATATATGTATATATGAAAAATATATCAAAAATGCATGTAGGTACTCAAATGAAAGCTCTTGATGAGTGTAACATCGGGATGAGCTTATATCTTTAAAAATGTCAATAGTTAAGAAAGTACAGTGCCATTTAACATAATAAAGAAATGACCTTGTATCTTGTGAACTATTGACATTTTTAAAGATATAAGCTCAT
>CAJNRD030001117.1:2253795-2291968 GCA_905319865.3 Cotesia congregata | reverse complement strand
ATCAATTTTTCATATATTTTATATATCTATATATATTAAATATATGTATATATGAAAAATATATAAAAAATGCATGTGGGTACTCAAATGAAAGCTCTTCATGAGTGTAACATCGGGATGAGCTTATATTTTTAAAAACGTCAATATTTAAGAAAGTAGAGTACAATTTAACAAAATTCATTATTTAATAAAGTAAAATTCAATTTATTTATATTTCACAATTCACGGCAGTCACATAGTGACCGCAATGTTGCTTGTTTTACTATTAATTGATTTAATTTCAATTAATTATTTTTAATTTAAGTTTTGATTTGACTGAGAAAAAAATACGTCTTGGCTCAATTTACAAAATTTTAAATAACAATGCCCTTTGTAGTTAACAGTAAATTTTTCCGGTAACTTAATATAATTTTACAAAAAATATAAATAAAAAACTTTCCTTATAGCTTATACCGACTCTTACTTAATATTAGCGTACAATAATTGAAATATCTAATTAAATTAGATTCTAATTTAAATAACTAATCAAAAAATCTACTCTTGAATGAGACTTTTATAAGAATTAAGAAATAAATAAAATAAAAATATTTACAAGAATTTTATATACTAGTTATAAGAATAAATATAATAAAGAGATTCCGGTCGATTAAATCCAAGCATTTGGAGTTTATTAGAAGTTGGTTGGCCGGAGGGTCGAACTAACACGCGACAATGATTGTACAACAGCTAAAAGAGAGAGCGCAACCCCCTTGGAGCCTGACAATGCACTGTTGAATGCTGCCTAATTCGCAACAATGGTTATGCCAGCCATATATTAATGATTAGCAGCCATGATGGTCCAAACTACCACGAACAATAGGGGGTGAGACTCTCTACTCTCCAGAGGGAGAAAGGAGAAAGGAGACCTACAGATGCTGCTATCGTCTCTCTTCTCTCCTATATATCCATATCTGTAACATATATATATATATATCTCTATACATTACATTATATTATATATTATGCTACTTCCACCGTCTACCATTCCATACGACTCAATTTCCAGATGACAAATCACCGCATGGAACATTGTTCCCGGTTATTAAGGCGCGGCCCGATTTAATGGTCCTCGTCATTTCGATTAGGGTGTGAATACCTCAGTTATCATATGAATAATATCAATCCTATCTACTCTGTAAATTTTAACTTTTTGTTAATTTAATATAATGTCGAAGAATATTAAGCTAAAATTATCCACTTTAAATTTAAATTATTTTCTTTTTTTTTTTTTGAGTTTATTAATATACTTATGAAAGAAACTTTTTAACTGTTGAAAATATAGAGGAAAATAAATTGTAGTGGTATGTTGTGGTAGACGGAATAGTGTAAGGGGTGATGTTATCGTTATCTCTATACTTAAGAATATCGCGGCTTTATGATCCCTTTATGCTGGCTATTGTATGATAATTTTGACAAATTGAGATTAATATTGCTGAAGATAACGATGGTAATATTGAAATTTTTAAGTTGAGTTTATAATTACGAATCATAAATTATAAATATTTAATTGTTTTTAATAAATTATACCATTACCATTTATAAGAAGATATATGCAAACGTTATGATTATGAATTTTACATGAATTTCTTCTTTGAAGTTTTAAACAGGTTGATAAAAGCACTTGATATATATATATTAGTAGCTTAATAGATATATAAATATATATATTAGATTGAGATTTATATTAGTAGCTTCAAATTTATTAGTACTGGACCAAACTTTAGACACAATAGTATATATTTCTTCATATATTTAATTCTAAAAAATAAAAAAAAATTGTTATTATACGAGTCATTAAACATTAATTTTACTTATACTAAATATTAATAATTAAATATAGAAAATAATATATTGGTGTATATCGCCGATAAGCGTTAAATAAATAAATTAATTAATTAAAAATAAAAATTGACACTAATCTATATTATTAAGAGAATAAGAAAAATTTTGTGTCAATTTATTATGAAAAGTATTTAAACTTATTTAAAAAGCAGTTAAAAATGCTCTATCTCTAGAAACATAATTATTAATTAAGAAATGACCTTGTATCTTGTGAAATATTAACATTTTTAAAGATATAAGCTCATCCCGACATTACACTCATCAAGAGCTTTCATTTGAGTACCCACATCAATTTTTTATATATTTATATATATATCATATATATGTATATATTATATATATATTTAAGAAATGACCTTGTATCTTGTGAATTACTGACATTTTCAATGATATAAGCTCTCCCCGATATAACACTCATCAAGAGCTTTCATTTGAGTACCCACATCAATTTTTCATATATTTTATATATTTATATATATATGTATATTTAAAAAATATATCAAAAATGCATGTGGGTATTTAAATGAAAGCTTTTGATGAGTGTAACATCGGGATGAGCTTATATCTTTAAAAATGTCAATATTTAAGAAAATACAGTACAATTTAACAGAATTCATTATTTAACACAGCAAAATTTTATTTATTTATATTTCACAAGTCACGGCAGTCACATAGTGACTGCAAGGTTGCTAGTATTAATTATTAATCATCAATTACTAAAAAAATGACATAACTATTTAACTATTGTTATGTAAATTAAGTATAATTTAAAGTTAAAATAGAAAAGCGCGTGCGAGTCACGAGCCAAATGCCTGAGCCACTAAATAAACGTTTTCCTCAATCTCATCTCATTCTGACACAATGGACCAAGAGGAGAAAAAATGTTCCCTGGACCTCCTGTGATGCCTGAAATTGTGCCTTACCCTCGAACGGCGACAAATACGCACTAAAGTCAATAGCTTTTCTGTTATTTGAGACATTACCTACGGGCATTCAAACTCGAGTGCACCCCCGATGTGAAGACATTGCGGGTACGTTGTCCGATTACCATTTATATTCTGTCTGTTATATTATTCTTTCTATTCTTCTTCAAAACATTCAAGGATCTATTTTAAAGCCAACCTTAGCGTCATTTAATTTTTAAAGACTGTTAAATTTTTCAATTAAATCTTTAAAGCAAATAACTATTTTCTCATCAATCATTAATCCTAATTTTAAAACCAAATTTTGTAAAATATATTCAGACACTTAACACGTGACGTACCAGGAAGAAATAATAATAAAATAAAATGTATGGCGAGATTTTATAATTAAATGGGCTTGTTAGAAACACTTGATACTGACCACAAAAATTAACAAGGGTAACGATGAAAACGATCCTTTCTGGATCGTGATATCCAATCTGAGTGAGCTTGAGGTGAATAATGAGTATCTTGAACACAATTCCTCGGTATCGTACAACCTTTTTTTCTTTTGTTCCCCACGGACATTTCTTTGTCTCACACTAGAGTCTACAGATTTTTTCTTTCAGTTTTTAGGACACCTGCGGCTCGATCGTCACAGGGGAAAACCGTTAGAGTCATTGGCTCAACTAATAAAGACATAATTTAACTGGATAAAATCAAACGTTTTTATTTTTAACTATTTACCTTTTTTATTCCTTTACTATGTTTTCTTCTCATTTGAATTTCAATGAAATATTAGACAGTGTTACCTGGAAAAATAAAATTTAGTCGTCACTGATCTGATGAATTTATTTATTTTTTTTTTTTTTCTAAAGGGAAAAATATTTTTAACATCTTTTTGAGACACTTCAAGGAAGTGATTTGTGAATTTAGATTTCTGGAACTTAATTTTTTACATAAGAAAATAAAACAATAGCTAAACATGTAAAAATTTATAACAACAAATAATATCTGATTAATAAATAAATATCTTTAAAACTAAAAAATAAAAATAAAAATTTTTTAGAACTAGAGATTTTTATAAGCAATAAAAAAAAATACTTTAATCTTTCCTCGTTAAATAACAAGTCATCTGAACATTTTTATGACTTTAAGTAATTAAATTACGAAACTACATACCTACTATATAGTTGGTTATCTAGTAAATTAACTCTTAAATTATTGTTAAAAACAATTTAATTGATGCAACCCTTGTAAGACATGTTTACTATCGACCTTCTTCCAGCGAAAGCCTAAAAATAAAATAAAAAAATATCTATGCTTATACACAACTCCAACTAAGTGATTACACCTTGTTATCTAATCCAATAGCAGCTAATTTGAATACTTATCTACCCACCGCTCAAGTTCCATGTTTACGCAGTCCGTGAGTCCATTTCCTAGTAACAGATTGTATAAATTTTCGCTTCACTGCAACAAATATACATTTTAAAGCCTTATAATTATAATAAAAAATTATCAAAATTAAACATAAGAGTTAGATAGAAATGTAAAGCTAGTAATTTTGTTTAGTATAAAAATTATTCTTTGTTATAAAAGTTGTAAAGAGTATGAAAATGAAGTTAGCCGACACTTCAAAATTTTTAGAAATTTTTTTATCCAAAAAATTTCAATTAAACAATTAAAAAAAAAAATATCACACGTAAAAAACTTTAAAAACTACAAGTGTAATTTTTTATAAATATCTTTTTAGTTGTAATTTAATTAATAAAAAAAATCGAAAATTTTTAGACGTCTGCTAACTTTAGTGTTATTAAAGAGTATGATATTTTAAAACAAATTAAATTTAACTAAAGTAAGAGGATGTAATAAAAATTAAAGTGTATTGTAGAGAGTGGTGTGTACTTATAAAAAAAAAGTGTACCAAAGAAAACGATTACAGTTTTATAAAACACTAAATATTGATGAAAATGAAGTTAGCTGACATTTCAAAATTTTTAGAAATTTTTTTGATCCAAAAAATTTCAATTAAACAATTAAAAAAAAAAAATATCACATGTTAAAAACTTGAAAAACTATAAGTGCAATTTTTTAAAAATATCTTTTTAGTTGTAATTTAATTAAAAAAAAAATCAAAAATTTTTAGACATCTGCTAACTTCAGTGCTAAATTATTATAAATTTTTTTGAAAGTTTGTAAAATTTGTTAAAATTGTGATTATCAACTTTTTTTTTAAGTTAATTTTTTTTATGTATTTAAAAAAAAATATATCAATAAAAAATGGAAATTCCGTTGGAAAAAATGAAAATTAAAATGGCTGTAAATATTTACCAAATATATCTTCACAAATATTTTCCGAAAAAATAGATTTATAAAAATAAAAACTCTATAAATTCACAATCTAACATATGTATAGTTTGTCCATGAATTCTTTACTTGATTAATTCATTTATTTTTATTTTTTTTCATACTCCTGGTATAACGCGTTGATGATCGCTATCGTTGCGAAATCGGAAAATCCTGATAACAAACAAATGGATAAAAGTAAAATAATATAAAATGAAAAATATATAAAATAACAATACGTAAAGCGTGAAAAATAAAAATACATAAATCTGGAAACGGATTGAAGCAAACAATGCACATATCCACCCTCAATATTTGCTATTGTCTGTTCAATTTTTATTCGCAATCCCCAATAGCAGTTACGGTATCAGCATCATATCAGTTATATGTAGACTTCTTCTCTCTGTATACAAATACATATATATATATATATAATATATGTTATATTTATATATTATACGAGCCGTATATTTGTATATTTGTATGTATATATGAAGCATAACGTATCAGAGTTTGCCGGTGTAAAAATGGCGTCCCGGGCGCATGATAACAACAAGTTGATGAAACGATTAAAAGCATAACGAGGACGAGGCGCTGATGATGGACGCTCGTTTACGCGTGTTTTAAACTCTGGCCACATGTATATACACTGGTACAAGTGTTCTATCTTTCACTCGGGTGCATAACATAGGTGTTAACCAGAGAGTTTGTAAATGATGAGGTGAAATACCGCTCAGAGCTGGTAAATCGGAAGGGTAGCTAAATTTTCTCGATTCGCATGTATGAGCGTACGCGTACCCCAGGGTGCGTTCAGTCACGGGGACAAGTCTCCGGGGATATTTCGTGGTAAATCTGTCCTCGTGGCGTTAACTGCCATTTTGAGTTGAGGGTCGCGAGCCAACGACCAAAGACCTTTTTGATGATGCTTCTCTATTATCACACAAACAATTGTTTGTTTGTAATCTAAAAAATAATCTTTGTTGTAATGATTCGTTTTATTTTATAATTATAAAAAAATGTTTTATAAAATTAAAAAAATTTTAATCATTAGTAATTAAAATTTGATTGTCAATATGATCTAATTATTAAAAGTTATATGATTAAATCGGTTTTTTTTAGTGAAATTTAGTGTCATTGCAAAGGTCTTGATTTAAATTTGTACCTTTTCAAGGTTTATATCATTCTCATCGATAGTAAATTTATTATGATAAGTATTTAGGCTGCATTTGAAAATATCTTTAGATACATAATTAAGAAATGACCTTATATCTTGAGAAATATTGACATTTTTAAAGATATAAGCTCATCCTGATATTACACTCATCGGCAGCTTTCATTTGAGTACCCACATTGATTTTTCATATATTTTATATATTTATATATATTATAAATATGTATTTATGAAAAATATATCAAAAATGCAAGTGGGTACTTAAATGAAAGCTCTCGATGAGTGTAACATCGGAATGAGCTTGTATTTGTAAAAATGTTAATAATTAAAAAATGACCTTGTATCTGCTCAACTATTGATTTTTTTAAAGATATAAACTCATCCTGATGTTACACTCATTGAGACCTTTCATTTGAGTACCAACAGCAATTTTTCATATATTTACATATTTATATACATTATATATATATGTATATATGAAAAATATATCAAAAATGCATGAGGGGACTTAAATGAAAGGTCTCGATGAGTATAACATCGTGATGAGCTTATATCTTTAAAAATGTCAATAATTAAAAAATGACCTTGAATCTTGTGAACTATTGACATTTTTAAAGATACTAGACAATCGAACGCGCTTTGCGCGCTTCTGTCAAAATGTTTATTATCAACAATTTAATTAATCAATATTTTCACAAATTTTACTCATTAATATTTAACTGTTGCCATAGTAACCGTTGCTATGATAACCATTGCCAAAAAAGGTCACCATAGCAACGAAAAGCGACAACAATGAAAACGTCACATCAACTTTTTACTAAAGGATAAGCTTATCCTGATGTTACCCTCATCAAGACCTTTCATTTGAGTTCCCACATCAATTTTTCATATATTTATATATATGATATATATATTACATATATCTATATATGAAAAATATATCAAAAATGCATGTGGGTACTCAAATGAAAGCTCTTGACAAGCGTAACATCGGTATGAGCTTATCTCTTCAAAAACGTCAATATTTAAGAAAATACAATGCAGTCTAATAAAACAAAATTTCATTTATTTATAGTTCACAAATCACATAGTGACTGTAAGGTTGCTAATTTTTAGTCAAGTAAAAAATTGAACACGAATATAAATATTTAAAAAAAATTCAGCGCATTATATGGAAGAAGAAATGAATTTTCGCATCTGTGTGTGTACGATTATTATAATAGATTGAATAAGAAAAGGCTAAGCAAATGAAGTACTCGAATCCTTATAAGATGTACATACTTGGATTACACTTTAAGTAATGGCAGACAGCATTAAAAAAAAGTATAGTTTTTAACACGTGCGCGCGTTATAAGCGTTCATCATCATTATCATTGGCGTCTTCTTATCTTTCTTCTCGCCACTGTTGAGTGTGTAACATCCAATGTAGAGTATGTACACAGATTTATACATGTGTATACATATAGAGAATACAGTCAGCATCATCTTGAGTTTCTCTCTCGTCGCTGTATGAAAGATGTAAGAAGCGACGCCGATAAATAACAACGGCAACGAGCTTGTCAGACCCTTGTTTAAACCTATCTCCAGTGAAAGCGCGAAAGATGTCTGAGTGTTAGAGGGATGCATTAGAATCCATACGGGTTTTAAAACGTTTGTATACATTTACTCACAATATATTCCTTGATTATCTCCAGTATCTTATAGTCATTTATATGTTACAGATGTGCGCGAGGTAAAAAGCTTTTAAAAAATATTATATTTTGAAACAAGCTCTAGTAAACGATTAACGATAATGAAAGATATATTTATATAATATATATTTGTTTATACTTACTTATACTTTTACTTAATTCTTACATCCTCTAATTTAAGTGGATGCTTTACTTTATTATATATATAACCCCTTTATTTGCTCGCTACTGATGCTAAATATTTGACGTCTAACACTTTTACTTTGTATTTATATTTGCTTTCTGCGCAAACTATTTTTTCTTCTGAAGAAAATACAACATTTAATTTATATACACAAAATGGAGATGATACTGAAGTTCTGACAGCTGTTAGTTTTTTTAATTTTTATAAAAAATCAATTGCAATAAAAAAAAATTCTACTAAGAATTTTTTTTAATTTTCACATAATGTAATTTTTTTATTAAATTTTTTTCATAATAATTTAATTGCTATGAACCTTTAAAAAAATTTTAATCGTGAAAAAAAAAATACTAGCAACCTTGCAATCACTATGTGACTTGTGAACTATAAAAAATTAAAATTTTGCTTTATTAAATAATGAATTTTGTTAAATTGCACTTTACTCTGTTAAATATTGAAGTTTTTAAAGATATAAGCTCATCCTGATGTTACACTTATCAATAGCTTTCATTTGAGTACCCACATCAATTTTTCATATATTTTTCATATATACATATATATATATTAAAGAAATAAGCTCATCCCGATGATATATTCATCAAGACCTTTCATTTGAGTACCCACTTGCATTTTTTATATATTTTTCATATATACATATATATAATATATATAAATATATGAAAAATTGATGTGTGTACTCAAATGAAAGGTCTTGATCAGTGTAACATCGGGATGAGCTTATATCTTTAAAAATGTCAATAGTTCTCAAGATACTAGGTCATTACTTAATTACGTAATATATATATAATATATATTTTAAAGATATAAGCTCATCCCGAAGTTACACTCATCAAGAGCTTTCATTTGAGTACCCACTTGTATTTTTGATATATTTTTCATAATATATATATATATATATATAAATATATAAAATATGTGAAAAATTGATGTGGGTACTCAAATGAAAGCTTTTGATGAGTGTAACATCGGGATGAGCTTATATCGTTAAAAATGTCAATAGTTCTCAAGATACAAGGTCATTTCTTAATTATGTATCCAGAGATAGAAAATTTTCAAATGCAACCTAACTACTTATCATCATAAATTGTCTATCGGTAAGAATGATATAAAATCTTAAAAAAGCACAAATTTAAATTGAGATCTTTGCGATTACACTAAATTTTACTAAAAAAACCAGATGAACACAAAATTTTTCTTATTCTCTTAATAACATAGATTTACAATTAATTCAACAATTATACAATTGTTAGAGTATAATAATAAGCAAAATACAACCTTCAAACAAAATGTATTAATAAAACAACTTAAAGTTTGTATTAATTTTACCACACATGTTTTCTATTCTTCCCGGATGATTTTATTCTCAAATATTTTATTTAAGGGGTCTAATACTAGATCATGACGACAATGATACGTTTACTGTATAAACAACACGGTGTGTGGTGTATTTTTACAAGGGGTGTGCACTATTGAAACTCCTTTTATCCAGGTGCGAAAGAAAATAATAAATTTAAAAGCGATTGAAAAAAAAAGTTTACAATGTTTTTTGTCAGTGAAGCTGAAGCATTCTTACTTAACCAGATGTCAGAGCTCTATCTCTTCTGAGATAAATTTTTCCATCTTAATTTTTCTTCTCGACGCTAATTCGAAACACATTTTTCGCGGCTATCTTTTTTTTTTTTCATTTACAATGTATATAAATTATCCATTTTATGTTCTTCTGGTCCAACACCTCTTATCTTGTTGTGATAAGTTTATGTCCTCATGTTAGCCACACAAGTTGTGTTAAGTCCTTTGGTGAGTTGATCGTCGCGTGCGTTCTTAAAAGATCGGCCCGCCACGCCTATTACTCTAAAACCGATCGGTTAGATTTAACAACTTTCACTATCTTTTTAAATGTTTTCACATGTTATTTTATGTTTTTGTCGGATTACATTAAAGACGTTATATTAAATTTAGTTTATTAAATATTATCTCGAAATCTATTTATAACTTAATCTTATAATTATTTTGCTGAACTGAATTAATTCAAATATTTTTTTTTTAATTCATCATTATGGAAATTTATTCTGTTAATATTTTCTAGCTCCAAATCCCATTTTATAATTTTAATAAATTCTAAAGCAGAAATTAAATAAATTATTAATAGACAATATATATATATTTTTTTTTCAACGTCACCTCTAATCTTGACATATTTTGACACACTATATATCATAATCAAAATTACAAAATTAAGAAACAGAAATAATTAATACACCGGAGAAATAAAAATAAAAACTAACCAACCGCGTAATTAATACGATAAACGGCCTTTCACATCAATAACTTAACTCATTTTATTAATTCAACTCGCGGTCTTTAAAAT
This sequence comes from Cotesia congregata, assembly GCA_905319865.3. Taxonomy (NCBI): domain Eukaryota; kingdom Metazoa; phylum Arthropoda; class Insecta; order Hymenoptera; family Braconidae; genus Cotesia; species Cotesia congregata. The sequence goes on along the minus strand of CAJNRD030001117.1, from coordinate 2,281,404 downwards.
TTAATTAAACGACTATTTTTAAATATTCTGTTATAATATTAATTAATGTGCAAGCGTAATTTGACGTACGTTAATTAAATTTTTTTTTGCTTTGTATAATTTACAGTTCATTTAATATTAATATCAGGTGTCTAATGAACATTCGAAACATTTCTTTTTTTTAACAAAAGACAAATTGGTTCAGAATGTAATAAACAATCACCGATAATTAATCAATAGTCAATTAGCAGATTTTTTTTTAAAAACCAAATTATTAATCAAGTGACTAGAGATTAATCTATTTCTTCAGATGAATTCAATTATAATTTCTTATTTTTTTAACAATGAAGATTTATAAAGATAAAATGATACTGAAGTTAGCTGACTTTTATTTATTTATTTATTTATTAAACAAATAAATTACTTTAAAGAAGAAATCACTTTAAAAGTAAGCAGTTTTTTTTTAACAAACAAATTTATACAGAAAAATAATTTTTAAAAAATTGCATTTTTTAGTTTTTTAAATTTCTACATGTTAATTTTTTTTTCTCATTTTTTCTGTTAAAAAAATTCTAAAAATTATTAAATATCTGCTAAATTAATTTATGAAAATTAAATTAGCCATTAGAAAATTTTTATAATTTATTTTATTGAAAAATACTTTTTAAAAAATTAAAACAAAAATTTTAAAAATTATACGTGTAATTTTTAAAAAATAGTTTCTTAGTTCTAATTTTTAATTAATAAAAAACTTTTGAGTATCGGTTAACTTAATTTTCATAATTAATTTACTACTAAAGTCAGCCGACGTTTTTAAATTTTTTTTTAATAATTAAATTAGAGCAGAAAAATATTTTTTTAAAATTGCACTTACAGTTTTTCAAGTTTTTTACAAAAGAAATTTTTTTTTTATTTTTTTATAATAATTATTTCAATAAAAAAAGATTCTAAAAATTTCTAGATGTCGACTGACTTAATTTTTATAATTAATTCTTATTAAAGAAGAAAAACTTTTAAAACGTTTAAACTTTCACTAATAATTTTTTTTTTTAATTTTCACATGTAGAATTTGTTTATTTAATTTTTTTTATAACAATTTATTCACTAGAAAATTCTAAAAAAAATTTTTAATATTAATTAACTTCAGTGTCTTAATAAAGATGATACTGAAGATAGCTGAAATTTTTAAAATTTTTATATAATAAAAAATTCCCGCTAATTTTTAAAAATTTTTGTAGAATTTATAAATTAAATTTTCTTCATAAAAATTTAATTATAAAAAAATTTATAATGTCAGTTAACTTCAGCGTTTTAATGAAGATGATACTGAAGTTAGCTGACAGCTGTCAATTTTTAAAATTTTTATGTAATAAAAAATTCCCGCTAATTTTTTAATTAAATTTTCTTTATAAAAATTTAATTATAAAATTATAAAAAAATTCTTTTAAGTAAGTTAACTTCAGTGTCTTACCTTAAAAATAATCTTCATCCTTTGTGTTTCTTCCAGAACTCATGAATTTTTGGTCTATAGCACAGAAAATCTTCCTTATAACTTGCTTAGATATTCTTTATTTATCTCCCGACGATTTATTAACTGTCATTTTTCCAGGACAGGGGTAGTAAAACAGGAATAAGAGTATGAGAGGATAGGAAGAAAATATGCATACTGCCAGCCAAGAATCCTTGTGTCCTGTCAGAGACAGTAGTTTTATCGCTCCTTTTAGGTTATGAATAAACGCTACTCTTGCGCCAATTCCCATACCGACGTTTGCTATATGATTCTCCATTTGCCATTTCCTGAATCATAACCCATGCTTACATTCACAACGAGTAGAGGCAATTCTTGCTCTATATAATTAAACTATTTACAATTATTTGCTCTTGCAAAATTCCCGGTAAGTCAAATCAAACATCAAATTAAAGTTTTTACACATAAATTAAATTGTAAATTGTAAATACACATTACAAAATAACCTATAGATAATTTAACGATAAATTAGAAGCTATCATGAAATAAAATTTAAAGTTTCAGGACGATTGAGCTGGAATAACAAGTTCCATTAAACAAATAGACCAGATCGGGATAAAAGAATAGAAGATATGAATATGGCAACCCCGAACAACAATACGCCCACCCGGGACGAGGATCAAGAGGTCCTAATGCAATTTAAGTTAACTACCGGGAATGATAGTTTATACTTTATACATACAGTTTGGAGAATGATGTACAATCTACTGGGGGAGAAGTCTATATAGATGTATAGATGTGTGTTAAGCTATACATAAGCTCGTTGAAGCATCACCACACAAAGCGGGTTCCATCCGTTCCCGTTCAGCATCCCCGTCCACATAATTTCAATAGCGAGTACATAGTACATACTGAGCTTTGAGGGGTGGATGGTGGAAATATATCGAGATCGAGACTTTGACATGGTATCCCCGCCCTTGTTATTCCAACCACGTCAATACATCACATGTTCGATCGGATAACGGGCAATTGCCCATCCTTTGACTTTGCATTATTGTCCTGAAACAAAATATACATCATAAGTAAGTAATTGATGATGATTATTTATTTTTATACGGAAAAATAATTTTTTTGAATCAAGTAATTAATTTTTAAGCTTTCGTCCATATTTAAATAACTTAATCTTGGAAATTTAGACAATAAATAAAGATGTTAAATAATAATACGCTGATTTATTGAGAGTAACTATTGTTATTTTCCAAATTCTCAAGATTGAGCTATTTAAATACAAGTAATTAATTTTTAAAAACTTTATCTTCTTCATTTTAGTCGAAGATTTTTAAAATAAATAATTTTTCTTGGTTTAAGTAAATTTTACTTGATAATAAATTTCTTTCAGGTCTTTGCACAAATTAGAACCGCAAATTTATTTGGCTCTAAAATTTATACAAATAGGCAAGTTTGTCCTTTATGTAACCTTGGAAAGTATGATTAGATATTTTATTAAACTGTACGCTCTTTACAAACCTTAGAACCAAATTAATTGAATATTTAGACTTATCTTCAGAACAAGCATCTCCATAAAATTTTAATTATGCACGTATAATAAAAACGATTTTGTTGAAATAACTAAAGACGAGATAACTGAAAAATATTTTGTGATAGCAAATGAGTGTAGTTATAGCAACAAATCAGTTGCATTAACTGTTTCAAGTTGTACTAACAAACCAGTTTGTTAAATCATAAAACCAATTTGTTGCAAACAAATTATTTTGTGACAAAATTAATTTGTTTGCCAAAATATTTTCCAAATCAGCTATAGCTGATTACAGCATATTTTTAAATGTATTCTTATAAAATTTATAGTAACAAATTTATCTGTTATTCCATCAAATTCTCAATGTTATTATTACAAATTTTTTTTATTACTTCACCAAATTGTCTTTGTTACTTTAACAAATTCTTTTTGTTATTTTAATAGCTTTTGCTTTGAACTTCATGTAAATTGATTAATTGTCCAATTTTTGGACCCCAGATTCTAACCAATGTATATGGAAAGCAATTAAATAAATCGATGGTCTAATTAGTAATTGGTCTAACTCCTTATTTTTTAGAGGGTGATTTTTTAACATTTTGATGTGGCAATAGTCTAATTATAAATTATTTGAATGATCCAAATCAAAATATTATACCTCTATTAGATAATAAATTGTTTTTTAAAGTGATAATAAATTTTCAACTAATTGTTTTTTCATACAAATCGAAGATTTTCTTAAATGGAGTTAAACAATCTGCTAATTATATTAACATTCTTTCTTGATTCCAGACAATGAAACTTTTATTAAGAAACCTTATTAAGAAAAAAAATTTAAAATGATTTAATATTTATACTAATAATTGTCATTTTTAAATGTTTTATTAATTATTTTAATGTATTTAATTATTGCAAATTGTTTTTCTTTATAAGAGAAGACAATGAAACTCTTCAAAATTATTTTCTTGGTTCAACAATTTTTCTCTTGATTCAAATAAATTATTTTTTTTAGTCTATATGTAAAGACAATAAGTAAAAATTTCTATTTTATGTTCAAAGTTACCAACAATAAAATGTAAATTCATAAAGATTGAAGATGAATGGCCATGACTGGGGTGTATAATGATATTGCGGTAGTAAGTAGACGATAAAATACGAAAGCAAGTTAAATGATTGGCAAAGAGGACTGATGATACAAAGGAGGCGAGCTTCTCCTAAGCCAATTCTTCTTAAAGTGGTTGCCGAGGGGCAATATCATCGAGGCTGAAATCCAAGCCTACTGGATTCACGGATAATACTACCCGAGGTCTCGATATAGTCGCAAATTGAATGTCAAGATCCGATGGAAACGAGAGATACCAAGAGAGCAGCACAGCTATCCAGGGGAAAATTACCTAGTGCGATTCTATGCTCCTCTACTTAACTCTCCAGTGAGATCGTGTGCTCTATCGCACGCCAGCGTTTCACGATACACCTTTTATGCCAGGAAGCCGAGATAGAATAAGAGAGAAGCTAACCTTATTTTCTCTCATCCAAGCTCTGGTTATTATCTTTTTGAATTATATCCAAGCACGACATTCTGTCCATCGTGAAATAGGATCACTTACTAATCGTGACCATTTTTCGCTTCATTAAATATTTTATGAGCTTCATTCAACAGTATACAGATATTACTGCTAGAAAAATTGCTAAAGATGGATGATAGAATTTTCTCACGCTTTACAACATCATCATCATCATCATCATCATCATCACTGATCACTGTCTGTTAGTTGTTGGCTTCCTGGTATCTGGATCTGGTTAGAATTTTGTTTCAGGTATCCAAATTGGAGAGACAAGTCTTTTCCGTCATAATTAATGATAAATTTGTTCCTTTGACTCAAACTAATATGAGTAGAGCTTGTTATTAAAGCCAGTATTGATAGAAGGATTTAGTATGGAGTACTAGCAGAGCCAGAATTTAAAATAAAAATATACATAAATAAAAACCTTGAAACGATTGTACGTTGTATAGTAGGGTATGGTGATCTTACACGAGTTGGCGCAGACTCGGAGTTTCAAGCCAATTTGCGTCGATAAAACTAAACTCGAGAGGCATCGATACATCTCAGAACGATCCAACAAAACCGGCAATTTTCACCTGCTCGTCATCATAGAGCCCGACCATTCTCTGCTCCTCGGTACACGTTTTACTCGCGGTGTACATGCCGATCTTCAACAGTTGTTCATTTTTATTAATCTTTTTTTATATTTGAAACTATTTCTGTTAACCGTTGATGCTCGCGGGAACATCGATTGCCGCTTCTCAACACCAAGGAAAATAACGATCAGCGAAACTACTGTTTGCTTAGCGCGCTCAACCGTCTGTGGATTCGCGTCTCCGCCCAGCAAAACGGCTCATTTCGTCCGGTCTTCTGTTGGTTTTCACCCTTTTATTTTAATGCCTGTTTTCTTCCTCACTAACATTTTAAAGGCTCAGACTTAAACTTTCAGAACGATCTGCGATCATCGGTTCTTAGTTTGAATCGCTAGATTATTTGTTTCCTTTAGCGAAAATTGTTCTCCATCAGAGTTACGACTTCCGCCGCTTTCGCTGTGAATTCCTAAGATTTTACCCACGCAACCGTGGAAACTTTACTATTCTCAACGCCATCAGGTCATCGATGTGTTATATATTACGTGAATAATATATATTAATATCATACTAGCAACCTTGCAGTCATTATAAATAAAATTTTGCTTCATTAAATAATGAATTTTGTTAAATTGCACTCTACTTTCTTAAATATTGACGTTTTTAAAAATATAAGCTCATCCCGATGTTACACTCATGAAGAGCTTTCATTTGAGTACCCACATGCATTTTTTATATATTTTTCATATATACATATATGTAATATATATAATATATATATAAATATAAAAAATATATGAAAAATTGATGTAGGTACTCAAATGAAAGGTCTCAACGAGTGTAATGTCAGGATAAGCTTATATATTTGAAAATGTTAATAGTTCACAAGATATAAGGTCATTTCTTAAATATATAATATATATTTTGAAGATATAAGCTCATCCCGATGTTATACTCATCAAGAGCTTTCATTTGAGTACCCACATGCATTTTTTATATATTTTTCATATATACATATATTTAATATATATAAATATAAAAAATATATGAAAAATTGATGTAGGTACTCAAATGAAAGGTCTCAACGAGTGGAATGTCAGGATGAGCTTATATATTTGAAAATATCAATAGTTCCCAAGATACAAGGTCATTTCTTAATTATGTATCTAGAGATAGAGAATTTTCAAATGCAACCCAAATACTTATCATCATAAATTGACTTGAATGTAAAATTGATGCCATATCCAACACTCTAAGTAATCTATATCAAAAACAAAGCAAATAATTGGATGATAATCAAATCGACACGTTGATTATTAACTTACTGAGGATCGTTGCAGTTGGAGCACCACCGATCACCGATTCCGGAGGCGCTTTAGCCACCTGGTTAGGTCCTGAAATTAATCGTCTGTGAGTACAAATTGATTTTGAGCAAAAAAAATAATGGGGTTCGGTTCCGAACGGATGCCCAGCTAAACCTGTGTCTTGAAATAAAAATATACTAACCCATACACTCTTGCAAATAAAATTCAATGGATTTTTGACTAAAATTTAATTCATCAATTTATCATATCAATAATTACAACGAATAAATAGATGATTTAGTCTTTAGTATAGTCGTGTGTCTTAATTTCTTGGCAATCTCATCAACAGCAGGTGGATATAACGAGACACTTGTCAGGAATCTCGTCTCTCGTTTACTCGGCATCTTATTCGTTTTCCTGGTGATGTCTTTGACTGTAAAAAAAAAGTTGCGGCGATAACTTTTTATTTAGCTGGATCAACTCTGGCCCCTTACTTGTCGAGCGATCATTAAAATCTCGCCGCATCTTCTTTGGTAAGTCATCAACTCGATCACTCAATTACTCACGTCTTTAATCAGGTAATATTTTCCTGTAATAAAATAATATATATAAATTAAAAATAAAAATATTTTGTGAATGTATTTTTTGTTTCAGTGAATAAGTTTAAAAATAAAAAATAATTATTTTACCAATAAGTATTATATTGAAGCACCGGAACATAAACAGAAGAAGGCGAGAAAGGTATACTATACACGTGGTGACTTTAGAGTTTATAATGCATCAGTCGAATAAAATCGGCAAGGGACAACCGACGCTCTACTCGCATTCGGGTTGTTTCCTTCGAGATTTATTGACCTCAGACCGCCTGAGCAATTCGACAGAATTATAATTGGCTCGGGGATAATTTATTAATGAATTTACGACTTATACATGTATGTGTGTTCTGTGTTATATATATATATAAATTCGCTACCGAATCGATCTACCGGAGTAACGTAGAGCGACACAAAACTTAAATCGTTTCCTTCTTTCAGCCGATCCAATTTTCTTTACTACTATTTTATTTCTTTAGCTTAAAACACATAACTAAACTTTATCCTTTGTTTTTTATTCATTTTAAACGTGTATAATATCTTGAAAACATCATAAAATCGTTTGTAAAGCTTTTACGAGTAGACAAACGACTTGGGTAACGCATCAGGAAAATCGTAAATGCGGGAACCAGTCCGCGAAACATTTTTCACGGTCTTTTCATTCTCAATAGACCACTATTCTCTCTTTCTTTCAGTCCCATTAACTTTGAATTTTATATTATTATTTAAATTGCTGAATAATATTCTAAAAAGAAATAAAAAAAAAGTTTATTTAATATAAATAAATATTTTTTAACTGTTAATAAATATATTTATTAAATTATTTAATGTTAAAAAAATTATTTAGGTAATTATTTATCATTTTTTATTTTTTTTTTGTTTTAGGTTTTATGTCGAGACCTGTATTTTTGGTAAATTACACTGTACATTAGTTATTTACTGGTAGAAATAACTACACAGGTATTGTTTAATTATTCTTTATTGATACAAAAGAAATCAAGTATAGTAATTAACTAGGAATTCAAATTGCGCGCATACGCGCGCGCTTTAATCCTAACCAATAAGGAATCAGTAACCATTTTCGATACTAAACTAACTTCAGTTAATTAAACTGATTTGATTAATCGATTTGGCAGTAACCTATTGTTAGAAATAACTACTCAGGTATTGTTTAATTATTGTTCATTGATACAAAAGAAATCAAGTATATTAATTAATATCAAATTAGGCACACACAGAATTTAATTAAACAAACAATATTAAATGAGGTTAAATTGACAAAAATATAATGTTAAACTATTTGCTATAAACTGACTCTAAATTTGGACACTCAAAACTTGACGGTGAAGGATTTAAGCTCGACTAACTATAACAGAAAAATATTAGTTACATCTAGTACTCTCGGTACTCAGTATACTCCCACTATTTTATTTTATTTTATTTTAAACAATACACTGAACCCTACAGCAAAGCCATTAAGCGGGTTCCATTAGAAAAAAAAAAAAAAAAATAACAGTTACATTATATTTAATAATAATACTTATAAGTGATAGTAATAGTAATAAGTCTGTATTTAGTGTAATAAGTAAGTATATAAAATACTTTGGCTCAGTTTCTATTTGATAAACATAGTTTCGAGAAATAATCAACATTATTTATCTGATAGACATCAAGACTATTTCATTAAGGGTCAAGGGGTAGTGGAGGGAAACATTACCAGGTATACTGAATTGAGGACTTTGTACAGTGACGTTGTACGGTACAACTTTTCTCTTAAATAAATCTAAATATCAATTCTATAGGTGTTAACCTATGAACGTATTTGAGGGGTAAAACTATCGAAAAAATATGAGGACGATACTCGAGAGAGATTATAGCAGAAAGCGTTTAAGTGGCTGGTGAAAAATGTCAGCCCCGTACTAAATCCTTGCAGCAAATAGGAGTCTCTACAGTGTACGGTCTGTAGGGGAAGAAAAGAATATGGGATTTTATCGAGCGTAAGACTTCTCTGATACGCTGCTGGGGAATTGGCTCCATATCATGTTCACCATCAAAACTTAGTGTCAAATCGTTTTCGTGATTCTCACGATGAAATCCCGAGGAAACTCAACTTAACTAAACTATCATATATGTAGCCCTCTCCGGAATTTTACGGCTTATATTTTACGTACCACCAAAAAAAAAAGGGATTTTATGATTTTAAAGTCTTCTCAAAGAAGATAGGAGAAAATAAGAGCAAGAATAAGAAAAAGAGAAAATAAGGGGATGATGCTTTCATAAGTTATTGATTGGCGACAGTGCAAAGGGTGGAGTTGCTCTGTGATCACCATGGCTACGGAACCTGCGCTCTCTCGCTAAAACGGTTACCTTAATGCCCGGGAATTACGGCACGTGATTTCATTTCTAGTGCATGGAGGATCGTTTTAGCCGTAATGTAATTTCGCTTTCCACTCTGTCCCCAGTTAATTGTTCTTCTCGTTTGGCTTCTGCAAACGCTGCAGTTAATTCGCCGGTAGTGGAACTCCTTACATCGACAACTTCCAAGTCGATTAATCAATTTTTTACTCTCTTTGTATTATTTTAGGTTTTTATGATAGGTGGATCATACTGGACCTATAACATAAAAATATATTAACAATAAGATGACGATTTCTGTGAGAGGTTGATTTATGCAACTGTCTATACTGAACGCACGTACAAAGTGTATAAAGTAACAGGATCGCGTGGTCGCTGGGGGTTTGGACCTCCCTCATGGGGGCTGTACCACCCGAGTTGGCATTAGCTAACTGCGCCCTGATTCGCCAACACATTGATCTGGAAAACGGGCTAACTTTCCGGGCATTAGCCCAGCAAACTCCGCAATAGCAGGAATCACACACAGATTTACTTTTATTTCTCAAAAAGTTATTTTTGAGATGCTGTAAACAGTTTCTTTACCAGGAAATTATCATGATCAGCATATAGAATAGCATCTTCTTCTTTCTTCTCAGCAGACTCCAAGCTCATATTGTATTGTCAATGTGAATAGTTATTTTAACTTTAAATGTGGATAATAGAGCAGTTAAATGTTTTTGTAGTTTGAAAAAGGTCATTTGGAATGGAGCATAATTGAATTCCAAATATCTTTCTCAAAGTTTTAGTTTTTACTGGACATATGCTATGACACTTTACGCCAGGTCCTTTTTTCCACGAAGTTATAAATGCCAATTGACTATGGTTACCGTGGGCGTGGTTCCTCAAATTATCCCTTTGTGATATTCTAGAAGCCGTGGTGTGTATGGGTATTTAAAATATGTTATACTATACAGATTTTGTGATCGTCTCATTTTTTATCTGGGCACTATACTTGGTTAATGGGCCCATAATGACCTTAAATAGCTCCAGCTTCCACACTGAAAAAATATATGTTCAAATTACATGCTCTATGGTCTGTTATATGTTACTAAATTTTATTTGTCGTTTTAAGGTTTTAAAAAAAATTAAAAATTTACCTTTTTTTTTTTTGCTGAGGACTCTTTTAAGTTTTTTTATAAAATTTATTATATGTTTATAAATAATAGTAATTATTTACAAGTGGGGTTAAACATTTATTTTTGGCCATATATATTTTTATTCTGCTTGTTTTTATAAATCAAAAAATTAAGCTTTTTTTGTCTTGAAAATTTGGAAAAAAATTTTGGCTCTCATGTTTTTGGATAAAATTTCTATTTTATATTTTTTTTTTGAAAAATATATAAAAAAACAAATAATTAAAAAAAAAAGTTGAATATTACAATTTTTTAAAAAATGTATAAGTTTTTTTGAAAATTTGTTAAAATTATGATAATTGGCCCTTTTTTTACTTGTATTAGTAAACAATAATTAAACAATACCTGAGTAGTTATTTCTAACAATAAGTTACTGCCAAATTGATTAGTCAAATCAGTTTTAATGTGACGGTCAATTTTAATTTTATAAATTCAACTACATACCTTTGAATTTTTTTTTTTAATAACTGATCCCGTTAACAATTGAGCAAGATACATAATAATTTTTATGTAGTATAAATCAACAACAATATATTTAGCTGTGAGCATGTTTATATTATAGATTTAATTTACACTCCAATTATCTGTATGATTAATATGAGGTCTCAATAAACACCTTGGATATGACAGGCGTTTCAATTTGTCGACGATCCCATGACGATTATCAGCAAGTATATGAGTGTTTAGTTTGTTACGGTAAGAGATCTAAAAAGAAGAAATAAGTATTTAATTAGCATTTAAATTAAAGGTACACGTGGTTGAATTATTACCAAAATACCCAACTGAGTAGGTGTAGATCTACATTTCTACACTCTAAATTATTTTGAATAATACAATTACAATAATATATATTTATATGTATCGATGAAAATACTTTTTTTAAAAAGTAATAAGGTGATACAAGCCGAATTGTTAATAATGACTCTTGACTATAGATCATAATTCATTATGAGCTTCGGGTGACTTGAGGTGAGAACGATTCTCAGTTTTATGTACACACAGATATACCATCGGTTTAAATCGACTATTTTTTTTTTTTTTTTTTTTTTTTTTTTGAGCACGTGGTGCGAGAGCTTTTCTTGTTAGAGTAGCAACACTCTGCATGAATCCTCGCCCTGGGCAAAAGTATCAGGAGCAAAAGGTACGAGAATTTACTCTCGTCCGGTCTCGTTAAAATTCTACCAAGTATTATTCATGTATATATGTTATATATATTAGTATATGTGTGTGGATACAAGAATAGACTTTTATTTTTAGTTTTATCAACAGCCTGGCAAAATACTTCCACCAGAAGGTGATTGTAAAACTGACGCCTTTATCTTCACAAACGAAATACTTGTCACTCATCGTATGTTACTTATATAGCCAAGTGTAAATAACATCGTAAATTAATATTAAAACGTTTATTCCACTCTGAAAATACGTAAACAATCTGTCACATTATAACAAATATTTTTATATTTTTTTTTATCTCATGTATAAGAAGAAATATTTAATTTTTAAAATTTACCATTGAAGATATAAATTAAGTTAACGTTCATCAATCTTGGATCTTTGTTGGGTTAAATTTAAGTAGAACAAAGTTCGACCCAGATTACATACACTCATTTAATATTCCTGATATATACATTCAATTATTGGTAATGTATACAGTAAATGAATGTAAAATGCACCTGTCAACAAGCGATTAATTTTATTATTGTTAAATTAAATAAAAGTAGCAACCTTGCAGTCACTATGTGACTGCCGTGACTTGTGAACTATAAATAAAATTTTGCATTGTTAAATAATTACTTTTGTTAAATTGCACTGCACTTTCTTAAATAATTGACGATTTTAAAGATATAAGCCCATTATAATGTTACGCTTATCAAGAGCTTTCATTTGAGTACCCATATGCATTTTTGATATATTTTTCATATATACATATATGTAATATATATAAATATATAAAATATATGAAAAATTGGTGTAGGTACTCAAATGAAAGGTCTTGATGATTGCAACATCGGGATGAGCTTATATCTTTAAAAATGTCAATGTTTCACTCGATACAAGGTCATTTCTTAACTATTGACCTTTTAAACGATATAAGCTCATCCTGATGCTACACTCATCCAAAGCTTTCATTTGAGTACCCACTTGCATTTTTGATATATTTTTCATATATACATATATATAAAATATATAAATATATGAAAAATTGATGTGGGTGCTCAAATGAAAGGTCTCGATGAGTATAATGTCAGAACGAGCTTATATCTTTAAAAATGTCAATATTTCACAAGATACAAGGTTATTTCTCAATTATGTATCTAGAGATAGAGCATTTTTGAATGCAGTCTAAATACTTATCATAAAAACATATTTTATGATATAAATACTTTACAAAATTTTGCTTATTCTCTTAATAATATAAATTACACCGATAAATATTATATTTATTTTGTTGTAGCCTACCTCATGAGGTCATTAAAAATCTGAAGATTTGGTCAAGAAATAATCAAGATCCCAATAGACATGAGCTGATTAATCAATAAATTCTTGTCACTGAGATCACAAGTCTAAAGAATCTGTAATATTAAATCATTTGTGAAATATGCATCGTATATATATTTATTTCTTGCTCCTTGAATAGTTAACTATTCAGGAACACACTCACCTTTGGAATAAATATTAATCATCAGGTAGCTCGGTTAGTTGACAGATACATTGGATGATAGATACGTGAATTTAAACCGAGATTAAAAAAGGTTGTGTCTTTGATAATAAAACGGTAAGCATTCCTATCTAATATATATCTCGAAGATTTCGTTTAGTTTAAATATGTGTCATGATATGATAATCGATAATGTGGTCAGGAATAAGAAATAACTTTTATAATATAATATATAAATAGTTCGATGACTCAAAATGTTGGTGGGTTTGTTTATATTGAAAAAAAAAAAATCTATGCTGAAAAATAAAAAGTAGGATTGAAAATTAAAAGATAAAATTTTGGAGGATTTTAAATTGAAGGTATGAGGGGGTTTATTTCCTCGAGGGTTTAAAAATAAAATTGTAAAAGGAGAAAAAATTAGGATGGAACAATAAACAAGATAATTTCGGGGACGTGAATTCCCGAGGAATCAATAAATTCAGATCGAAGTTGTAAAGTCGGTGAGCAGGACGATTAAGAGAAGGACATGGATTGAAGCCATCTTGGATTGGAAAACGTTTGGTCCAACCGATTGAATGTCTCCCTCGGCGAGTATTGTTCACCGGTGCTTTTTTAACGCTCTTGTTCTCTCACTCAGTACCTTTAGAGTAGCTTACTCTGTCTTGGTTTTTAAATGTGCAGTTGGTGTGTTTTTTATCTTCAACAGACTCCGGGAATTGAAAGCTCCGACTACTCCCAGTGGCTCATGGATCCTATCCGGCGAATCTTGGTATGGATCTAGCTTACGATATCCAACAAGACTTCAAGACACATAGACGATTCTATTTCGCTGGCCGATAGGTGGATAAATAAAACGTTTATGGGCCCAGGATAGTTGAATGCTTTGACTAGTATAGTATTTTTTACTATATAGTTTGAAATAGGATTTTATCTCCTGATAGCCAACAATAACTTCCGGGTTTATTTTCTAGGTAAGTGTTAGAATTAATATTTAGATTTATTTAAGAGAAAATTTGTACAGGACAAAGTCCTGTATTCAGTATAATTGGTATTAATGTTTCCCTCCATTATCTCTTGATCCTTAATCAAATAGTCTTGATGTCTATCAGATAAAAAATATTGATTGTCTGTAAATACAGACTTATTATTACTATTACTAGAAATTTGAATAGCGCGCTACGCGCGCGCCTTAATTTCAACCAATAAAGCATCGTGGCCCGTTTTCGACCTTTGACTAACTTCAAGGCTCCTATTTGCTGCAAGGATTTAGTACGGGGCTGACATTTTTCACCAGCCACTTAAACGCTTTCTGCTATAACCTCTCTCGAGTATCGTCCTCATATTTTTCGATAGTTTTACCCCTCAAATACGTTCATAGGTTAACACCTATAGAATTAATATTCAGATTTATTTAAGAGAAAAGTTGTACCGTACAACGTCACTGTACAAAGTCCTGGATTCAGTATACCTGGTAATGTTTCTCGCCACTACCCCTTGACCCTTAATGAAATAGTCTTGATGTCTATCAGATAAATAATGTTGATTGTTTCTCGAAACTATGTTTATCAAATAGAAACTGACCCAGAGCATTTTATATACTTACTTATTACACTAAATACAGACTTATTGCTATTACTATCACTTATATTATTATTAAATATAATGTAACTGTTATTTTTTTTTTTTTTCTAATGGAACCCGCTTAATGGCTTTGCTGTAGGGTTCAGTGTATTGTTTAAAATAAAATAAAATAAAATAGTGGGAGTATACTGAGTACCGAGAGTACTAGATGTAACTAATATTTTTCTGTTATAGTTAGTCGAGCTTAAATCCTTCACCATCAAGTTTTGAGTGTCCAAATTTAGAGTCAGTTTATAGCAAATAGTTTAACATTATATTTTTGTCAATTTAACCTCATTTAATATTGTTTGTTTAATTAAATTCTGTGTGTGCCTAATTTGATATTAATTAATATACTTGATTTCTTTTGTATCAATGAACAATAATTAAACAATACCTGAGTAGTTATTTCTAACAATAGGTTACTGCCAAATCGATTAATCAAATCAGTTTAATTAACTGAAGTTAGTTTAGTATCGAAAATGGTTACTGATTCCTTATTGGTTAGGATTAAAGCGCGCGCGTATGCGCGCAATTTGAATTCCAAGTTAATTACAATACTTGATTTCTTTTGTATCAACAAACTATAATTAAATAATACCTGTGTAGTTATTTTTACCAGTAAATAACTAATGTACGATGTATATTTACCAAAAACATAGGTCTCGACATAAAACCTAAAAGAAAAAAAGCTAAAATAATAAAAGAAGAAATAAAAAAATGAAAATGAACAACACTCACCTCGATAGCACGGTTAGGTGGACGCTCACAAGAATTATGATTGTCTCACTGATTAAATCAGCGAGTGTTGAATACATAGATCTTGATAAATGAAATTCGGCAGATTTATCAGGACCGAGGAGTCAAGAATTTAATATATTTTTTTTGAGCATAAACTTTTTATAAATTACTCATAAATATTATTCGATAGGTAGTTAAAAGAAAGCACGAGTTAAATGATATCTTCGGTATATCTTGATTTTTTGGGTCTTGCAAACTCCAAGTTTGCCTGTTTGCCTTTATTCAGCTGTGCTGGTGAGGCGTGTCTGCATTATTTTATTAGGCTGAATTATTCATGCGCGTCACTTACACGGTATGCATAAGTTGTGCCCTTTCATCACTATCTTGGTCTCTGACGCAGGTTTCTGATGTCCTGCTCCTTTCGTCTCATTGCTAAGTTCCTACTTATACCTCTGTTCTCCCCGATCAAGCCTTAAAAGGTATTTAGTATTATTATATTCTTCTTAACTATTTTCTTATCAAGCTCCCTATATCAGCCAATTCTTCCTTGATCACCCTTTCTGCCTTCTTCTTCTTCATCCAATCTGCCGTCATATCTTCAAAAATCCCTCAGATTGATTAATGATATAATTAAGGTAAAAACAAGGGCGAGTTATAACAAAAAAATCCGAATTAATATAACAATAAACATACCAGTAAGGTAATTGAATTGACACGCTCGTCAAAATGTTTTAAAAGAATTTAGTACAAGCACCTGGACGAATTCTGCGCGTAGCATTGGACGTCCAATACTCGTATTTATATTGTTTTGTTCCTCTTTTATTATTATTCCGTTCTTAGCCCGTTTAAAACGCGGTAGCCGCGAAGATCCCGAACATCATTCTCAGCACGTTTGCAAGGAGAACGATTCGTAAAACCTTCCGAAAATGCTCAGACTCGGCAAAAATTCCGTCTTAGCAGTCTCATTTCTCTCAAGATCGCCTCTTTTATTCTTCTCATTTCTTCTTTTTGTTATTCCTCCTTCTTCTTCTTCTTCTTCGAGCAACATCGTTTACTACATCACAACCTTTCCTCCCTATATTCCTATTCCGCTAACTTGATTTTTGTACGAGTGATCCTCTCTGGGCAGACGAGCTCTCTCACGACAGCTTATAGTCTTCTCTCTCAGATTATACATCTTTTGGCTCTCCCTTTCACTCTTACAAACGTAAATCCGAGGTATATAAGCAAAAGCGTCATCCCTCAACGTCAATCCAGGCTCTACTCAGTAGTGACGCCAAAACGAAGAACGTCGATTTGAATGCGTTACGAGCTCAGCATTCCATCGGACTCACCAGGATCAAACTTTTTATTTTCAACAAATCGACGTGCCTATCTTCTTTGTTGTCCTATCCTCATACCGTCCCGTCACCTTTGTCCACTGTTTTGTCCTACATTCTATATCCTAAAACAAGATAATTAAATCTAGAGGATTTTAAACGGCTTCAATGTTCAGCATTTAGATCAAGATAATTATTAGCTAAAGTATTGCAAATAAATGTAAAAATAATATTAAATAAAACATGGAACGGGATCGAGGTTCCAGAAAACGAGATCCAACTAAATATACATACATACAAAGTTATGTCGGAATAGCTCGCGCTCGAGGTAATAGCAGCTAAACGGTGGCGGCGCCTTGATATGCAAAGCCTGGAATTTCCATGGAACAACAAGATCTCTGCAACAAGGTTCTGCTGGTTGATCCTGTCTTCTTCTTGTTCCTTAGAGGCATGCTCAAGCTATTTTAGTAATAACATCCGTTTTACATTTGTTCCTTCATTCGATTCCTCTCTAACTGATGACGATGAGAAATAGGCTTAAATAAACGAATAAAAATATTTTTAATCAAATTGCGCGCTCTAATTTTGAACCAATAAGGAATCAGGGTCCATATTTTTGAATTCGATACTAAGCTAACTTCAATCAACCATCAATTGTAATACATAGGATTATTTATTATTATTATTATTATTATTATTATATATTTAAGTTATATTACTCTCACTTACCTGCTGTAGAATGTACAGTACGGATTTCACTGATTGGGAGGTTGTAATATTATGCTTGATGAAAGCTATATCGATTTATGATATTTGTTACTTTTTATAGGTTATCTATAGTCAGATCTGTATCAAGAGGAAACATCTAATTATATTTGTTCAATCTAGCGTATCCGAGTGTGGACTCAGATTAAATCAAAGCCTATTAAGTGGGCAATGAATTACCATAAAGACAGTATAAGGTTTGTTTCAATGTTGGTGTGGTTTTTTTATTAAATTAATAATATCATAATACATAACCTATTTTTAGGCAAAGTATCGACAGTAGAAGACTATAAAATGGCAATAAAATAATATTCTTACCAGTGGTTTTGATTGCTATTGTCACAGATCGTTAATTCGTGGAATTTATATAGAAACATATGCAAAATTATGAGAAAAATTTTTTTTATACAATCAAGTTGGTCTTACAGTATCTTAAAATCTATATTATTAAGAGAATAAAAAATTTTGTGTCCAGGATAATTATATGATAAAATCGATTTTTTTAGTGAAATTAAGGCTGCATTCGAAAATACTCTAATAATTAAGAAATGACCTATGTATCTTGTGAACTATTGACATTTTTAAAGATATAAGCTCATCCCGATGTCACACTATATTATAGATATGTTTATATATAAAATATATCAAAAATCTATGTGGGTACTCAAATGAAAGCTCTTGATGAGTGTAAGATCGGGATGAGCTTATATCTTTAAAAACATCATAAGTTCATAAAGTATGATATAATTTTTTAATTATTGATATTTTTGAAGATATAAGCTCATCCTGACAATACACTCATCGAGACCTTTCATTTGAGTACCCACATAAATTTTTCATATATTTTATATATTTATATATATGTATATATGAAAAATATATCAAAAATGCATATGGGTACTCAAATGAAAGCTCTTGATGAGTGTAACATCGGGGTGAGCTTATACTTAAAAAATTTCAACAATTAAGAAATGACGTCGTATTTTGTCTACTGATGATATTTCCTACAATATAAGCTCATCCTGGAGTTACACTCTTCAAGACCTTTCATTTGAGTACCCACATCAATTTTTCATATATTTATATATATTATATATATGTATATATGAAAAATATATCAAAAATGCATGTGGGTACTCAAATGGAAGCTCTTGATGAGTGTAACATCAAGATGAGCTTATATCTTTAAAAACATCAATATTTAAAAAAGTACAGTGCAATTTAACAAAAATCATTATTTAATAAAGCAAAATTTTATTTATTTACAGTTTACCAGTCACATTTATCACATAGTGACTGCAAGGTTGCTAGTATGACTAAAATAAAGAAGAATATATAATTAATATACTGGACCATAATATTGCAATAGTAAAATGATGTCAATTTTCTTCTTTTAGATTTTAGAGCAACTCTTAATAACATCATAAAATGCACAATCCCTCAAGTGTCGCAATACAGAGTTTAGACTGTATATTTAAAATATAATGAGGGCAGATTGTCCTTAGAATTCCAGCGACTGGACTTGTCTCATCTGAAAATGTACCAAAATGGCGATAGGAGAGTTAACTGGGAGCAGAGAGATGAAGAAAAGAAGTAAAATAAAAATGGAGGGTATTACTCGGTAAAAAAAGGCGGTTCGAAGGTTGATGATAACATCAGTCTCTCAGTGCAACTCTTGTCTCGCTTTTATTCCAGAGGAATCGTCGTTTGGTTCTTCCTTGATGTAATTTGTATCGAGAGCGGCGGTTTGCCGAATAACCGAAAGGCTGAAGAAGATCGAGATTCGATGGAACCTGCCGGTCCAAAATCGTCAGCCGATAGAGAGAAGAACAGTGAAAAGCGATGAAAAAAAAAACAAACGGCAATTCGTGGATGGATCAAAATAAAAAGGAAGAATTTTTAGCCAAGCTTTGCCGTTTTCTTTGTTCTTCTCCCAGAAACTATAACAAGCGTCTCTTAGTGTCAGGGTGGTTATACACACAGATCCAACCGTTGTCTTCCTCTTCCGTCTTGCTTTATCACTCGGCTTGGTTAGGTTGATTCAGTTTAAACCGGGCGTGGACTTTTTCGATCCGTATTCGCACTCGCGCGACTCGTTTTTGCCGGGGCCAGGCCCACTAACAAGCAACGATCTTGTGAATTCTGATTCCGGCTGACACTTTAGTGATGTTACTCGGCTGTCGCTCCGAACCAGCTAGCTCTTCTCCAACTCACCTCAAACTTTGTGTCCCTGCTGATGCCGACAGAATACTTTAACAGAGGATATATGTTTACCATACCGTCCGTCAGGCTAATCTAATCCGTTATTCTAGTGTCTTCCACTGGGAATCATCTCCGCATCCATTATCCATTATCCAGCTTGTTTTCCTACATTTAATATACCATACATACTTTTTTTTCAGATGCATTTGTTTCTGAGTTATCCTTTCGACCGGTAATTCAATATGAAGAAATCAATCTAGATAAACGTTTGGAAATAATTAATTATTTATGTACACAGAAAGAAAAATTAACTTGAATCAAGTATATAATTTTGAAAAAATTAATCTATATTATTAAGAGAATAAGAAAAATTTTGTTATATGATAAAATTGGTGAAATTTGGTGATATTGCAAAGGTCTTGATTTGAATTAGTGTCTTTTTAAGGTTTCATTTCATTCTTACCGATAGTCAATTTATTATAAGTATTTAGGCTGCATTCGAAATTAATCTCGACACATAATTAAGAAATGACCTTGTATCTTGTGAAATATTGACATTTTTAAAGATATAAGCTCATCCTGATGTTACACTCATCAAGACCTTTCGTTTGAGTACTCACATCAATTTTTCATATATTTTATATATTTATATATATTATATATATGTATATATGAAAAATATATCAAAAATGCAAGTGGGTGCTCAAATGAAAGCTTTTGATGAGTGTAACATCGGGATGAGCTTATATCTTTAAAAACTTCAATAATTGAGAAAGTACAGTGCAATTTAACATAATTAAGAAAATACCTAATATTTCGTGTACTAATGACATTTTTAAAGATATAAACTTATCTCGACATTACACTCATTAAGACCTTTCATTTGAGTACCCACATGCATTTTCATATATTTTTCATATATACATATATATATATAATATATATAAATATATTAAAAACTGATGTGGGTACTCAAATGAAAGGTCTCAATGATTGTAACATCAGGATGAGCTTATATTTTTAAAATCGTCAATATTTAAGAAGGTAAAGTGCAATTTAACGAAAGCCATTATTTAATAAAGCAAAATTTTATTTATTTATAGTTAACTAGTCATGGGAGTCACATGGTGACTGCAAGGTTACTAGTCTTTTTTATTCGAGTATATAATTAATAAATTAAGAAATTTTTTTTGATTTGAGTAAATTTTACTTGATTCAAAAATTTTTCTTCTTGATTCAACTTAACTTTTTTTAATACATAATCAATAAATTAAATTTTCCTTATTTAATAATTTAATTTATTTTAAGAAGAATATAGTTTTTGGCTTAAAAAAAAAAAATTTATTTATTTTAAATCAAATTCATTTGATTTTATTATTTCAGATCACAATTTTATTTGTAATAATAAACAAGATAAAAATCATCATAGCAGATGAATGATATAATGATTATATATTTACCTATCGTTGTTAAAGACGAAGAAACAATTTAATATACCCAGTAAAAATCCTCACGTATATATAATAATATAATAGGTGGGCTCGTGTCAAGCCCAAGATTAATTTGTGGGAATAATAATGATTGGCAATCGACATTTCGGCGATAGGTTATTGCGATAACAATGAGAGAAGCCGAGGAGAGACAGATTACCTCGGAATTGAATGTTTGAGAGAGAAAGGTCTTTTTACCGGTGGGTTGCTAGTCTACATACATACATACATATATATATATCCTTTACATATATATTTATACTTACATATAGTATATAGTAGTGAGAACTCGAAAATCCCTCGTCACTGGATCTCGTCTCGGGACCGGGCCATATCCCAACTAAACGCCTATCGCCCGGACGATCTGGTAATTAATTTTAAACACATGATATAATTGGTCCCAACGAAAATTGGGCAGAGCGTCTCTTCATCGAGATGATTAGCCCGTTTAGCCGGTTCCAAGAGGGACTGATTGACACATTGATATCCGAGAAATTTTTTACAACCAAAATTATCATGTTTCCTTGGCATAAGATACTCAACTGTTCACTGTTTCTTCCTTGTACATTGTCTTCTTTCCGTCTTATTTATTATTTCTTTACATCTAATTATTGTCTTGTATATACATTTTTGGTCTTATTAATTTTATTTTATTATTTTAACCGATTACCAGCCCGATTAGTCATAATGACAAGACATTGATTCCACAATGCCAAAATATTTAAGACGGACGGTTTGTAATACCAAGAACCTGTTCAATAATTAGTTTGCGTTAAACTGATCCAGCTGGATCAGCTGGTGAGGGCCAGTATTATATAGCATTCACAAACCGGTTTAGAATATAAGTTTTCCACAGTTGTTACTGATGCAATGATCATATCATGCCGTTAATCGGGATTAAGAAGTTTTACTGATCGTTAGTATATTGTAGAGATGAGACTAGACAGACTAGACGGTTCTGGTTGGTGTCTTGTGTCTTATACCCTGGCTTTATTTTGTCTCCAGTTAATTATCTCTCGTATCATGTCGTACTAAACACACAAAGGAATACTGTTTAGTTCGATAGTCATTTTTAGCTTCTATTCTATTTTTATATATATTACACTAAAAAAAAGTATTATGCTACTATTTTTTTTTTTTAATCAAAAAAACTTGGAATTGTGTTACTAAAAAAATGTGAACTATAAATAAATAAAATTTTGCTTTATGAAATAATGACTTTTGTTAAATTGCACTGTACTTTTTTGAATATTGACGTTTTCAAAGATATAAGCTCATTATGATGTGACACTCATTGAGACCTTTCATTTGAGTACTTACATGCATTTTTGATATATTTTTCATATATACATATATATATAAATATATAAAATATATGAAAAATTGATGTAGGTATTCAAATGAAAGGTTTTGATGAGTGTAACATCAGGATGAGCTTATATCTTTAAAAATGTCAATAGTTCACAAGATACAAGGTAGTTTCTTAATTATGTTAAATTGCACTGTACTTTCTTAACTATTGAAGTTTTTTAAAATATAAGCTCATTATGATGTTACACTCATTGAGAGCTTTCATTTGAGTACCCACATGCATTTTTGATATATTTTTTATATATACATATATATATAAATATATAAAATATATGAAAAATTGATGTGGGTATTCAAATGAAAGGTCTCGATGAGTATAACATCGGGATGAGCTTACATCTTTAAAATTTTCAATATTTCACAAGATAAAAGGTAATTTCTTAATTATGTACCTAGAGATAGAGCATTTTTGAATGCAGCCTAAATACTTATCATAATAAATCGACTATTATTGAGAATGATATGAACCCATAAAAAACCCATTTTATTATATAAATACACGCCACAAAATTTTGCTTATTCTTTTAATAATATAGATTACTACAGAAAGTATATGTAGGGTTTGACCTGACTTATATTTTGATAATCACAATACGTGGTATTTTGATTATCAAAATACTTTTTTTTTCAGTGTAGAATTTTGTTATATTCTTCCCGAGATCTGAGGCATTAGATACTATACATTGTCTGGGATTTACATTATTCAAAACTTGTACAAGTCAAGCTTATTCGTTTTGGTCACTGATTCTGCAGGTATAATAACTTCCTTTGAAGAGCCCGTCGCACGCCTGGACCCCTATAACCAATACAGCTAAACTAGAATTTATATACAAGGAAATTTTCCAGAAAATTCAATTTTTCCTTTTCTTGTAACTTTGGATATTTAGGTGAATTTCACATGTGAATTCGAGCCGTGAATTTATAGCTGAATTATTGTGACCGGGTAGATTTAGTGCCGGTGTTATTATTATTATTCTCATTCGTGCTCAACGGGGATCTCTTTGATGTGATAGTTCGGTGAAGTTCCAGCGATGCGTTAACATAACTTTTCGACAACTATTCGGCGTTAACCTGATGCGAGACTTCTGATGATGAGAAAGAAGCCTTGTTTCTTGCTGTTTCTCAGATTGGCTTAACCAATACAAATTTACAATATACAATATATATTAAAGCTTACAATGATGATCCTCAAAAGAGCCAAATCCAATTCCTTAACAACAATTAACGGCTAATCTCCTTTTGAGCCTTCGTTAATGCGCATTGTTACTTATTCTTATTCCTTGGTATTTTTTCTTAGCTGTAGACCCTTTCGAAAGGTAAATCCGTATGTTAAGGGCATCATCGATTGCTAATCTGGCTATTGTTTATCTGACTTACGGTCGCGCCATGCCCACTGAAGAACAAAAAAATTTTTCACAGTTAATATGGGAATATTTTTGGGAAAATTACTGTTTTAAAAACAAGAAAAATCATTATCAGGTATGAAAATTATTAAATTAAAATTTACACAAAAAAAAAAAATTTTTTTTTAAATCAAGCAAATAATTTTGAAGAAATTGATCGTTTTTACACAGAAAAAAAAATGTTCTTCATTCAAGTATACACAGTAAAAAATTTTTTGTCAAATTTAATACAAAAATTTGGGTTGATGACTTTTTTTACACAAACATTTTTACACTTTATACAATGACGAAAAATTTTTTACGGTGTAATTTTGAAGAATTTACACAGTAAAAAATTTTGCGTCATTGCTTCAAAAAATTTTTTGTTAAATATTTAACACTTTTTTCTGTTAATTTAATACTTTCCTGTGTTAATTTAACACAATAAATATTAAATTTACACATAAAAGTGTTAAATATTTAACACAAAATTTTTTGACGCAATGTCGCAAAATTTTTTACTGTGTAGTATTGTTGATTTGAGTAGAAAAATTCTTAATTTAAAGAAATTTTACTTAATTCAAGAATTTTTCGTTTTAATTTAAATCCAAGAGTTTATAGTTCATTTTCAAACGTGTTTTGCTCATGAATCATGAATAAGATAAAATTTTGGAAAAAATGCTTCGCTCTTCGATAGATAATTAAATTATCAGTCAAAGAGCGAAGCGCTTTTTTGAAAAATTTTCATTTATTTATACATAAAATGCGTTGTAAGATTACATAAGTTGTACAAGTATGACAGAGTTACTTTCGTTTGTCCAATAGAGCGCATAAGAGAGAAAAAATGTAAACCCTTGTTAAACTAAAAAATTTTCTTGGCTTAAATAAATTTTACTTGATTTAAGAATTTTTCTTCTTGATTCAAAACAATGAAACTCTACAAAACTATTTTCTTGGTTCAAAAAAATTTTTTGATTCAATTAAATTTTTTTCTGTGTAGTTTTAATACTAAGCTTTGTAAATATTCAAAATTTTAATTTTTTTTATTAAAGAAATTATTTTAAAATAATTGTATTCATAGATTTTTATAATTGTTTTTTTGCTATAATATTTTTGTTTAAAAAATATTAACAATAATTATAAATATTAAATTAAATTAATTAAAGAAAGAAAAATCTTGACCCAGCAAAATTATTCCTAATAGATTAAAAATAGCACACTGATAAAAAAATTAACTTCTTAATTGACTCAAGAGCCAAAATCTTGAACCAAAAATATCATTTTGAAGAAAATGATTTTTTTCATTCAAGAGAATCAATTCTTGAGTCAAGAAATTAAGATTCTTGATTCAAATAAATTTTTCTTGTCTCAAGAATTTATTTTCTTGACTCAAGAAAATCATTTTCTTCAAAATTGTAATTTTGCTTCAAGATTTTTGCTCTTAATTGAGTCGTTAATTTTTTTATCAATGCATACTCTTTAAAATGATGTTTAAAATTTTTTATTATAAGTTATAAACTATTGAAAAATATTTATATTAATATTAATAGAAAAATTTTTTACCAAACATCAAGAAAATTTTCAATGTCCAAAAAATTTATCATTGCTAATTAATGTTTCCTTTTTTTAATTTACTAGCCTAGTTAATTTTTTTAAGTAACTATATTCTTATAAGAACATTAATTCATTTTTTAAAATAAACCTAATGAAAAAAAAAAAATGTAAATAAACTCAGACAAAAAAAAAGCAAAGAAGCTAATCAAGTAAACGACAGGAATGAGACAAGAGAATACTTACATATTAATTAATATTTATTTACGGTAGTCATTCAAGGGATTGGAGAGCGTTGGAATTCGACCATAAAAATCACCCTCATTAATACCGTCGGATTTCATAAATCTTGAGTAATAAGTTTTTACGCATTGGTTATGGCGCATAATAGCGGCTTAATTGTGCGCCAGTGGGCACAACATTATCCTTCTCTTAATTTTCTCTCTCTTAGCTGCTCGTTTACGGTTTGTATACAGTATAAGAGTTTGTTAACTGGTATAGGTATATAATATAAAATATACTTATAAATATCCTGGCTCTCCACATCCACCGAGCTAAGTGTAGAAAAAAAGTATAATAAAAAAAAAGAGAAGTAATATATCGAAACGCGTGTCTTATGGTAATATTCGTTGGTGTTAGCAGTACCTTACAATATTATTTGTCCACGTTAAATCGCATGACTGATCATCGTCGACATCTTGCCTTGTGGTTCTCATTTCAATTTCAGGCTCTCTCCCGCATCTCTTTTATCATCCTGGCTAAACATTATATTACTTCACCTATACTAAGTGAGGGTACAGTATGTTGGGTTGAATTTAACTGGAGAGAAGAAAAATATAAAAAAAGCTCCGGGACCAACGACGGTTTTTTCTTTTATTTCTTCTTTTATTTATTTCTTCTTTTATTTTATGCTTCATGCCAATTCTTGTGTGTGTATAATAAATATATAAATTAACAAGGATAAATAATCCAATAATAAGACGTTGATTAAGAGCTGTCAAACAATATTTTGCTGAAATGTATGCTGACTTATTATTATTATTATTATTATTATTATTATTCATCAGACAAAAGGTAAATAAATTCGATTCTACATTAGCTAAATTAGCTTTAAATAATTTATTATTTATTCTAGATATTTATTTATTTATTTATTCACCAGTGACTAGTGATCCCGGAGAGAATGAGAACCTCCTTGGAATTTAGTTTGGCGTTAACCTGGAGGCGAGTCGAGAGTCCAGGGATCGGCCGGTGTTTGGCAGACAATTACTCCAGGGACCCCCCGCGGCAGCGATGGATGTCTCTCTTGGCTTTTGCTGGTATACCTTTACCTGGGCTAGCTGCCTCTGCCTCTGGGCCCAAGTTAAACCTTCCAGCTCCAGCCAGCCTCATCCCACTGAACGCTGACTCTTTTTATATATGTGTATATATGTATATATGTATGTGTACAGCCCCTTTCCTCTTGACTGGTCCTGGCACCCAGACGGCCTGAGCATAAACTGTTTGCTCAGTTGATATATCGTAGAGATACTTATCACCTATACGATATGAGGAATGCTCAGTAGGTATTACACATGAAATATTGTATTCTAAAAGGAATCTAATGATTTAGAGCTTGAATAAACCCTTCAATTACTAACGATTCGATATATTGAAAAAATTTTATTATATATCTACATTATAAATTTACTCTAATATTTTTCGATAAATCATTTATCCTTTTCAATAATCAATTTTTTTTGGTTATTTTTAATTTAAAATTTCTAGTGATTTTTTGTTTAGCAAAAATAAAAAAAGCTCTAAAATTGAAATATATATAATGCTAAATTGCAGACTACTTTCTTAAATATTGACATTTTTAAAGATATAAGCTCATTCCGATGTTACACTCATCGAGACCATTCATTTGAGTACCCACATCAATTTTTCATATATATATATATATATATATATATATATATATATATATA
>CAJNRD030001117.1:2182162-2252596 GCA_905319865.3 Cotesia congregata | reverse complement strand
ATTTTTGATATATACATATATATAATATATATATATATATATATATTATTTATATGTATATATGAAAAATATATCAAAAATGCAAGTGGGTACTCAAATGAAAGCTCTTGATGAGTATAATATCGGGATGAACTTATATCTTTAAAATATGTATTATATATATTACATAATTAAGAGATGATATATATTTTATCTTGTGATCTTGTGAACTATTGACGTTTTTAAAGATATAAGCTCACCCCGACATTATACGCTCATCGAAACCGTTTATTTGAATACCCACATCGATTTTTCATATATTTATATATATTTCATAAATATCATATATATAAAATATATGAAATATATAAAAAAAAAATCATGATGGTATTCAAATAAAAGGTCACGATGAGTGCAACATCAAGATGAGCTTATATCTTCAATAACATTATTAGGTGACAAGATACAACATCATTTCTTAATTATTGATATTTTTGAAGATATAAGCTCATCTTGATGGTACACTCATCAAGACCTTTCATTTGAGTACCCACATCAATTTTTCATATATTTATATATATTATATATTCCTATATATACCTATATATGAAAAATATATCAAAAATTGATGTGGGTACTCAAATGAAAGCTCTTGATGAATATAACATCAAGATGTGCTTATATCTTTAAAAACGTCAATATTTAAGAAAGTACAGTGCAATTTACCAAAACTCATTATTTAATAAAGCAAAATTTCATGTATTTATATTTTAGAAGTCACGGCAGTCACATAGTGACTGCAAGGATTGCTAGTATTTTTTAATATACCAAAATTTGACAAGCCTTGGCATTGTTAAAAATAATGAACCTGCAATAATTAACAAAAATAGTAAATGAAATGAGACATAAAGCTTATGATTATTAAAAACTTTGTTAACCGTGAAAACGGTGTAAATTTAAAAGCCATAAACCTGGGAATTTAGTGGCTACAAATTAAACTGGTTAGTCATAGGCACCTGGTCAGTGTAAGAGTAACAGTAACTGTGTTCTTTAGAGCAGGACCAACAGCTTTAATGAGCCACGAATTTAAAATACTTAGTCTTTTTAATAATTTAATTTTATATTGTTAAAATTTTATTTGGGGTCCTGGTCTTAAATAAAAAAAAAAAAAATCTTCCAATGCTCAATATTAAAAGTGTATTACTTTTTGTTGTTTTTAAAATAATTTAATTTAATTTATACCTTTTTGTTGCTGGTAACATTCTTGACAATACAATAGGCATGTCGTAGTGGGCTGCGGAGGATGCAGGCCCCTGGGGCATTTGGCGATCGGACCAGCCGAGAACTAACAAGGTAACCTGACCCCAGTTGGACCCAACAAGTACCTCGGTATACACACTTTCATATATAATAATACTGTACGATACACTATAACTACTCAGGGTTGATACAATGCCGAAATGAGAACCTCAGTGCATAACTCGCATCAATTTCAATATCATTAGTTGGTATTCTGTATATTTATATTGTGTTTTCTCTCTTTCTTCTTCTTTTTCTTTCCTGTAAAAAAAAAGGTCGGTTATACGAGTAGCCCTGCAGGGAGAGAAAAGTGAAAGCTATTTCTCTTACGGCTCATCTGTTAAAACTAATATTTTATAATAATTACTCGCGTCAACGGTCACTTGCAATTATACCATTTATAAATACTGGACACTTGAAAATTCATCTCCAGACATTTATTTTTAATAACTTTTATTATTTATCTTAATAATAAAGATGTAAGATGTAACACTGCATCAATTTATCACCGCATAACCTGGTATGTGGAATGAATAAAAATTTTAGTAATAACACTGTATATACATACATAATATATTATTATAAATATAATATAATACAGGGTTTTTATTCACAAATCTTCTGTGAAATATTTTTTAATATTAGTCTCTGAATCATGATTGATGCTTTTTAAAAACGCTGCCTCTGAAATATTATCGGTAATGTACTCCATTATTGCGCTTAAGCATTAAAAGGACACTATGTAGGAATTCAAAATTGAAATGTCATATATTATTTTAAAAAGAATTTAAAAGTCGTGTACTCTCTTAAATATTGACATTTTTTAAGATATAAGCGCATCCTGATGTTACACTCATCAAGAGCTTTCATTTAAGTACCCACATCAATTTTTCATATATTTTATATATTTATATATATATATAATATATAATATATATAAAATATATGAAAAATTGATGTGAGTAATCAAATGAAAGGTCTCGATGAGTGTAACATCGAGATGAGCTTATATCTTTAAAAAGGTCAATATTTAAGAAAGTACATTACGATTTAACATAATTAAGAAACCACCTTGTATCTTGTGAAATATTGACATTTTTAAAGATATAAGCTCATCCCGACATTATACAAATCGAGACCTTTCATTTGAATACCCACATCAATTTTTCATATATTTATATATATTATATATATATATATATGAAAAATATATCAAAATGCATGTGGGTACTCAAATGAAAGCTCTTGATGAGTATAACATCGAGATGAACTTATATCTTTAAAAAGGTCAATATTTAAGAAAGTACAGTACAATTTAACAAAAGTAATTATTTAATCATTTTTAAATATTTAATGTTGAGTAAAAATGAGTTCAAAATTTGGTGACAATATACCGTATCATAGGTCCATTGAAACGGTTTTTTATTGACGGAACAGAGGGGGATGAAGGCACGAGTTTGTCAGATCCTTGGTACCGAGTATAAAAAAAAGAGGCTAAGAGAAGATATCGACGCGCCTCTGGTAGCATATTCTCGTGGTACTTTATTGAGCAGAAAATTCAACTATAAAAACAACTTTGTTCCTCGCTAGCTTTCGTCCCTTTTATTGTCATGCGTGGACGCGGGCCAAACAGACTCGTGGATCTGTAACGTGTGTCTATATATGACCGAGAGATTTATTGGATGGCTTTTTACATAGATAAAAATTGATTTCATTGGAGTTTAAAATTAAATAATACCATCAACCATCAGTTTCACATATCATCGTTTTTTTATAATAAAAATATCTATATATTTATCAAGGACCTTTACAGAAGTATAATGGCTGTAATGTTGTACATTATTGAGAGAAATGGTTCGTGGAAAGGCATATGAAAAAGTAAACTAAATGATCTATCTAAAGTTATAGTTATAGTTAATTTTCTCTTCATAATAAACTACTTTCAGCGTACGCATCTCTCAAAAGAAATAAGAAAAGCGTCTTAGATATAATATGTTGAACAGATTTTAAATGAATTATTCTCGGCGTGACGTCCTTATCCACTTTTCCACCTCCTAAACGCACGCTCCATAAAATTAGATTCTAATAAAATGTATGGCGTTATTGAAAATTTGTTTGGTATTGAAAATCCGAGACCAGGTGACTTTTATTAAAACTTATCCTACTCAACACTCAATACACAAAAAAAAAAAAAAAAAAAAAATGTGTATATCTGTAAAAGTACCGCCTTCTTTATATTATTTATACATACATAATATATAACTTTATATCGTTCTGGTCCTTTATTGTAAATATCATTTTATTACAGACGCAGCCAGACAATAAAAGAAGTGCGGTAAAAGCTGGGAAGGAGTCAACCTGCAAATATACGCGCGGTTGGCTCTATTGTGAGACATGAGTGTCCTTTTGTGTGAAGGAAGAAGGCTTCTCTACCCTAGTATATATAGTATAGTACCAGGACTATTATAGAGTCTAACACATATTTTTCCACGTATAAATCCCAAGGAGTGTCGATTTCATCCTCTATGTCTAGTTTTTTGTAAGTTTCTTTTAAAGCATCCCCTTCTATTCTTAGTTGTTAATATTTAAAAGTTAGGGCTCGGTATTGTCAAAGTCAATCTTAGCCTCGTTAAGGGCTTATTTTCGCACTTGTTCTTTGAAAGATATACACATAGACTGGACTGGAATTCTTTGAAAACATTATATGTGACATTTCAATATTACAATTCCTACATGGTGTGTCCTTTTAATGCTTAAGCGCAATAATGGAGGACATTATCGATAATATTTTTCAGAGGTAGAGTTTTTAAAAAGCATCAATCATGATTCAGAGGCTAATATTAAAAAATATTTCTCAGAAGGTTTGTGAATAAAAATTGGGTATTATATTACATTTACAATGTAATATACAATCTTTATTATTGATAGAATAAGTAATATTTTTTGGAGAGTGTATTTATATGATAAAATTGGTTTTTATGGTTGAATTTGGTATCGCTGGAAAAGTCGAGACCTGGAGTTGTGGCTTTTCATGGTTTTATGTCATTCTTACCAATAGTCAATTTATGATGATAAGTATTTGGGCTGCATTCACAAATGCTCTATTTCTAGACAGATAATTAAGAAATTATCTTGTATCTTGTGAAGTATTGATATTTTTTAAGATATAAGCTCATCTTGATGTTACACTCGTCAAGAGCTTTCATTTGAGTAGCCACATGCATTTTTGATATATTTTTCATATATACATATATATGATATATTTTAAAGATATAAGCTCATTTCGATGTTACACTCATCAAGAGCTTTCATTTGAGTACCCGCTTGCATTTTTGATATATTTTTCATATATACATATATGTAATATATATAAATATATAAAATATATGAAAAATTGATGTGGGTATTCAAATGAAAGGTCTTGATGAGTGTAATGTCGGGATGAGCTTATATCTTTAAAAATGTCAATAGTTCACAAGATACAAGCTCATTTCTTAATCATACAATATATATATAATATATATTTCAAAGATATAAGCTCATCCCGATGTTACACTTATAAAGAGCTTTCATTTGAGTACCCGCTTGCATTTTTGATATATTTTTCATATATATATATATATATGTAATATATATAAATATATAAAATATATGAAAAATTAATGTGGGTATTCAAATGAAAGGTCCCGTTGAGTATATACCATCGGGATCAGCTTATATCTTTAAAAATGTCAATATTTCACAAGAAACAAGGTCATTTCCTAATTATGTATCTAGAGATGTATTTTCGAATGCCACCTAAATACTTACCTTCATAAATTCATAACGATACCAAATTCAACCATAAAAACCCATTTTACCATATAAATACACCGTCCAAAAAATTTTGCTTATTCTCTTAATAATATAGATTAAAAAACCAATAAAATAAAATAAAATCAATAATGGCGACTTACAACTTTCTCTTACAATGTCATTTGCGCAAAATATTTATCAATTCCGATCGCTTATTCCACCCAAACATCGTGAAACTTAATACGTGCGTGTAATCTACCTACAAGAAGAACACACGCGTCAATTATTATGATTATTTATGTGCTCGGTGGTGTACAACATACTCGGGGAATCTTTATTACATTTGAGGCGTTTGTATCAAACGTATTAATTTAAAGTTTATTGTTTTTAATGTTGGTCTTGCCTCTATAGTCTTCTCTATAGTCTTCTATCCTGAAGCTTTTATCGAATATGATACACGCATCATAGCATCATATATGATACAAAGATACCGGATAATAGTCCAATGCCATTGACTCGATGCCCTCAGTGATATTTTCTCGCACTCATAATGCCCATCCACACTGTTGTTGGGCGCCCACGGATTCGCCGCAGGCATGATATTACGTGCTATCCGTCAAACAAGCCACTCACTGAACCCTCCTCTTAACTTCCATCTTGATCGTAAATTGTTATTCTGTTTACGAGAATTTAAAAATTAGCATACACTACAGAGTTAACAGTGATACACATAACATATATAAAACCATTTTTAAATTTCTGACCCAAAAAAAAGAGAAGAAAAAAACAACAAACATATTTACCAAAATAATATTCAATAAGAAAAATTAAAAAAAAACGGCAAATTTAACGATTATTTACACGCACCTGCCCTCTTTATTTTGCTCGACACCTTTCACTCCTAAAAGCTTATCGTTAATCGTTGACTCAAGTCTTGTATTGCTAAAATTTAACGAGTGTAAAATAAGTTTTAAATTTAGAGACTAACACACAAAGCTTAATAGCTTGTACACATTTTAAAAAACTATATGTAAAATAAAAGTCCATCAGGATTTTATTTATGTGTTGCGATTTCGGGACTGAGAAAATGAGTATTTGCAAAGAAGACACTTCTTGGACGTTTAAAGCCCTGTGGATAAAAATTTCAACGGTGTTGGCAAACTCGGTGTGTATATATATATATAAATATAAATGGTTTAAAATCCTGAAGCTCGAGAAAAAGGAGCTGAGAAGTTAAGACCAAGGCTTTAACAAGAACAAGAAGAAGAAGAAGAAGAAGAAGAAGAAGAAGAAGAAGAAGAGCTGAAGAAAGAGAAGCAAGAGGATAGGGTAGTCGAGGAACAAATGAGTTCGATGAGTTACGGCTCGTCGTAAATCTCAAGCTAATGGCTGCCTAAACGCAAAACCTGCTGGCTTGACCATGAGCCTCCTCAACGACCGAGAAATTTAATAATCCAACTAATGGGACCCGGCGCAAGCTTATCGGGCATGTATAACAAAACAATTAAATATACTCACCAAAACTGTCTAGCAATTCATCGCTTCCTTAGTATAGATGAAATCGAGTTTTTGGCCAGTAATTAGCCAATTTAACTACACTGAAAAAAAAATGTTTTGCTATTAAGAATAGTTTTTTTGATAATCAAAAAATTTGGTATTGTGTTTCTAAGAAAACGTGATATTTTAATAACTAAAATTCAAATTTGCGCGCGCAAGCGCGCGCCTGATTATAGAGTTTGCATATATTTTCATGCTTATGATATATCCGACCAATCACGTTACGAATAGTTTGATGCCACATCCATTTCATCTCAATTTTATTACCCTGATGATTAAAAAAAAGTATTGAACCTATGCAACTGTATATCTATATTGTATGTATATACAGATGTACAGTGTGTGTAATTCAATACTTTTTTTTAATCAGGGTATGGGATCACAATAAGTTTACTGATTATTACAAAACCTAGGTATACTGATTATCAGTAAACTTTAATTTACTATAGCCAGATGAATGAACAGACTATTAGATGTTTATAACCTCACTTTACTCGCACTAATCAATTTACTTATAAAACTAACAAAAATTAAAGTGTGTAAATCAAATTAATTGACTAACAGTGTTAAAACGTCAATGGCAGTGACAACTAACAACGCATATATTATAGTATTACTGTGCAGAGTATAGATCTTGAACTGACTTATATTTTGATAATCACAATACATATGGTATTTTGATTATCAAAATACTTTTTTTTTCAGTGTAGACTTTAACCAGAAACTGACCAGTATAATATCGAGTTTCTGTCAAGTAATTGGCCAGTTTCATAAGAGATCCAATAAAACATGTCGGCTTTGAAAAAACTCAATTTTGAGGTTATCAAAATTCTCAGTTAAAAATATCGACGGTCTAATTAGCAATTGGTCTAACTCCTTATTTTTTAGAGGGTGATTTTCCAACATTTTTATGTAACAATAGTCTAATTATAAATTATTTGAACGATCCAAATCAAAATATTATACCTCTATTAGATATTAAATTGTTTTTTAAAGTGATAATTAATTTTGAACTAATTGTTTTTTCATACAAATGGAAGATTTTCTAAAATGTAGTTAGACAATTTGGTAATTAGAATTAGAACGTCGATATGAAAAGATTTGTTTAAAAAAATTAACAATTAAATCTAACGTAAGTCAACGATTGATAAAAAATCTGGTTTAAATCGAGTCAAAACTCGATTATTTCGAGTTCTACTAAGGTTGCCACAAATTCAGTGTATCTTTGCCATGAAAAATTGATTTATTTGTAACAAATATATACTTTTCTTCTTTTCATCTTGGAAGTACATTGACTGATCCAAAAGTTTGGCGTAGTTATAATTCTCCCATCTTTGTTAATAATCTTGCCGCCTCCGCAAAACAGGTCGCAATAAATATACCGGCATTTCGGAAACCGTCCGCCTTTTAATAGCCCTCTTACACCGTTATTAAATTATAAATTATGACAATCTTGTCTCGGATTTAATGAACCTGACGTTTTTAACCGATCGTTCAATATCGTTCAACCGACACCTAAAATGCCGGAGGGGTCCAGCCGTGTATAGTATCCAACTAAAATTTTATAGGTGTATACTGTATGTTATATGCATATTCACTAAGAAATTTGTTGATGCTCATCAGTTTTCCAGACCGAGATGATAACGCCTTGGCCAATAATTAAACTTGTTTTTTAAACTTCGATCGACAAGAAATTGATAAATTACCAACAAAACATCTTATATTGGTTTACTTTAACGTGTTTAATAGTCCGTTTTACGACACCAACCATTATGTCTGTTGGAGTTTACGATTCCGTTGGTATAGTTGGTATAGTTATTCTCCTAAAAAATTTAAACCCAATGGAATATTATCTGAGGATACATGCCCTTCCCACGTGGGCCTCCCGTCGCTTTATTAGTCGTCAATTGTTTGTTCAACATTCCCAAAAAGACCCGTAAATGGTACATCCTCTGATTTACTGGCCTGCTTCTTTTATTTGTCTCACATTATCTTCCGAAGAATCCTAACAAAAAATAATCATGTATATAAGTTTCAGGGTTTGGGTGCATTTACTATCGATGGTAGCTATAGTACCTACTGCATCCTCAGGACTCAGGATAATAATGTATTGTGAAATCCGAGAGCTTTTTTATGTAATTTACAGACATTTATACATGTCCGTATATATAGATATGTATACATATAGTTACCGGTACGTTTATGAGTGGCAGAACCGTAAAAAGTCGTTAGGAGAAAACGAGGCAAGTGTTGTTGCGTCGTCACACTGCAGACACATCTTAAGTGAGAATTATTATTTTTTGCTGTGTTGAAGTCTCCAAATAAGCAATATTCAGAGATCGGAGTCTTTTATACTTATGCTTATATCACCTCCTGTGGGAATTTAGCTTCTGTGAATTCTAAAAAGGTATTAACAGAAAACAGTAATGTGATAATGGTGATGATGAGGATGAAATACGGAAAAAAAATACTAACAAGTTAGTTACTTACTTACTTACTGGTGGATAATCTTCCACGAAAAGCTTTTCTTCTTAATCGAATCACGGATGAAGAAGCTATCGATCTCTCATGAGAATCACGTTGAGCGGCTCTTGTTTACATATATCTCTCGCGGGCGACCGGCTTGGAATCCGAAATTTATCGATTCTGCAACCTTATACATTAGTCGCCTTTTTTTTTTTTTTTATCTAATTTATTGCTTCTCTGAAGTATTTTAGGAAAAATTTTTTTGTAAAATAATGTGATGATTACTGACTAAAAAAGAAATATAAATTACTTACATCAGATAGCTTTTGTTGAAGCAAAAAAGTGTCAGTCGAAATTAACCATTGGAGAAGACATAGGATCACCAAATATCAGGTATGACAATTTAAAATTCTCACGTTGATTGTTAGTTTTGAGCAAAATTTTTTATGATTTAATATTTATTCCAGGTGTCTGCTCTCTCAAGTGCAAAGCTCGTCTATTTGCAACATCATTCACCGGCAATCATCGGACATATAAGTCTAATAAAGGACATAAAGGAAGAATATCAGCGCCCTTTGTCAACCAATCGACGTGGTGTCTATTGATTGGGTGAATGATCAGTATTTATTCTTCATAGAGTACAGTAGAGTGTCATGATGATGTACTCGTAAAAGTCGTGTTATAAACAGACAATATAGACACCTATTGCCTGTATAATCGTTTTTCAAGCTCGGTGAGCACAATAATGTGCCCCTGACATTTCAATTGATTCCAAGGAAATTCATAAAAACCGCAAAAGGAGGAATTATTTTCATATATAACACACGGTCGAAAAGTCACCAAGAAATCTATAAAATACAAATGAATTTTAAGTCTCGCTACATCTGTCCCTAACTATATCAATACAATACACTCTCAAAATATTTATTTTCCCGTTGTGATCTCTTGTACGCTCCGCTGCCCACTACTAATATAATATAATAGTATAATATAGACGCCGATCAACTTTTAAATAACTATCTACTTTGGAATAACTTTGACTTTGAAGTGAGTTATAAACCTCTATGGTATATCCAGAAAAATAACGTTGTTTCCAAAAAAAAATATATAGATTTTATTTTATGATTGAATTGAAAACCTGGCGAGTGGTATGAGATGTCCGTCAAAGGTATTTTTATAATGCAAACATTTCTTTCAGGATTTAAATTTAGCTTTTGAATATTCTACAATATTCTACATATCTAATATGACCAATTGGCTAAAGCGAAATATTAGTGAAATGATTTTTATTAGAGTGAATGTGACAGTAAATAAAAGAACTAACACTAATAACTTGAGTATTTTATATAATAAAATTTTAAATGATTTTAAGTAGAGTTTTTGACAAGAATAGGTTTATTTTTGTA
Source organism: Cotesia congregata (assembly GCA_905319865.3). NCBI lineage: Eukaryota > Metazoa > Arthropoda > Insecta > Hymenoptera > Braconidae > Cotesia > Cotesia congregata. The sequence goes on along the minus strand of CAJNRD030001117.1, from coordinate 2,242,094 downwards.
TTTTGAATTTTAAATTAAAATATTTAGCAACACCTACGGATTTTGTTTGTAATCATGGATAATGTTTTTGTCATGAGTTTTATTTATTATGTGTGCAATATTAAAAGTCACATGTGTTTAACGTTGTTTACTTTTATTAATTAATAACTTTTAACAGATTTATTAATTATGTAATGGGATTAGATGAAATTAAGTTTAACATGTGCTGTATTTATTTATTTGTTCATTTATTTATAGATGCCTGATGAAGATCAAATATATGACCGACAGGTTATGGGCCCAGACTTTATGGCTCCAGTTTCACCACAAATTTATTTTCTACCAGATCTAATAATGGAAGAAATTTTGCGGAAAAAAAAAACTATAAAAACAACCGAAAATTACAGACAAATTTTTCTTAATCATAATGTATAAAATACCCGAGAACGAGAAGAAAGTGGCACAAAACAGAGCTTACTAATAGACTATTAATTACGAGATAATAGGATCGAGATACAGCGGTCGTTGGACTATTATTTCACACGCAACCCGATTAAACCCGAGTGGGTGTTTCGAGCTGGTTTTACCGATACAATACAATATAACCTCGTATACAGAAACAATTTCGCTTTAAAAAGGTAAGTATTATCATTATCATACTTACAAAGTTTACATATGAATACATTGTACTTAGACATGTAATAATTTTCTTGCATTCAAGTTTTAAACCCGACTGAAAAGTACAGATAATTTATATTATTTAAATAATCAGCCCGTAATTAAGTCATACGATCAGGATAAATGTCATAAAAATGATTTTTTTTTGTAAATAAAACAATCTTAAATAATAATTGCATATGGCAAAAAATAAATAATATAATATAACCCAACATTAACTTTTATATTTACAGAAATAACTCCTCGACAAAAGTGATGAGAGAAATAAAGTACGCAGTCCTGTTGCGTACGTTTTTAGTACCTATTCTCCGGCTGTGACTGCTTTGTTTTACGAATTGCTTATTAATCACAGGGACAATGGACTGACTCTGCTACTCAGTACAATATATATAGAAGAAATAACTCGAAGAAGAATAACGAAGAATGAGTGGCTATCGACAGGCTGGCAGAGCTATAGGATTTCTACCTGGAAACAGTCGATTGATCATCGCAAGAATATGTACTGTGCTGTATTTCCTATGCTGTTATTTAACTGATGAGTGTATGTGAGCATGCGAGTATATATGTATGAGTGACTGAGCGTTTTGCTGGTTTGTTAATATAAGACAAGGGGGTTCTCCACGGTAATCACACAGCTACTATAAACAAACCGCTTGAAATGTGACGCCACGTGAAATACGGTCGAGGTGTGACCAATGTTGCCAATCCAATAGAAGATCCCAGGGTTTAGTTGCTCTTTTCTATTGCACCAACCTCTACTCGGGAATTAGTAATATTAACTAATATAATATTACTTTATGTTTGTAATAAAACAAAAGTTAAGCACTAGTCTTCTTGGGAACCAACAACGAATTATTATTTATAACTATATGAAGAATATAAACTAATATTACACGCTTCAAAAAGGCTGGATTTACTTTCGATAGTATATGCTTATCTTTAATCAATTCTATCATTGTTTTTATGTAATGATAGGCTGTAAAAAATTATAAATTATAGTTATTTGAATGTATCATTATATATTCATAAATTTTAGGATGAAGAAATAATTACCTGATAATTTAAAAAATTAATGATGATAATCATCATCCTGTCCTTATTATCACAATCAAATTAAATAATACTCACAAAAATAAAATATGATGTTAATTTTAACAAGCTTAATACTGATCGTTTCATTAAAGAATTAGTTTCAATAGAATGGAGCCAGATCCTTCCACCATAGCTAGAAACTAGAGACTACCTTTTTGTCTCTTCGTTTTTTGTTTATAACAAATGAAATTTTTAATGGCGGATAAATTAAAATATACCTCTTTCTCAGAATTCAATTCTGAATCCAATGCACCTATCGCCATATTTTTAAGACTATTGTAACGATTTTTTGCAGAAAACTCACTAACTACTACCAGGTAAATCTTACATTCTGTGTGCTTCTCTCTATAAAAAGATTAACTTTATTTTCAAAAAGAAATAAGTTTAACAAAGTATTCTTTCTGAAGGATTGCATTAATTATTGTACTATACTATATAATTGAGGAGCTGAGTTTCAAAAGGGTATCTTTTCATTTTTGATTAAATTGAGACAAAAAACTGGTTATCTTCAATTATAAATATTTGAATTGAACTTTTTTTAATTTAACTATAAAGTGCTATCGGTTATGAAGCTGCGATTTGGTTTTCAATTATAAATCTTTACAATTCTCGAAATAATTAATATTTAAAAGTTCAGAAAACTGGTCTTCTAAAATATGAAAAGATAGCTTTTTGAAAATCAGCTCCTCAATTATTTATTTTATTTTTATTTTTATAAGTTTAATGAACCCTAACAGCAAAGCCATTAATCGGGTTCCATATTACATATAATTTGATACAATATGTTTAAATTAAGAGTTATATTATGATAAGTCACTAATTAATTAACTAGGAAGAATAAATATTATCCGAACAAAAACAGTTTCACTGTAAAAAAATCGCGCCAAATCCACGTTCATAAGACTATTAAGAAAAAAAAATTTTGTTTTCTTTACAAAAAGATATAAAATAAAAAAATTAAAAAATCCAAGTAACCGATATGATTGTATATGATTTTCCGAAATTAGAAAAAATTTTGTTGTAAATTTAAAAATTAAAAAAACAATTTTTGAACGTATTTAGTGTGCGTTGTTGCGAAATATTTTACTTTTGATTAAATTCGTAAAATCTATTTACTAGGACTTTAAAAAAATTGAAATGCACAATATGACGCACACCAAGTACGTTCCAAAATTTTTTTTTTATTTTTAAATTTACAACAAAATTTTTTTTAATTTCCCCAAAATCATAAACAATTATATCGGTTACGAGGATTTTTTAATTTTTTTATTTTTTATCTTTTTGTAAAGAAAAAACTAATTTTTTTTTTCTTAATAGTCTTATGAATGTGGACTTGGCGCGATTTTTTTACAGTGAAATTGTTTTTGTTCGGATTTTAGTATTTTTTGTAATTATAATAAAAATTTACAATTCGTACAAATTCAAATCTCGCTTTGGCTGCATTTTTATAGCAAACTATTCCTTTGAAGCTACAGTTTATGTAAAAATATTTCCAGCGCACCCTGGCGGGTGTAGATGCAAGCTGTGAAATGTATTTTTCTAACTGTAGTTTCCCATCTATCGGAGGATTACCATGCACTATCGAATTATGTAGTCTGTGGCAGATCACTTTGCCCATCGAAAAAAAGTCAGGATCGAAATTTTTGCGTTGCTATAGTTTGTGCTGATTGAATTTAATAATTTCAAGTAAATTAATTGTTATAATTAAATATAATTAATTAATATCAGTAAAATAAAGTATGAATTACTGTTATAATATAAAATTTAGGAAAAAAAATTACCGTAGAAATAAATAAAATTTTGCAACCTCGAAATACCGTTCTGCTTACAGTAAACACACTCGGTAGTCTGGCGCTCCGTTTACAACGGATTTGAACGGAACTTGGCGCCAGATTCTACCGAATCTGTGGATGCTCCAGTTTATACAATGTTTGACAGATAAAGTTTAGAGAAGCACAATTATAGAATCTTGTTATTGGCTCTGCTGTTGGGTTCAGTGTTTGTTATAATTTATAACTTATAAATAAATAAAAAAAAATCAATTATTAGTAATTATAACTAATTAATGTAAAAAAAGAAAAATTCTAGACGTACCATACCTATTTAATAAATGAATAACCCAAAGTTTATCAACTGAAACTTCTTCATCAAGTTAAAAACAATGTAAATACAAATGAACGTAAATGAAGCGTAATAATACACATTTACCCGAGAATAGGGTAGTGAATAACCGAGTGGTTATGAGGTTAGTCTTTGTTGAATTGGTTATGACGGCAGCGGAGCGTGCAGGCATTCTGAACATTACCTTTGTAAGTAATTCTCGTGAAGCTTTAACTCGCTTATTGAGTCCGCGGTGTGCATTACGAGGATTCGCCGCTTTGATGCGCTAGCGTGCTAGCATCTTGATTATTTAACAAACCTCAACAAAGTTAACTTTGGCATCCACCATCAACATCCAATACTATACCCAATCCAGGATATTCTTATTCTTATTCTAGCGCTTACAGCATAACCATAAAAAATTACATATAAAGAATAAGAAAAATACTGAGTACCGGTGATGTCAACACGGTGGTCTACCAGCTAGTATTCCTGTCATGTACAATTTGTGTCTAATAATAAAATTTAATACATCTAACAATGCATGCTGGATAAATGTGTATTCCTGTCAGATTATCAGGAGTTGGACATAACCTCTGGTTGTCTTTGTATTATTATTCAATTCCGTAATAATAAAAATTAATAATTAATTAATCACTGATGTGATAAATAGTTACATAGAGGTTTAAAACTCACCACTCAGCTGTTTAATAAATAATTTAAAAAATTAACAAGGTAGATATGTGATGTGGCATGGGCTCGTGAAAATACTTAGAGTGGACATAGGTATAACTTGTCCCAGGCACGCGGCATTATCGTCCATAAATAATGCATACGTTATTCCGTGTCTTGAGCTGTAATTTGATTGCGGAGGCGTCGTTTTAAAAGTTTGACGTAGTCCCCTCACGACACCTCTTCATTTTCTTCTTATTCTTATTCTTATTTTTTATATATTCTTCTTCTCTCTTCTTTATTTGCTCGTTTGTATCTGTATGGTTATGGTGTTAAAGACAAAAGTTGTGTGGTTAGCTGCTTCAGGTTAGGTGTACCTGCACACTTTTACACTTTTAAGGTTGTATTGTCCTATCACCGATTAACGATTGTGAATAAGAGAGTAAATATTGTTAGTGTGTTTGTTAGTGTCTACGTATATACTCGGGACAGAAAACGTACTCACCCGACTAACACGAACGGCGAGAAGTTGGAGAGGAAAGGCTATCGCAAGGGACAATCACACCATTGTTGCTCGACCGAGGAGCGAGTGTACCTATATAATTAACGATACGATCTTTAAGAATTATTCATTTACGAGTGATCGTGGAGTAGGAATACATATTATGTATATTTATATTTATACACAAATAACCATCAAAAAAGTTTTACGAGAGATAATAATTATCGAGCTAAGATTTTATTATTGCCGGATGTGCTCAGATGGTAAATGTTACATTTGTTCGATAGGTCGATGGGATGTTCTAACATAACCTCAACCTGAAACGAAGTTTTTTAATTTAAATTAAATTAGCCATCAGAAAATTTTTTTATTGAAAAAATTTTAAAAATTCTTCATGCAATTTTTTAATAATAATTTTTATTGATTAAAAAAATTAAAAATTTGTCAAATATTTGCTAATAGTTTTTAATGACACTATTAATTTTTTAGAATTTTATAATAATAAAATTATTATGAAAAAATTTCAATTTAATGAATTAGTGGAAATTTTCTAGAGATTTTTTTTTTTTTAATTGAATTGTAAAAATTTTAAAAACTAACAGCTAACTTCAGCATCATAGTTATTATTATTTAATTACACTAATTTCATGTGAAATTATTAACTCATAATTTTTTAGAAATAACATTTAAAATTAAAAAATAAAAAATTGGTAAGTAACGACATTAAAGTTAGCAGTTCAAAATTTTTTAATTTTATTTAACAAAAAAATTAATTTTAAAAAATTGCATTTTTAGTTTTTTAAAATTTCTATACGTCAATTTTTTTTTTCTAGTTTTTTTTTGCACTAATTTATTTCATAAAGAAATTTTAAAATTTATTAAATATCTGCTACTTTAATTTTCATTAGTTTTTAATTTATTAATTTAATATTTTTAAATATTAATTTATTTATTCTTACATTTCAGGTGCTTGTTGATAGATGGCGTTGAGGAAGGAACAGTTTGTTTGGTTCAAGTATGATTTATTCAGTAAGTAAAATTCTTTTAATAATTTACTAGATTAAAAAAAATTTCAAGTTTAAATTTTTTATCATAAAAATATTTTCTTATCACAATTTGACGTTATAAAATTTCAGGATCAATAATAGGACACATTGTTATACAATTTATTTCCTCTAACAGCAACACTGAAAATAAAGGTTAGTAATTGCCCTATAAAATAATTTAATCAATTCTTTAATAGTAATTATTTTATTTTCATGTTTTTAAAATAAAAAAAAAAATTAATTTAACCTAAGAAGAATATAGAATATAAACCAATTCTAGTTTCATCAATAACGCAATAAATAACGCTATAATCTTATTCACAAACGGCATTAATGTTAATGTTTATTGAGATAGCAGATAAATGTTGAGCGTTAACGAGATTCAAATACCGGTACAGAACTTATTTCTCTACCAGTGATCCCATTCATTATTCGTTATACATTACCACGGTTAGGCGAAAGTAAAGAAAGACCCCCTGCCAATTACCGGTTTGTCTCAATATCTACTTGTAATAATAATATATAAACGTTGCCTAATTTTTTTGTCAGCTGGTAGAAATCTGGCTGATGAAAAAAATAGATCTGTTAATTACCACCGAAGGAAACTCTCGATAAATCTTAATTCGTTAACCTCAACGCGTCGACATTTACCTAATTAATCGGCGTGTGTCTCGCACCCAGACTTCCGGTTTTCAACTCGTCCTTGTCTGTCTCACTCTTGTATCTCCAAGTGTAAGTGCCTCTTTTATTATTATTATTATTATTATTATTATTATATGCTTATTTGACCGGTATATGGGAGTAGTAAGTGAGCATGCACATAAACCGATAGTGTATGCGTCGCACAACATCAATATGTTGGCACCGATGCAGACGACGTCAACGAGAAATGGTTATGACTTATGGCTCGTGTTGCATCTTTAATTTCCGTATTATTATATTCATACACTGTAATTATTAATTCATTATTATTTTATTACACAGAAGCGATATATAATGTATTCTTCACAGTGAATATATAAATATAAAAATATATTTAAGCTTTTTAAAGGACAAATTTAAACAACAATTATCCAGTTTTAAGATCTCGGTTCTTCAGTTAATATTTATTTTTAAAAAAGTATCATCAAATAAACGAGCAAAAGTATATGTTTTACGAATAGCAATAAAACTCTTGATTCTGTGTCGGCAAACACGTGTCCTAAAGGTTTCGCGAAATGCGAATAATGTTGGGCGCGCGATGATATCAACAACACCGATCTCTTCTCTCGAGTTCTTCTTAGTCGTTTCGCCCATAAATGTTATATATATTCTCAAATGAAATAATCTTTCGGTTATTGCTTCATCTTCGTCCCATCAGGTTGATCGATCGCTCTTTAAGATTAATAAATTAATTTCGCATCTCTTCTCTAACTCACCGACACCATATAACTATCGCGACATTGCTATCACATTATTTATGCTAGGTTATGAGATCTCAAGGCTCGTTACCGAGATTTATTGATCAAACCACAGATATCAAGTCTCATATTAAATAATTAACCTCCAGCTTTCTATTCTCCTTATTCTTCCGACCAATCGCCTTTTTTAGGCACTCAAATTCAGGTTGGGTTGCGTGGAACATGTGGAATAGTATACGCGCATGCGCGAAACTTGTTCCGCGCATTAGCAGGCTTTGAGCTTGAAATACTGTTAAAGATAACTGTTCCGAGGAAACTGGTTGAAAAAACGACGACCAAATTAAGAAATCTAATCTATATTATTAAGAGAATAAGTAAAATTTTGTGAGTGTATTTATATGATAAAATGGGTTTTTACGGTTAAATTTGGTATAATTGGAAAAGTTTTGACTTAAATTTGTGCCTTTTCAAGGTTTTATATCATAGTCCATTTATGATGATAAGTATATAAGTTGCATTCGAAAATGCTCTATCTCCAGATACATAATTAAGAAATGGTCTTATATCTCGTGGACTATTGACGTTTTTAAAGATATAAGCTCATCCTGACATTACACTCATCAAGATCTTTCATTTGAGTACCTACATCAATTTTTCATATATTTTATATATTTATATATATATATATATTATATATATATATATATGTATATATGAAAAATATATTAAAAATTCAAGTGGGTACTCAAATGAAAGCTCTTCATGAGTATAACGTCGGGATGAGCTTATATCTTTAAAAACGTCAATAGTTAAAAAAGCACTGTGCAATTTAACAAAAGTCATTATTTAAAAGCATCTGATTTAAACACTATATACAATTAACATGAAAGTAATCATTTCAAATCATCTTTCTAAATCTGGGTGATTTCAAGGAACTCATACTTAATTACAAGTTAACTTGCAGCTCTTTTTCTTAATGAGTCTCCGGAATTAATTGATATCGTCGAAGACTCGAAAGAGAATTGTGGTCCAGGTACCAGGTGTAGGTGTAGGTGTTTTGGACTTATTTTTCACGGACTAGTGCCACAAATTTGTCTTTGGTCCGTGGCTCGGGGTGAAATCTCGATCCGGCAAGAACATATACGGACCCAATCAAATTCCCATGATTCCGAATTAGCAGATGCTTTCGCCAGATCGAATGGACGCCCTGTGGCGACCCTCTGTGAGAGAACCCAAGGAATGTAAGCCCCGAGCCTTAAAATATTCACGACAACTATATTAGCCACTCAGATAGGATCGGCATCATACTGCGTCCCGTCCGTCTCTTGGTTAAAATCACCACCTTAACCTAACCAACTAACCACCTAATATAACCTAACCATCCTCTTCGGCTATTGGTCTGTTCTTGCAATGCCACTCGATCGATCGTAGTACAGAAATTACTGTAAATTGCACATTTAATTGAATTGTTTTTATAGTGTCGACACAATAGTATATTTAGATCTAATCTACGGCGATCTAAATCCTGGTTTACAGTGTCTAATTTTTTTGTGTTTTAGATCTGATCTGCGAAGATAAAGATAAGAGAATCACAAAAGTGTTGATTCAAAATTTTAATTTTTAAGAAAAAATAAATTTTAAATCTAACATCTCTTATTTTTTTTTATCAGATAGATATTAAATCTTTTTAATCCTAAAAATAGAAAACTAACTATATTTTTTCAAACAAACAAACTGAATATTTTATATATAGACCAAAGCTTAAAAAAAAACATTTATTTTTAACAATTATATATTATATTAATTAAATAAAAAATAATATTATTATATTGTATAATATTAATTATTATTATAAATTAATAATAATAATAATAAAATAATTCTTACAGATGATACCTGATCAGAAAAACTTCAATAAATACTTACAAAGGTTGATAATTTAAAATATAAAAAAATTTTACAATAGCTCATCATATTCTTCCGAAATTTCCAATTGATAAATTCTCACGAAGATCATCATTTCCTGAGATTCTCAAAAAAGTAACAAAGTAACAATAAAAACTCTTGGTTAATAATTTCCATGACAATAATAAAAAATTTTTATTCCAGATAGGAGTCAATAGTCAATTGACAGCTCTTGGAGTACACATCGCAAGTATATCTTTTCTCTTCTCCCATCAGAGAGATATCTCAGGTCTCAGGCCGGGAATGAAAAGGGCGAGAAGAAGCAAAGGTACCGGGTAATAAGAAGATATAATAAAGGGAGAGTATAAAGAAGAGGACAAACTAAAGAGAGAATAATATTACCGATAAGAGATGGGAATAAGCGAGGAAACGGGCGTGCTCAATGCTCGCGCATTGGTGCTTTATCAGGGCCTGTATGTTAACAGTCGCCATGTTTGAATCCCCTCCTGAGTATCACGTGTGTGATGCTGTACTGGACCCGGTAAAGCTCAAGAGTATCCACATGCGTGATAATACACACACTTACATTGCTAATGTTTACCCTACTCCCAGCAAGTGCGATTGCCAGCCTGCAAATGGCGATGATAAATCACCAGGTATGTTTCATTTAAAATCAGCCTTTTTTTTCACTTCATACCTCTGCCTATTAACATTTACATTATCATTATCATTAATATTATCATATCATATCATAGTCATTTAGATCTATTTGCTAATGTCAGCTTCGCGAGCTATTAGCTTCAATAAAATATAATTTTATTGTCAGTTATTCTTCATTAACATATTCATATAATTATTTAGAAGTTAGCTTCTTAAAAATCCTACAACAGTTTTTTTACAAAATCTTTTTCTTCTTTAAGAGTTAGATGATTATATAGAAAGAAAAATTTCTTGATTGAAGAATAAAATTCTTGGCTCAAGAAAATTTTTGGGTGTTTGAAGGAAGACCGAAGTTAAAATTTTTCTTTAAATTCTATTTTTGGTAGAAGTAATTTTTTCTTAATTTAAATTATCATAAATATTTGATACAATAAATTTTTATATTTGATCAAGATTTTTAGATACTTTAGGGAAGCAGCGCCACCTACTTCAGCTGAGAAAAAAAATTTTCTCACCTTGAGAAAATTTTTCTCTTGAATATTTAATATCCATTTTATATTAATTTAGCGTGCAATTATACATATTGAATAAAAAAAATTAAATATTATTTGATCTTGCCATTTGGCATGTTAATCGATAAAAATATTAATGAAAATTTTCTTCTATCTTTATATTTAATTTTTTGGAGCAAGAGAGAAATTTTCTCAAGACAAGAAAATTAACTTCTATCGACCTAAATTTTTTGGAGCTCAAGGCTGAATTTTCTCAAAGCAAGATTTTTTTGACTTAAATAAATTTTCTTGGATCAAGATACTTCTCAAAGCAAGAAAATTAATTTTGTTGGAATAAGTGAAATTTCTTCTCAAAAAAATTTTTTTCCCAAGGAAATAATTAGGAAGAAATATTTTCTTGGCTCAAAACCTTTTTTTCTGTACTAAAAAAATTATCTTGACTCAAGAGCCAAAATCTTGAACCAAGAAAAATTCTTGAAACAAGAAAACTTCAAACCAACAATAATTTCTTAATTCAAGAATTTATTCTTTTGACCCGATAAAATAATTTTCTTCAAAATAGTATTCTTGATTCTTAAGTCAAGTTAATTTTTTCATCATGTGTATTAATATATTGCAGGTTAATTATTTTTAAGTTAACCTTTTAAAAATCCAACAGTTTCTCAACAAAATCTCTCTTTCTTTTATTTCTTCTTTACTTTAAGAGTTAAGAGTTTGATGATTAGATAAGCCGAGGAGGAATTTTATGAGCAGTAACGAAGACATTAATTGTCGGATTATCGGCACTGTTGACTCAACCCTGAGATGGAACGTGAGCTGCAACCACAGGGATGATGTGTACTAAATATCCTGATCCCCAGATATGATATCGAGGAAAACAAGGTACACATATTCCTTGCTATTGAATCTAACTCTCAGATTCATAATGTATGTATGTATGTTAAATTTCTTCCTCGATCTCTAGTTATTATAATTCAGGCCCTCAATATCCACCCACGGTGTGTGACAAGAAACACTTGAGTTGATACGTATTAATTAAATGGCTCATTTTGATCGAGGATAAAAAAAAAGCGGTACCTCGTTAAACGCCCATCGTCAACTAAATGTCTCTCCCAACTGGTGGTCCAGCCGCTGGAGTCTGTTGGATTATATTCTTCCTGTCTTTCAGCCAATCAGCTGGCAACCTTCCACGCCCACTGGTAGCTCTCGAACAAACCACGCCTTGGGGGCTGTTACGTCCCCGTTTTTCAGTATTTGCAACCACAGTTTACAGGGGAACTAAACAAGTTACTTTCCGAGGTACCGATCTCCCCACTTATTGGCTCTACACGAGCCGCTCTGTTAAGCCGGTAATTTTCTCAAACACTAGCAAGCGTTCAAGCCAGAAGCATCTCCGTGGTTTTACGCTTAAATTAAATTGTTTCTCTTGTCATTATTTATTATCATTCATTTATATTAATATTAATATTATAATTACCTGAAATTTAGTGTTAGTGCCAGTGTTTTAATAATTTTATTTGCAAACTTTTAGAGCAAGGATTCTACCCAAGGATTTTTTTAGTGTTCTGTGAAGAAATATATGACAGACATTAATTAATTTTTTATAAAAAAGTGAAAATTTTAAATTTTAAGTGAAAATTTTTAGAATCTATTGTAATTAATTAGTTAAAAAAATTTTTTTAATTCACAGCTAACTTCAGTATAAAAAAATTTCGGAGTGACTAATTAATTAATTATAAATATCCAGGATAATTATTAAAGATTATGTGATTGAACTTCGGAGTCTGGATATATAATAGTGCGACAAAATAATTTCTTCGAAATTCAAGTGATTGATATTAATTTTAGGAACAATTCCCTTAAAGCAAGATACATAGATTGATTAGATTCGCAAAAGAGAATACAAGTAATGATTTGGACGAAACAAGAGTTAGCCTGAAAGGTGAAATTTTATTTAGTTATTTAGAGCAAAGTTATTTCTTCTTAAAATTTCTTCACACAAGAACATATAATGTGATTAATGATAAAAAATTTTTGACTACCTTGAAGATGTCATTAAAAAGTGAAAATTCGCGGATTAGTCCGGTAATTAATTTGGTGTTGAATTAATGTAATTAATTTAAGATTCCGTCGGAAGAAATTTTAATACTAAGACAGTGAATAGTCTAAGTATTATTTAATTAATTTAATTGGCCATGAAGTCGGAAGTCCTTGCAGTGATCTAAAATTAATTCAAAAATATTAATATATAAATTAGTGTGTTAAAATTGAATTAATTAATCATTACCAAATACTATAACAATGAATATATATTATGATTATAAAAACAATTGATAAAAAGCAATTAAAAATTCTGTAAAGAGTTACTTGGTAACGTCGTACAAGAAGTTAAAGAAACAATTAAGCGTACGATGATGCCGCTGGCACCGACGCCAATAGTCCCGGTACCTTCTAAGCCAAAAATCGGGTTCAGTATTGACTCGATAGTGGGAGGAGGAGGAGGAGGAGGACGGGAAAATAGATTGGAGATCGAGAGGGATGGAAGCCCGATGGAAGTTGTGGAAGGCTCCTCATCACCGAGATTAAGAAGAGTCACCAGGTCCCCCGGTGCGCATTCTGAAGGCTCTGACCGTCCATTGTCCAGAAGTTCTTCTGTAGAATCCTACCCGTCGAGGCTGAACGGCCATCCGCACCCGGCCGCACGGCACCACCATCATCACCATCTGCAAGGATTGACTCACCTGGACTACAGCAGGACTCAGAATAGAAGTCACAGTGGCGGCTCAACGCCTAATAATAGTCCGAGTCCGCCTCACAGGATTTCCCATGGAGATTCTCCGGTTGGAGCACATCCTCAGCCGCCTCCTGGGGTCGTCAGGCCTAGTCCGAACTATCTAGGGCCGCCTCCTGGGGCGGCTACTGCTGCCGCCGTCGCTGCGGAGCAGATCAAGTCTTTGTATGGCCTCCAGGCGGGACACGGTGGACCTCAAGGACAATCTGAGTATCATTCTCAGCAGTTTGCTCTGGCGGCTAATTTAGCCGCGGCGCAGAACTTCCAGGCTTCGAATCTTGCGCTAGCGTTACAAGCGCATCATGGTGGTGCGCCGCATGGCTCGCCGCATGGGCCGTATTCTCATGGAGCCGCTTCGGGAGGCCCCCATCCGCCGCCTCATCCTCATCAGCCGAGGGACAGCTATCCGCTTTTTCCCTGGTTGCTATCAAGGCATGGAAGGCTTTTTCCTCACAGGTTTCCTGCAGGTAATTTATTTTATTAATTTTTTATTGATAGAAAAATTAAATTGATACGAGAGCAGAAATTTTAAAATTTTTAGTTTGATTCAATAAAATTTAAAAAATTATTAGAGACTAAATTGCACTGTACTTTCTTAAATATTGAGGTTTTTAAAGATATAAGCTCATCTCGATGTAAAACTCGTCAAGAGCTTTCATTTGAGTACCCACATGCATTTTTGATATATTTTTCATATATACATATATATAAATATATAAAATATATGAAATATTGATGTGGGTACTCGAATAAAAGGTCTTGATGAGTATAACATCGGGATGAGCTTATATCTTTAAAAATATCAATAGTTCACAAGATACAAGTTAATTTCTTGATTATGTTAAATTGCACTGTACTTTCTTAAATATTGAGGTTTTTAAAAAAAAAAAGCTCATTTTGATGTTACACTCATTAAGAGCTTTCATTTAAGTACCCCCATGCATTGTTGATATATTTTTCATATATACATATATATAAATATATAAAATATATATAAAACTGATGTGGGTACTCATATGAAAGGTCTTGATGAGTGTAACATCGGGATGAGCTTATATCTTTAAAAATGTCAATATTTCACGAGATACAAGGTCTTTTTTTGTCAAAACTTTTCCAAAGATACCAAATTTAACCATATAAAAACCCATTTTACCATATAAATACACTGTCCACAAAATTTTGCTTACTCTCTTAATAATGTAGATCATTTTATTTAATCAAAATTTCTTCTCTTATATAACAAATTAATTTTTTTATCAAGATACAATAGTATATTATAAAATAAATAATATCTAAAAGTGTCGCTACAATTAAATGCTCCAAGTTTTATTTAAAGTTACGCAATGTTTCGTAATTGAGATTTTATAACGACCGCTGACCCTATCGGCTTTCTTTGTTCACAAGTATTCTATTCCTCTCTCGCTATCGCACCGTACAACATTGACCACCAAACACTATCGATTAAGTCATTAACCCGGTTAATCCACGACACTTTTAAAGAATTACTAATTGCTGGTTTAATTACCAAATTAATTAGATTTTTATTTCTTTTTAATGCATCCGCAATCGGTTTTATTGCCTTATTCATTTTTTATATTATTATTATCATTATTATAATTATAATTATAATTATAGACACATATGTAATACGATGATAATACTTGACAAGTATATTTTTTTATATTCACCAATTGTCAATAGTTTGTTATCGTTTCTGCTAATTGTCTAGTTATCATCATCGCCATTAAACAGTTATTAACGATCATTATTATACAAACGTCACCTTGACACGTGGCGATTATATTACTGGTTGTAATAGTTCAGTAATTATAATTGTTTGCTAATTAAAAAAAAATTTTTTACTTATCATACACTAAGTAATTCTGTAATAATTTTTTTCTGTTTAAAATTTTTATGGTAATTTTACAAAAATTGTCTTAAAAAAATTTTTTTGACAAAATTTTAATTTGTAATTTTTTAATAATACAAAACTCTAATTAAAATTATCCATAAAAATTTTTTAATTACATTTTTTAACGTCTGAAAAAATTATTAACATTCTAAATTTATTTTAAAATTAAATTATTAAAAAATTTTACTCATAATTTAGTAAAAAAATTATTTTAATTTGTTATTTTGTAATAATACAAAATTTTAATTAAAATTATCCGTAAAAATTTTTTTAATTAATTTTTTTTTATCTAAAAAAATTATTTAAATTGTATTAAAATTCTAAATTGATTTTAAAATTAAATTATTAAAAAATTTTGCTCATAATTTAGTAAAAAAAATTTAAAATATTGTAAATTAAAAATTTTTTATAATTACACTAATATAATTACTAAGCCTCCTGAGAAAGGCTAATAAATCTACGGACTTGGTGTTCTTTTTCATTGACCCAGTATCTGGGTGAAACGTTTACTATTTAACTAGCTCATAATATTATTACATTAATTTATATGAGTAAATTAAAGATCATAAAGTTTAAATACATTTGCATTGGTTAGTATTACTAAACTATTATAATTATAATAATAATAATAAAAATAAAAATTAAATACAAGTAACAAGTATCGTTAGTGGCTGGAATAATCGTCTATTGTTAAACTTGGCAATTAAAATGTATTAATTTCATTTAATTATTGTTTTATCTTAAAAGCATATTTGTCGAGTCGGAATCATAGCTTCCCCGGTTATCATTGTTACTATTGTTATTATAAACTATTACCATTATTATGATACGATAACCGATAACGAAACCAAGTAATCATTTATTTAAAAGTAATGTAAACAATTGTCATATAATAGTGTCGTAGTAAACCAATTACGTTAATAAATATTAACATCTCATCGAGTTTATAGACTCCAGGTCATTAAGTCATAGTGTCACGATATCAGTTATTGATATCGGAATATAATTCTCCACGATTTGCAACTATAGATCGGAAAAATACTCTTTAATTAATGGTATCAATAAAAAGTCATTTTAAATTTTATAATCTATCTTGATAATGAGAGAAGAAATTTAATTAATAATTATTTTATTTATATAAACTGTTAATTTAATTTTTTAAACTGAATTACATTTTGTTTTATATGTATTTCAAGCCTTATTTTATTTTGTATTTATATTATTGCTCTAATCAGGTCTAAATTCTTGTATAATTAATTGAATTAAGGTTGGTGTAGACCAACATGATATTATGTTTTTTTATTCCATTTATTTTAACATGCGACTTTTCGTCAGTTTTATTCTGACATCATCAGGCACCTTAAAATTTTACAATATTAAAACACATAGTCTTTAATTTTAAAAAATTACTTTTACACTGAAAAAAAAAAAATTAATTTGATTCAACAGAAAAATTCTTGAACTAAGAATATAATTTTGAAGAGGGTAGCTGTCTGGAATCAAGACGAAAAATTCTTGAATCAAGTAAAATATTTCCTTAAAACAAGAATTTATGACATAAAAGTTAGCAGTCACTAGAGAATTTTTTAATTTTTTTTAACAAATAAATTTGTTAAAAAAAATTACTTTTAAAAAATTGCATTTTTTATTTTTTTTAATTTCTACATGTCAATTTTTTTTCTAATTTTTTTGCCATAATTTATAGAGAAAAAAAAATTCTCAAAATATTATTAAATACCTGCTAAATTTATTTTCATCAAGAATTTTTATACTCAAATCAAGAATATTAAGTTCTTCAAAATTATATATACTTGATTCAAGAAAATTTTTTTTTCTGTGTAAAGCTAATAAATTATTTTCTAGTTAATATTGATATATAATAAATTATCAAAAATACCCTTCAAATAAACACCAAGTTTCAGTCTTTGCTTTTTGGGAAGATACTTTAAGGTGCCCTTTTGGTAGAAAATTTTAAGGTGACGAAAAGTCGTATGTTAAAATAAATGGAATAATAAAACATAACATCA
Source organism: Cotesia congregata (assembly GCA_905319865.3). Taxonomy (NCBI): domain Eukaryota; kingdom Metazoa; phylum Arthropoda; class Insecta; order Hymenoptera; family Braconidae; genus Cotesia; species Cotesia congregata. The sequence goes on along the minus strand of CAJNRD030001117.1, from coordinate 2,224,818 downwards.
TTTTGCTCGACAACATCCTGATTTGAATTAATTATATTGTATTTAATAACTGAGATTGTGTTATTTCAAAAACTTAGTTGATTTTGTGTATTTATTAACCATTTCTTCATTTCAACCTTGTTTTCAATTCCTTATATTCAATTGGCAAAAGATTAAAATATTTCATATGGACTTTTACTCTAACTATTTAGAATTGAAAATTTATGATTTATAAATTTTTAATTTAAAATTAAAAAAATAATTCTTTAAAAATACAGTTAGTGCAGTAAATAATTGAAAATGAAAACCGCTTTGTATTTTGTATGACAAGACAATCTTTAGCTTCACAAAAGCGGGTTAATTGGCATTGTTAAAATGTCGTTTACCCTCGAGTACGCTCCACGGGATGTCTGATGCTCACGATAATACTCTTATACCATTTATATATATATATATATATCCTTATATACTTTATATTTCTATTATAAAGTAGTTTCACACTTTTTTAATCCTCGATTTACTATATTGTTGGGATGACATCCCGCCTGCTGGCCTGTCTTTTTATTGTAGTATAGTCAGAAAAAACTTTTTTGTTAATGTGACTTTTCATGGGTTTTCTTGAATTCCGTATTCTTCTCAATAAAAAGTTCTTTTTATATCTCAAAAAAAAGACCTACATTATCAACACTAGAACTTTTAATGGACGGAACAAATATAAAAAGAATTAATAATGAAACTTATCAATTTACCGAACAAGGAAATTTAATTAACGATTTTCAATTAAGTTCCACTGCAAGGCATTCAATAGCTAATTTAAAAGGAATTTAGCTGATTAATTGCATATTTAGAATTTTATCAGCTTTACAAGCATGATCATCTGAAGAGATTGCTTCTAATGAATATTAAAGTTAATAAAAAAATTTAAATACTTTTATTGTTTTAATGGTGTTAGATAATTAACTCGAAAATTGGCGTGAATTATTAATCATCTTTTATAAGAATTCAAAGCCGCTTAAATTTTGGTTCCAAGCCTCCTTGCGGAGGAACGGTGTACTATCTTCGACCAATAGAAACTCAGGATTTTAAAACTCCCGCCCTCTAGCGTTGTTCTATTGAAGTTAATCTGAAAATTATTAAATTATTCTGTTTAACTTTGAATAAATGGCTTGAAGTATATAATTAATTTTGTTTTAAATAAATAAAAAAATTTCTTTTGATAAAATTTAAATGATAAGAAGCAAAAGGTGTGCAGTATAATGTCAATAAATAAAAAAAATGTCAATTAACCACAAAATGGATTTCTCTGTGAAGTAAAAACAAAATTAATGGGAGACTAACGTTACCTCAATGTTTTTAAGTACATAAAACAACATTTCGCAATCGATCAACCAGAAATAAGTATATATATTAGCATTATACATGTGATAAAGCACTCACGCGATTTTCTACAACATTTAACGTCGTTGTAACTCGTGATCGCATTAAGAGTCTCAGCTCAGAACTCTGCGTCCAAGTAATAATAATACTAATGACTTGGACGGGAGGAATTTCTTAAAATGCATGTGTCCGATACGAGTGCACAGTACAACGATTAATTAAAAAAGCATTAAGCCACTAAAAAATATTTATGAAACTCAACTAACAGTTGTTACCGTGTTAGGAAATACGTCAATCCTGCTAAGTATATCCTCTAACTTATATTTTCAAAGTTATATTATATTTATTTATACTTCACTCAAGAAGAAATCGAGATAATTTCATATGTTACATCGTTTAGTATTATTTTTTAGTAATTCTAGGCTTCTTTGGGCGTACTCATAGTTTTTAATATAATTACTACACGTCATTATTTTGTTTCTCTTCGCTTGCTGTCTCTGATCATTTGTAAAACTATTAAAATTTTTTCAAAATTACTATTATTTCATTTTTTTTCTTCACATATACTTATACATGTAACACTCAAAAGATATGTGTGGTAAAAATTCAATATGGCTCAAGTTGTATTTTTAAAATATTACTTTTTTCATATGAAATTTAACTTATTCATTTAAATTTAAATAGTATAATTTACAAAAATTAGTATTGTAACTTTTTAATTTGCTAGATATGTGTATATTTATAAGGTAATTTAAGTTTTACTAATGTGGTCTTAATAATTAATACTTGCTAATTGAAATTGTTCTAAATATTTTTTTCACAGTATCTCATTACTTCAATAAAAATATTTAATTATTTATTTCAGCCACGAGGGCTTAGAAATAGGACCGAGTACATATATATCCTTGCATAAACTCAATTCTATTACACTAGATTTAATTATTTCAACTTAATGCTAGAAGTTAAATTTGCGCGCGCCTGAATATAGAGTTTGCATATATTTTTAAGCTTATTATATATTTGACCAATCATGTTACGAATAGTTTGCAACACACATTTTTCATCTTCATTTTTAATTTTTATACTAGAATTCAAATTTGAATTCGACTTAAGAATCTTTTAAAATGAATTTTGGTTTTTTGACAAAAGAATATCAATATATCTATCATGATAATAAAATGTTGGCATTAATTTTGATGGATTAACAAATGAATAGGTTCACTTGAATTAAACAAAAAATACGTCGATCAATTCTTGAGACAAGAAAATATATTCTTGAAAATGATCAAGAATATCGACGGTCTAATTAGCAATTGGTCTTGTGACAAGAAAATTTTCTCAAGAATAGTACTTTTTTTTTCTCAGTGTATGGTATATTTGACCAATCACGTTACGACACATATTTTTCATGTTAATTGTACTATAGGATAACTTAATAACAATCCGTAAAATTTTCTCTATTATTTCTCGACATAAATATATATCTTTTCTGTTATACTTATTTGCACTTTATAAATTCTGTATATAAGTCTTTTTAAATTATATAACTTTTTGGTATTTACACTGCCAATCTTTAAAATATTTAATTATTTTTATGAGAATAAAATAGATAGATAGATAGATAGATAGATAGATATCGATTTAGCTAATAAAAACAATAAACAACAACTATAATTAAATGTCCAGGTTAAATAAATGATCAAATATTTTATTTTTAAAGCTCTCTAGACTAGTTGACTCTATTATGGTTGCTGGCAAAATAAGCGATCTGAAAATTTTTATAACAAATCAATTATAATAATAAATATTTTCAAAATTCGCTTTTATAATTTGTTTTTTTTTTAATTTCTAACCGTGGAATTTTTTTCATAATAATTATTTATTTATTTGAGTATGAAAATTAATTCAACAGATAATTTTTGTAAAAAATTTGACATTTAGAAATTTAAAATAAAATTACAAATACAAATTATCAGAAGAATTTTGTTAAATAAAATTAAAAAATAGTTAAATGTCTGCTAATTTAACTGTAATTAATTTTATTAAAAATTTACAAACTTGTTAATTTCAGTATCATTTATATTGAAGTTAAAATAATATTCCACGACAGCTACTGAATCTAACCTTTTTCCATTAAACTTCAACTTTCTTGAAGAAAATTTGATTAAACTATCACTAAACGCATAAATTAACCAAACAATTAATCACATAATTAATAATATTCATATAAATTGCTTAATACTTAACAATTTATAATCTCTACAATAATATATATAATTGAAATTAAGCATACAAGTGAAATATTACCTGCATCGACGTTTCTTAACCATCAATAAATCTTCCATTAGACGTAAATTAATATCTGTGTGCTCCCAGCCAATTATCGTTTTTCTAGTGTGTAACCTTAAAGAAACAAACACTTTAATAAGTAAAAAATTAAAATAAAAAAAATTCTCAACTCTCCAACTCTCCTTAATATAATTATCCCTCGTGATTTGAATAATAAAGAAGAATATATCAGCAATTACAATCAATGATTATCAATTAGTGACATATAATTTTTTTTCTTGCTTGGACGACAATAATAATTCCTTTTTATTTATATTTATATACAATAAAATTTGTTATTTATAGTTTGTAAAAAAGTTGTCGGGCTGAAGTTGTGCGTATTTATCGTAATTCCTTTCCGTTATTACTCGCAGCGTGTATCTCGAACGACTTCCGGCGTCGCTGGCGCGTGTATCGGACGATCGACAGGCACCTTTCGAGGTAGAATACTCAATTAGGTAGTTACAATAATACTCCCGCGCTCGCGCTACATGCACCTCTTTTCAACCTTATACCTTTACCTTATATTTACACGCGCCCTATACTAATTTTAATAATAATAATAATAATAATAATAACTATTGAAAATAATCACACGGTACATGTATTAAGAAGTACAAAATACAAACTTTTTCTGGCCAATCGAGTTGATATTTACAATAAATTAAATTATTCACACAAGTCATCCATCAATTATCTTTTACGTTTTTTATTTACAAATGGCTACTTATTTCTTCATTAATATTTATTTTTAATGACAAGCTTGTCATAAAAATAGTATTATTATTAAGTATACATTGTAAGTAAATTATAATAATGAAGAATACTGAAGTTAATAGATATTAGAAATTTTTTTAGAATTTTCAAAAATCATACATGGAATTTTATTGATCAAAATAATAAAAAAACTAGCAACCTTGCAGTCACTATCCCTGATTAAAAAAAAGTATTGAAAAATATTGAAAAAGTAAGATGTGACTTGTGAATTATAAATAAATAAAATTTTGCATTATTAAATAATTAATTTTATAAAATTGCACTACTTTTTTAAATATTGACGTTTTTAAAGATATAAGATCATCTTGACGTTACACTTATCAAGAGCTTTCATTTGAGTACCCACATGCATTTTTGATATATTTTTCATATATACATATATATATATATATAAATATATAAAATATATGAAATATTGATCTAGGTACTCAAATGAAAGGTCTTGATGAGTGTGATGTCGTGGTGAGCTTATATCTTTAAAAATGTTAATCGGGCATAAGAGATTTGTTAAAATGCCCTGTACTTTCTGAACTAAATGACCTTTTTGAAGATATAAGCTCATACTGATGTTACACTCATCAAGAGCTTTCATTTGAGTACCCACATGCATTTTTTGACATATTTTTCATATATACATATATGTAATATATAAATATATAAAATATATGAAAAATTAATGTGGGTATTCAAATGAAAGGTCTTGATGAGTGTAACATCAGGATGAGCTTATATCTTCAAAAATATCAGTAGTTGAGAAGATACAAAGTCATTTCTTAATTAATGACATTTTTAATGACATGGTATATGCTCATCCTGATGTTACACTCATCAAGAGCTTTCATTTGAGTACCCACATGCATTTTTTGACATATTTTTCATATATACATATATATAATATAAATAAATATATAAAATATATGAAAAATTGATGTGGGTACTCAAATGAAAGGTCTTGAGAAGTGTAACATCAGGATGAGCTTATATCGTTAAAAATCTCAATACTTCACAAGATACAAGGTAATTTCCTAATTATGTATCTAGAGATATAGCATTTTCAAATGCAGCCTAAATACTTATCATAATAAATTGACTATCGGTAAAAATGATATGAAACTTTGAAAAGGCACAAATTCAAATCAAGACCTTTGCAATGACTCAAAATTTTTCTTATTCTCTTAATAATATAGATTATTGAACGTCGGCTAATTTTACTATAAATAAAAAAAACTGTCAGCTAACTTAAGTATATATAATTACCATTAATAATAATATTATTATATTAACATTAATAAAAATATTTTTTTGTTTTTAATTACTAGGTCCAGACATACCAGGATTTCTCCTCCAGCCATTTAGAAAACCCAAGAGAATAAGAACGGCATTTAGTCCAAGTCAGTTATTAAAACTCGAGCATGCTTTTGAAAAAAATCATTATGTTGTTGGAGCTGAGAGGAAACAACTTGCGCAAGCATTATCTTTGACCGAAACTCAGGTAACTAAAACTATTAATATGACTAAATTAAATTAACAACCTTTAGAAAGTCCAAGAAATTTTTATAAAAATACCTCAAAAAAAATTTCTATCTTTAATTAAGTTCCTGCAGGCGTTAATTACCCCGTACATATTATATTATATGTTATATGTAATCCATCCAGCTAATTAACTATTAAAATATATTACACCTCAAGACGTTTTGTATAATTGCATTGCGCAATAAAGTAGAATGGTCTACTTAACAAACAAAAGAAACTAATTGAAAGATAATATTTGAGTTGCAGAACAAGTGGACAATAGCTTAAGTAATTATTAGTTGTATATTTAATATATATACGGTTATTAGTCGGTAACTATTTAGAATTGGATACGTTATAGTTGAATGAGTTTTATGCCGTGTTAAATTAGTACTCGATTAAATTAACTAATCTCACTTTTATCATTACAAATATCAATTTAAATGAATATTATTATTATTATTATTATTATTATTATTATTATATTATATATTAAAATTGGTTTGTGTACAAACGGACATAATTAATTTGATTTAAAAGGCAAAACACAAAGCTCAACGACAAACAAACGATAAAGATTATTTTACGGACAGTTGGGTGATGAGGCAATTAATTAAAATGGAAATAATGATGAGGCAAAAAATATAAACTCGGAAAAAAGGTGATTACACGTATTATATAGTAATATGTGAGGCTGTGAATACCTAAGGTGTATAAATCATGTTGTACAAGTGTCGTCGTTTCACTGGCATGGGTTTATGTTCGTAGAATAGTCCTCCTCGTTACTTTATACTGTCGCAAACTATATACTTATAATCATAAACATCAAGCATTTTGTATGAAGCGTAAATCAACTACTTGATCGTTTCTAATTCTTCTTTTTTTTTTTTTAAATTTACTTATTGCTGAGTTTTAGTTTGTTTGGGTTATTTGACAATATTATTTTTGAGTTAACAAGTCGAATAATACACTGAAAAAAAATTTTAACTTGATCAAGATGAAAATTGTTTGTAGATATTTATAAGTGGAGTCAAACATTTTAATTTTCATTTTTTTAACGAAATTTCTATTTGATTTTATTGATATATTTTTTTTAAATACATAAAAAAGTGAATTTAAAGAAAATGTTGATTATCACAATTTTAACAAATTTAAAAAAAAATTGTAAATTTTTTAGAAAATTGTGATATTCAACTTTATTTTTTAAATTGTTCCTTTTTCTTATATATTTTTTAAAGAAAGATATATCAAAAACATGAAATATAAATTATATCCAAAAACAAAAGAGCCAAAATTTTTTCCAACTTTTGAAGGCAAAAAAGTTATCGAAATCTTTATTTTTTTTTATTTTTCACGACATTTTTTATCATAAATGCGCTGTAAAAACGAGCAGAATAAAAAAAATGTTAATTTTTCACCTAATTATGGCCCAAAATAATGACACTGAAGTTAGCAGACGTCTAAAAATTTTTGATTTTTTTTTTAATTTAAATTACAACTAAAAAAATATTTCTAAAAAATTGCACTTGTAGTTTTTCAAGTTTTTTACATGTGAAATTTATTTTTTTAATTATTTAATTGAAATTTCTTCAATAAAAAATTTCTAAAAATTTTCAAATGTCAGTTAACTTCATTTTCATCCAAAATAACCCCACTTGTAAATAATTATCAAATTCTTGAACCAAGAAAATAATTTTGAAGTTTCATTGTCTTGAATCAATACAAAAAATTCTTTAAGTAAAATTTACTTTAAACAAGAAAAATTTCTTAGTTTAAGAATTATTCTACCCAAATCAAGAACATGAAATTCAAAATTATTTACTTGATTAAAATAAATTTTTTTTCTGTGTAGTTTGTGGACTTTCAAGTAGATTACTACTATTGAGCTTTTTTAAAACTCGCATCTTCATTAAATCTGCTGATTTTTATCTTTTGTTTATTTTTACAAATAAAATAATCATCTGAAACAATAAAATCAAACAAATTAATTCACAATATTTCAATTAAAAATAGCTAAATTTTTTTTAAAAGTCAAAAATTATATTCTTCTTAAAATGAATTAAATTATTAAATAAGATTTAATAATTTAATTTACTGATTATGTATTAATAGTAATCGTTAATGATCTAGTTGTCAAAAAATGACTACTTCAAAATTATTTACTTGATTCAAGTTAATTTTTTAAGTAAAATTATTTCTTCTTTAATCGCTTTGAATTTAAAAATAATAAAAATTTTTAGATAAAAAATTTACTTACCAAAATATCAATTTGTTAAAAAAACAAGGTTAGTTTTAAAGGTTAAGTGTCAATATTGCGACGAACAAGTTCCGCGCGTGCGCAGAAAGACATTAACTCTGTTTTCAAAATTAAGCCATTAAATTAAATACATAAAAAAGAGGTTGTTTTTACTTGTATTTTCTTCATTAAAAACTAGTAGGTCAAAGTTATGGTTTCCAGAAACTCGATATAGATCGGCACGTGGTTTTTTTCCTGAAACTAGAAAAGATTTCTCGGTTATTGACTTATTAAACGGAACTGTGTAATATAAAGTGTCCCAGATATCGGACATTAGATCCAGAATTAGTATTCACAACTAACTAATTCAGAATTACGACTTTTTGTTGAGAGTGAATGTTAATATAACATAATAAAATAGTACGAATAAGTAGTAGTTAAAAATAAAAGTATAAGTATGCAAAAAGGCGTGCAATTTATTTATAAATATATTTATCGGTGTTGCGACGAACATATAAGTTGGTAACTTGCGAATCATTACGTTGCCACGTACGGTAATGGAAAAGTTTGCATATTATGCAGGACGCGTACGAGTCTCTATGCATAATGAGGCGCATCGTTGCTCGACTGGGAATTAAGTTAACACTGCCATTAATCAGTGCTCTTACAAATTACCTCGATTCTTTTATTTAACAGTTTAAAATTATCCGCTGGAGCTTATTGATATTCTCAATTCGCGGGAATTTTTGATAATTAATTTAGCAGCGCCTGAAAAATTTATTTTAAAAATAAGATTATTAAAAAGAAATAAAATAGCCATTAAATAGTAAAGGCTTCTTTGTTTTTAATTGAAATTTATTTAATGATACGTGTAATAAAATACGGGTTTCATTAAAAAAAATTTCTATAATTAGATTTAAAATTATTTTTCAAGTTTTGTTATTTGAGAAATAGTTTTTTGAACTTTTAAAGAAATAACTTTAATTGATTTTTAATATCTAATTGCTTGTATTATTATGTTGATTATTATTACGAGTAAAAAAAAAAAATGAGTTTGTTAACACTATTTTATTTGTCAGTGATAACAGTAATTACTAATAAGGAAAAAAATAAAATAATTATTTATAATTTGTTTTTTTCGTTAGAATGGGGTAATTGTGTCAATTAATATTTAGTTGCGTATCCATTTTCATAATACTTATATTTTAAATTATTAAATTTTATAAGTTAATTATAAAAAGTAGAATCAATTTATTAAATTTTTCCCGAGCTAATTCTCAACAAATTGAAGTCCAGTTTTTTTATAAAAAAAATTTCTTATTAATTAACAAGGAAATATTTTATTGTCAATTAATTATGACATATTTTTTTTAAACTACAATTAAAATGATTAAAATTTTTCTCTATTACCCGTTTACATAAATCACGTAAATTGTCTTTGTCTGAGGTTAACAAAAAAATTTATTAACGCTTGTTAAGTTTATACAAACAATTTTTTGTCTTGCGATTTTTATTGTCTTATAAACAAGTCACGGTAATTAACAATGAATATTTAATAAATAAAAAGAATTATTTTAATTGTTCAACTGAATGAGCAGGAAGAAAATAAATTCTAAACTAGCGCAAATTTAGTCAGATAATTAAATGAATATAACTCAAACAAACCTGCAGAAAAATTGATTGAATTTTTCTAATCCATTTTTCATTTCTATGGTCTAATATTGACATTTTTTTATACATTAGAGTTTACCCTAGTAGAAATAATAAAGTTTTGACTGGATTTAAACCAGTAACTGGCTAGAAATATCGAGTAAGAACTAGAAATCGCGCCACCTACAACTCAGGCGTAAACATGGCCGTACAAATTAATATTTATTTATTTATTGATTTTTTTATCAATTGTTGACTTACGTTAGATTTAATTGTTAATTTTTTTATTTATTTAGAAAACGCCAATCGATAATATATATATCTATGGTATTACAATAAAAAAAGAAAATAGATAATTTATAAATTTATAATTTCAAGGGAAGCGAAAGAAGACTAAGAAGAGAAAAATGATAATTTCATATTTTGAAGGTTAACAAAAATATATAGTTTATCCATTGAGATTTATTAGGATTCTAAAGAACGGAAAGATAATTCATTTATTCAATTAAATTGAATTAGTTTGATTAATTAGGCTCCAAAAGGAGTTTCTTGGCCATGTTTATGAAGGATCTATAGGTACCACCATAGAAACTTAGGTCGTAATGCAAGGTATTTACGAGGCTAGATATTCTGTTCTTTGTGGACCGTTGATTACATAGTTCTTGTTGGACCTTGTGGTGCTTAGAAGTCTATTCTTCTAAACAAATCTTTTTAGATTTCCTATCGACTGAGAATTTTGATAACCTCAAAACTTTCAATTCAAAATTTACAGTTTTTTTTTAAGCCGCCATGTTTTATTGCACTGATAGAAGGATTTCTTAGCATTTAAGAAGATTTCTTTGTATTTAAGAAATCATTTCTTAGTATTTAAATAATATTTCTTAGTATTCAAGAAATAGTTCTTAATATTTATAATATTTCTTAGTATTTAAGAATTATTTCTTAAACACTAAGAAATGTTGTCCTTCTATCAATGTGGATCTCTTATGAAATTGGTCAGTTACTGGCCAAAAACTCGATTTCATTTCTACTAGGGGTATTTTAAGCCTTATTTCATTTTGTAGTTATTAGTAACTAAAATAGTATTATTTTAGAAACTTAGTTGATTCTGTGTATTTGTTAACCAATTTTTCATTTTAACTTCTTCATCTTATTAATTATTCCACTATTTCCACTAATTCTTTATATTCAGTTAGCAAAAGATTAAAATATTTTATAGCAACGTATTATAGACTTTTACAATATCTATAATTATGTAGATTAGAATTGAAAAATTACGATTTATAAATTTTTAATTTAAAATTAAAAAAATAATTCTTTAAAAATACAATTAGCACAATAAATAATTAAAAATGAAAAACTAGGGTAGTTTTAATTCCAAAAACATAACTCGACCGACATACCTCGAAATTATATAAAAACAAAATTACCGCTAATGAATAATTCAACCTGACATTTAAATAATCAAAAATCCATCAAACCTCAAGTACTTATTACGCAGATGCACATCAAGATGTACTCACTTAAAATTGCATTACTTTAAGATAGGAGTTAAGCTAAAAACATTGACAAAAACTTGATCTTCGTTTATCAAAAGTTGAATTCCTCAATTCCTGAAACTATAAAGATTTTATAATGTCATTATCATCAAAGAACCTGTCTTATCATCTTAACACCGCTATAACAATTTTATAGCTTACATACTTATATATACACAAATATATGTTGATACATACCCGTTTAATTTCCGTACAACTGTTATTGGTTTATTGTGCGTAAAGCCCCTTAAATTCGCCAGATAATTTAATTTTATTTCTCTTAACCGCTTATCCGTTCTCGAATGTATCTCCGATGGATCTGACAGAACAAACATAATTTCCCGTGTTGATTATATATCACACACATATATGTAGGGTGCATCGATGTCGTCAATTTTATCCTAAGCAAACAGGCTCGAAGAACGCTCCAAGCGTAATGGCGTCACTCTCCTAGTATAGGGATTCATTCTATCTATATGTTATATATGATTCCCATTATACACACACATATATATCCATTTATATTTATATATATATCCATTCACCTTGGCAATATCGCGTTATTAAACGCGTTCAGAATCGAAAAATAATATCGACAGTTTATTTAACCATCCAACACCATCTCCAAGAGATTAAAAAGGTTTTTAAGTGTAACTTACCACTGAATATAATTCTATCAACAATCCAAGGGATTTATAACTTAATCCAACTAATTAAAGATATCTTCGTTGTATAAATTTCATTTCCCAAATAAAATTAATTATACGCTTTTTAATTAGCATATTCTTCACCTGAAAAAGGAAAAAAATATATTAATAAAAAGAAGAAGAAGAAGAAGAAGAAGAAGAAGAAGAATATAAAAAAAAAGATTATAGAGAAATAAAAATTAATGAGCAGACACGATGTCATGGCAGATGTTTATTGGAAATCGAGACACATCTCGATTTGGTCTCGCCCTTGTGAGAAAACGATATCTTGCGCTGGATGTTCACACTCGGTTTACCTATAAGGTCCTTGCCTGTCACTTAGCGCAGTCAAAGACATGCTTTCAATTACATGAAATGCCGCCTTCTTCTCATGCACTCATGCACTCATGGAACTGTTTGAGTTATCCACTGTTTGAGTTTCTGGATGGACACAAACTGATACATATCTTTACCGTGATAAATAAATTAAAAAAAAAAACTAAACTAACAGCGACTAGTTTTGAATATGGCCGTGGTATATTCGGTATCAAAAGCGTCTTGATCCTCCGACAAAATATCCCTGAGACTAAATATCATGCAGAATTCATGATAAAAGGGCAGAACACCATAACAAGCTTATGGTGTTGGTCTATACTGTTGAATAAATACACACAAAAACCATGATGTAAAGGTACAATATGGTAAAGTTGTGCTACGAATATTTGTTTAAATACCATTAATAAGTGTTAATATAAAATTGATAATTTTTACACGGCTAAATCACGATATTTAGCATACTATTGTCAAGATAATTTAATGGAGATTAATTTGACACTTTTTAAAAATTGATCTAGTGCAGTAAAAATGGAAAACATCAAAAAATTTTCCTGTTCGTCATGTATGAACCTCCGGAAACACTGTAAATTGCGAAAAAATGCATTAATTGAGTTAAATTTATTTTTTTTTAATTCTTTGAAAGAATTCTAGGTCACCGAATGCAAATGGTTAGGTAATTCAGGGTCGTTAAAAAAAAACAATTAATAAAATAAAACAAAAATCTAAAGGCGTTTGCGCATTATCGTGCTATTTTAGTTGTTTTATATATTTTTTTTTCACATTATTTTATTATTATTAATGTTTTATTTTATTAATGCTTCACAAATATATTTTATAAATGTTTCATAATTAAATGATTTCAATTCTAATAGGTTTATCATGGTACAAGATTTGCGCTCTTAAATGACATAACTTGCTTAAATTTGAACAATACAATTTTGTTACTAATTATCAAAACAATTATTCAGATCTGGTGCTGTCAAACTGTATTAGTGGCTGTGTAACAGCATCACTTGGCAAATTATCAACTTAATGGCGTTAGTTGTGTGCAATTGCTACAATTGTTATAATTTATTTTTTTTCTTTTTTATTTTTGTCAATCATTATTGTTTTTTTTTTTTTTGGTTGCAATTAACACATCAATTCCGCAGTCTGTCTATTGAATTACTGTACTATTTATAAGTCATCTTGTTATATACATTACAATTTTTTATATACTAATTGCTTTAAATATCAACCATGTCAATGGCTTAAGCTTTTGGGTTTGTTTAAATAAATGAACATTATGAGTCGTGCACTTTTGGATTTTTCAAACTTTTTTAGTGTATAAAAATTAACTCTTTCATTTCTTTTTTCAAATTTATTATTTTGAATTGTTTTATTAAAAAATTTAACTATTTAAGATATTTTGTCCGGGATATTTTGTTAGAGGATCAAAAATTATAGAACCGGTATAATTCATATTATCCAAATATATCTTTCAGAGATTTGCCGTTGACGGGTAGTATAAACTGTTCTTCCCTCCTCTATTTCTTCTTCTTCTTGTTCTTTCGAAGGGTGAAAACGCACATCACAGGATAAAGATTTTAGCCAATGAGTTTCGCCGTTGGTGGTTACTATGGCTACCAACGAGGGTTGATTACTAAATGGGGGTAACTCGATTAAGGCAACAAGGCTCCAGAGTGTTGCAATAAACGGTAGGGGAGCTGGATCCAGAGCTAGAGGAGTTGCTAACAGCCAACAGCAACGGCTAACAGCTCCGCTGGGTGTACGTAATAGGGCGTCTTCTATTTGCCCTCTTAATCACCTAATAAGTGTCTTATATTTTGAGCATTATAGACGGTGAGTTTCTGAGAATTAACCAGTGTTGATGCAGGTACTGGAGCGAATAATGTACAAATATTGGCGACATTTGCTGGACGTTAATCCGGGTCTTGTCAAAACCACCATCTCTAACACGGAGTATGTTAGGCCAACACTTTGACGGCAACATACACTCGAGAGGAGCGTGAAAGCTTGTGACAATGCCGATTTAACGCCTGGATACCCTGAATATCCAGTGCTGGCTTGTTTTCGCCCTCACGAGATCACACAACCATATCGTATTCCCCTTTTATTTAGAGACCGTTAGGGAGGTAGGTGATACAGAGTCGATTCGCGGACAATAGACTCCTCAGACCAGATGATATCAACTCTTTATAATACATATATATGGGTCTCATCATCTGAATTAATCTAATTCTACAATAAAATATAATATAATAAGTGAATAGATTAAAGGGTGAACTGGGGAGATGTTTACCTAATGTAGATTTGCTTTATGTTGAGCTTGAAGGCAATAGTTCTTTTTCTGACGTTATTTGTCTGTTTTTCTAGACTGTGAAATTGATATAAATAATTTTTATATTTATTATTAATATTAGCTATATTATTAAAAGAATAAGCAAAATTTTGTGGCAAGGATTTTTATATGATAAAATGGGTTTTTATGGTTAAATTTGGTAGTATAGTTCAGAAATGACCTTGTATCTTGTGAAATATTGAAATTTTTAAAGATATAAGCTCATCTTGATGTTATACTCATCAAGACCTTTCATTTGAGTACCCACATCAATTTTTCATATATTTTATATATATTATATATATGTATATATGAAAAATATATAAAAAATGCACGTGGGTACTCAAATGAAAGTTCTTAATAAGTGTTACATCAGGATGAGCTTATATCTTTACAAAGGTCAATAGTTAAGAATGTACAGTGCAATTTAGCATAATTAAGAAACTATCTTGTATTTTGGTAACTATTGATATTTTTAAAGATACAAACTCATCCTGATGTTCCACTCATCAAGACCTTTCACTTGAGTACCCACATCAATTTTTCATATATTTATATATATTACATATATGTATATGTGAAAAATATATAAAAAATGCATGTGGGTACTCAAATGAAAGCTCATGATGAGTGTAACACCGGAATGCGCTTATATCTTAAAAAATGTCAATAATTACGAAACAACGTTGTATTTTGTCTGCTGATGATATTTTTAATGAAATAAGCTCATCCTGATGTAACAGTCATCGAGACCTTTCATTTGAATACCCACACGATATTTCTCATATATTTTATATATTTATATATGTTATATATATGTACATATGAAAAATAATATATGTATATATGAAAAATATATCAAAAATTTATGTGGGTACTCAAATGAGAGCTCTTGAAGAGTGTAACCTCAAGATGAGCTTATATCTTTAAAAACGTCAATAATTAAAAAAGTACAGTACAATTTACCAAAAGTCATTATTTAATAAGCCACAGCAGTCACAAAGTGACTGCAAGATTGCTAGTTATAAATTATTCCAATCAAAAAGTCTTATAATTACTTTTTTTTTGTTCCAGGTTAAAGTTTGGTTCCAAAACCGCAGAACGAAGCACAAGCGCGTGCAGCAGGAAGAAGAAGCCAAAGCCCAGCAGCAATCCGGAGGCAACAACAACAGCAACGGAAACGGGAATAATATTAAAAACACCCACCATGTCAGCAAATGGCAGCAAGAGACCGGTGATTACCACCCAGAAGACGATGAAGATGATGATTCAGAGCTGATCGACCCAAAAGCCGAAGACTGTTCGAGTGGCTCTGAAGCGTAGCTAGACATCACTTGCCTCGACTGAGGCACAGAATCACTCAAGTCTCCAGACAAGAGCGGATTTAATGCCAACGTTGATTCCTGATTCTGGATTTCTGGTAGTCTGGTAGTCTGGAGTGAAATATTCCTAGAGGAAGTCGGTGTAATGGAGCTATTGTCTGTTGCAAGACGCCCAAAAAAGACAAGACACTAAATAACCGCTGGGTTCCGCCGGAAGCTTCAAAGAATCGGTCGCGGAAGAGTGAATCCAAGGGATGATGCTTTTATTTTCATTGCCAACTATCTAAAGATAGATGCGCAATCAAATCAGTGAAGAATATTAACATGTATTGTATATATCTATATATTTAATGTATATTTATATACATACCTATATGTGTGTGTTGTTCTATTCTATTATTTTATTTAATTGGACTATTTGTTTATTCGATCAGATTATTTGTTAACAATTAAGTTATGTTCGATTAGCCATCTAATTAATGCCATACGTTAACGATTTGCGTACCTGTAAATAAGAAGAAATCAGTGATTGGAGCAATGAGTGCCAAACTTGATATTTTAATTAAGTACTATTAGATATATAAGACACTAAAAATAGATATTATTATGAGTAACAATAATAATTAAAATTATTACTTTTATTTTTATTTTTTATTATTATGGATGATTGATGATGATTAAGCCCAGTGTAATAAATAATTTTAAGGTATGTATCTGTGGACTAGATTTATTGTCGAATTTAACGAAAATAAGAAAGAGAGAAGCAGTATTTACTTGAATGATCTTAACCGATACAACTTTAAATTATTTAGATAAATATATTAGTGTATTAGCATACGCGTGAAAGTGTTGTATATAATAACTGTACATAATAAATTGTGATTCTCATCGACTAGATATATTATATATAAATATAAATATAAATATAAAATATATAATTTTAATTGTCAAAAGAATATTAAGTTGGTATTCCGTATATGATATAGCTGAATAAATTATATCATTAAACAATACATTTTAATTATTAATCATTTACCTGGTCTGTATTTCTTCTTTTAAGTATTCTGATTTAGAAGCCTTAATTTTAAGCATTTTTCAAACTAACATAAAAAAAATTAAAAAGATTTTTACTAGACATTTTTTGGTGTGGATTATACACGGAAAGAACAAGATGACACTGAATATCATCCCAGATTATACTGAGTGAAAAAAAATTTCAGATAGTAGCTAGTATAATCCGGTAACTGGTCAGAAAATCCAAGGCAATAATCTCCATGGTAATAATCTCCAAAAATAATGTCCAATTCAATAATATCCAATTGCAAATAAATCCAACATAAAAATGTCCAAATGATGATCATGATCATGGTGGTGATAATGATGATGATCATGATCATGGTGATGATCATGATCATGGTGATGATCATGATAATTATAATGATAATGATGTCATCATCATGATGATCATGATGATGATGATAATGATGATAATAATAATAATGATAATGATGATAATGATGAAGATAATTATTTAATTATCTTGGGTTGGGTCTAAATTATTATTATACTGAATTATTTTTGGATTATAGTTGTAAATAACATTTTTCTAAATTCAAAGTTAGAATGTTAATTTTCAAAGTTTTCGATGTAAATTCTATGTACACATTCTACAATGTAATTCTTATAAAATCTGTTATAATTACAATTTGAAACTGTAATTTTTCCAGTTTTCATCACGGAGCGCTACGTTGCATTATATACTGTAATTTTTCGAGTTTTTTCTTTCCGTGCACCACAGATATCACTAAGTATAATATGAGAGGATAGCTAATGTCATTTTATTCTTTCCGTGTATGCAAAAAAAAATTTGATTTTTTCAAATTTCTAGAACAAAATGCCCCGTTAATACAGTGCTAGATTATGTTGGAATTACAATCTATAGAATTCAGATTTAAATAGTGTAAGTATTTCTGTCAGTTTAACGTTGAATGCACCAGGGACGGGTTGGACATGCAAGCCCCGAATCATGGGTTAGCAACATAACAGCTAATTATGTAAATTGCGATGTGCAAATTACCCTTGCTATACCGAGTTAGCGTATATATTGAGGGCAGAATCCTTAAACGGAGCACAAACACACCTCGCTCGGGAATTTGTCGGCTTCCTAGCTCTTGAGAAGATACTTAACTATTCCCAGATAATCTTCATCTTTTAACAAATTTCAATTTGTTGTAATGGGTGGCGACGAGTTAACCTAAAATAACAAATTATCAGAGTTTAGTTTTGTTAGTTTTACAATTTATAATAACTAAAATAGGCATGAGGGGCAAGCAAATCGTTTAATTCAGCTTCAACGATCGAGGTAATGACGACCATAAACTGTAACAGAGCACACAACGTTTTCAGTGGTCAACAAATTGGGCTTGACAGGCGAAATAGGGCTTGAGAAAGAAGAAAGAGTGTGGATAATCTGCAAGCTGGAAGAAAGAGCAACAAAGATGGACCAGGATTCTTAACTGGATGAACAAAGAAGAAAGATGTGTGAGAATAGAGCGAGGTGAGAGTTAAATAAACAAGGAGAGAGGAAAGAATCCGCGTGGATACACGTACACGTGTATTATACCTGAGCTCGAAACTAGCTTTAAGATGCCACGCAGGTCTGCCCGGGGAGGAGACCCGCGTTCCAGGAACCAAGCGTGTAAAACACCAGTTAAACCATGCTTTCTAGTTGGAATGGAGAAGAAAACAATGCGGGACGGGCCCTAAAGTCCCTGACAAATGTTCCAGGTTCTGGATCGGGATCCAAAGCCTCCCTTCTTGTGTTAAGGATTTTTATATTCTTCTTTTATTTTTTTTTTTTTAGACTTATCACTCTTTACTGATAGAAGGATTTAGTTCTATTTAATAAGATTTAGTAACAAACCTTTAATTACCTAATATTTAGTAATAGGTACTAAATAATTTATTAAAGCCCATTTAGTTCCATAAAATAAATATTTAGTAGTATTTAACAATAGATTTATTGCTACGCAATAAATCGTTTATTGGTATCGAAGAAATTAATTTTTTAACTAATTTTAGCGTGTTACCTAACTTTTTAACTTAAATAATTTTAAGTAAAAATATAAGGTATTATAAAGAAAAGAAGATTTTCAATTAAATTCCACTGCAAGGAATTCAATAGCTAATTTAAAAGGAATTTAGTTGATTAATTGCATATTTAGAATTTTATCAGCTTTACAAGCATGATCATCTGAAGAGATTGCTTCTAATGAATATTAAAGTTAATAAGAAAATTTAAATACTTTTATTGTTTTTAATGGTGTTAGATAATTAACTCGGCAATTGGCGTGAATTATCATTCATCTTTCTTGTATAAGATTTCAAAGCCGCTTGAATTTTGATTCCAAGCCGCCTTACGGAGGAACGGTGTACTATCTTCGACCAATAGAAACTCAGAATTAACAACTCCTGCCCTCTAACGTTGTTCCATTGAAGTTATTTTGAAAATTTTTTTAATTATTCTGTTAACTTTAAATAAATTGCTTAAATTACACTGATAGGAGGATTTAGTTCTATTTAATAAGATTTAGTAACAAACCTTTAATTACCAAATATTTAGTAATAGGTACTACATAATTTATTAAAGCCCATTGCCACTAAATAAATATTTAGTATTAACAAATGATTTATTGCTACGCAATAAATCGTTTATTGGTATCAAAGAAATTAATTTTTTAACTAATTTTAACGTGTAACCTAACTTTTTAACTTAAAATAAATCAAAATAATTTTAAGTAAAAATATAAGGTATTATAAAGAAAAGAATCTTATTAAATTATATTTTTTTGTTTGAGACTATAAACTTTAAAATTAAACAAGTTTTTAACATATCAATAATATAATTGAAAAATGTTAACTAAACTCCACTGAGAAAAGACATAAATAGAAGACATTTATTGGGAGTATATGTGCTTTTAAAGGTTTAATAAATCTCCCAAAATCGAGCTGAATAAAATAATCTAAGTCAGTGAATAGGTTATGTATCACATAAACATTGAAATTAAAGCTTAGCTATCTACCGACAATACTGCCAAAGTAATATTTAGCACCTGTTACTAAATATTATTTAGTGGAAATAAATATTTATTTCCATGTAATAAGGCTTTGTTCATATGAAGAAAATCATTTATTAAACTGTAAAAAATAATATTAATGAGTAAAAAATATTTGTTTCTTCCAAATAAATGAATAAAAATTTAGTTACTAAATCAGTTTAGCACTCGGTACTAAATCCTTTCAGTGTTCTCACCTTGAACAATTCTTGATATTCTTATTCATAAAAATCACCTTGATAGATATCTTCTGGTGAGTGGTATCTGAAAAGAACAACGTTAATTAATACACTAATCACTTCTCATTTGCTTATTTCAGATGTCGCTTGTTAGTCTAATCGATTACGAAAGGTTTATCGGTTAATATATTGCAGTATTTCTGGTTTTGTACACGTATAAACACACTTATAGTCTTCGGAAGAAGAATAAGAAGAAGAAGAAGAAGAAGAAATAAGAACAAGAGGGAAGAACTGGTGTATTGTCGTCAAAAAGGTGATCAGGAAGAATAGGATACGGTGTTAAATTTAAATAACATGCCAACAACACACGATCCTAAGAGAATATTTGTATTTGGTAAGGATACTAATTTCACATGCGACCTCAATGCCGGGACCACCGATATTGCAATTGTTTTTTTTTTTTCTTTCGGTTTTAGTCGAGTTTTCAATTCAATAAAAATAAAATCCAGTGTTTTTACGCCTGTTCTTAATGAAGTTAAGTATCGAGATTGGAAAAAAATATTTGAAGGAGATTTAAAGTAAAAAATCCTTAAATTCAGTGTTACACTAACAACCGTGAGAACTCGACTGAAGGATATAATAAACATATAGAAAGTGTTTTTTGAATTTGGCGGCCCGGGCGCTGTCGTCTTGATCCGCAAAAACCAGTCGGGATTTATCGCTCTATTTGTTCGAGGTTAGAAATTCTACGCCTTCAAGACATATGGTGACGTAAGTATGCGTAGAAATGGTTGAGGTTAGTTTTTTTTTGTTTCATTTCATTTGGAATTAATTTAGTAGATTTTTAATTATTGAAAGAATTTTTTTTAACCAATAAATTGTAGTAAAAAAATTATTATTAATTAATTATTAAAAAATTGACATGTAGAAATTTTAAAAAATTAAAAATGCAATTTTTAAAAAATAATTTTTTTGAAGAAATTTGTTGGTTAAGAAAAATTAAAAAGTGGTCAATAATTGCTAACTTTAATGTCATAAAATTTATATGAAAATTAATTCAGTAAATATTTAATAATGTTTTTTAACAAATTAATTAGAGCAAAAAAATTGTAAAAAAAAAATGGACTTGTAGAAATTTTAAAAAATTAAAAATGCAATTTTTGAGAAATAATTTTTTGCAACAAATTTATTTGTTAAAAAATGGTTATTAATGTCATCGGATTAATTTAATTAACTATAAGTAATAATTGGTGTTTAAAAGACAGAAAAAAAGGATTAAAAAAAAAATGGCTGGACAGAGGGGAAATTAAAAAAATAAGAAGAGTGTAAAAAGGCAAGGGAAATAAAGGTTAAACTAGTCCTCGATGTGTGTGGGTCCGAGGTCCACAAGTATCGGGTTACCAATGAAATAGCGATACCATTTTGTTTACAATATTGTCGAAGGTGTGTGTCCATGCTCGTTGCAAGTTAACGAACCGAGCGGAGAAGGTAGAAGAAAGAAGGTAAGAAGAAAAAGGTGAAAAAGGTAATAAGAGAATAAAAGAAAGGGGTGAATAAAAGCACTACACGGTCCATATGTCTGCGAGAAACTTACAATTGCGGTTGAGCACTTCCGCCGACAGGAATCCTCGAGTTAGATCTATAACTCTAGAGCGTTGAAGATATATAGACTATATTCTCGATTGCATGTGTACTGCTGAGTGGTAAATGTTAAATGTAGATCTCAAGGGTTAATTCTTATTGCGAGCTGGCATTAGAACTCGTAGAAATGCAAATATCCAATAGCGAGCAAGACGTTACTGAGAAACATGTGATTAGCCCCCTGCCGATGACCTAGAGGTTATGATGGGCTCGCGTGGCTGGCCCACATTAGAATCATCGCCAGTCTTTTCTCGGATTTACAATTCTATAAATTTCAACTGAATCAACGATATGTCATTATTCATTATCAACCTGTTTATGCATTGATAATTGTCCTGTAAATTTTTTTCTTCATCTACACTGAAAAAAAAAAAATACCACTTATTGTGATTATCAAAATATGAGTCAGTTCAAGATCTATACTCTGCGCAATAATACTATAGTATATGCATTGTCAGTTGTCACTGCCATCGAAGTTTTAACATTGTTAGTCAGTTAATTTGATTTACCCACTGGTAAAAATAGAATTCAACTAATATTCATGAAAAAAATTTATTGTTACACTTTTAATTTTAGTTTTTATTTGTTTTGTTAGTTTTATAAGTAAATCCCAGTGATTTGTCCCAGTAAAATGAGGTTATAAACATCTAATAGTCTGTTCATGTATCCGACTATAGTAAATTAAAGTTTACTGATAATTAGTATACCTAGGTTTTGTGATAATCAGTAAACTTATTGTGATTATCAAAATATCACGTTTTCTTAGTAAGACAATACCAAGTTTTTTGATTATCAAAAAAAATATTCTTAGTAGCAAAATACTTTTTTTTCAGTGTAGATGGGGCTGAAAATAATTCCCTTAGTAAGAATAATTCTTAAATATTTTTACAAGTTCTTAAAATTTCAAATTTTATGTGAAGAATAGAAGAACCTATACAGAAAAATTCACAAAAAACTTTTTGTAGAAAATTAAATTTCCTATAAAAAGAAGTCTTGTGATTTTTTTTGTATCTTCTATAGTTTGGACAGAATTTTAATTCCAAATTTAGTAAATACACAAAAAATAAAACTTACTTCAATCAAGTAAATAATTTTGAACTTTTTGATTTGAGCAAAAAAATTCTTAAACTAAGAAATTTCTCTAGGTTTAAGTAAATTTTACTTGATTCAAAAATTTCAATCTTGATTCAAGACAATGACACTCTTCAAAATTATTTTCTTGGTTCAAGAATTTTTCTTTTGATTTAAGTTAAATTTTTTTTTCAGTGTAGTTTTTCATACCTTAATTAGCTGATGAATATTTATTAATTATAATATTTCTTGATGACAGTTATCTCCAGGAATTAGAAATATAGCGGGTAACTTTGAAGAACAAATAACTGGAGGTTTATTATGCAGACAGTTGTGGATGCGTCTGAAGATTGCGTTTGTTATTGCTTTATACTTCATGAAAGCGTACTTGTAAAACGGCAATTTAATAATCTGAACGCGTTTGCTCGACTCGACTGACATGAATGCGCATAATGTTATTAATGGTGGCGTACCGTTTATCCTGTAGGATGAGTATGCATGCTCTTGAGTTGCTCGATATGTTACGAGTAAGGCATGTTCTCTTACTTAACTTGTCTTGGTAAGTTTCTTTAATAGCACACGCAAGGTACGATTGAAAAAGCGTATTCTGTGTGTGTATAAAGAAAATATTGAACGCGACGGATCATCACTACATTTTACCTACATATTAAATATATAATAATGTAAAATGTAAAAATCAAGGCTCGAATCTCCAGCTAATTTTCATCATCGATTTAATATTGGAATGATAATTTGTTGAAAATAAACAAAACGCAAACAATAAATATAGAGGATCAACGATCTGTGGAAAGAGTTTCAGATTAATAAAAAATAATAAGGGCACGAAAGAGCAATAGGGTGTAATCACCTTAATGAATAGTCGCTCTACGTAATGATGGTGAAGCTGCCACACAGGTTTCTGCAGCACACACACATTCTGTCTTCTTAGGCTTAAATATTCCGTTTTGTTTTGTGTTTATTGAAATGTATACGCTATACGTAATACCATTTCTGATAATTTACGTTTCGATTTATTGTCTCTGCACGAACTTCACGATTTCTTCTTTTTTTGCTCGATAAACTTTTATTTTTCAAGGTTTCAAGTTCATGGGTAGTAGGATGTTGGATTTTTTTATTTTATTTTTATCAAAAAAAGATTATTAGAATTTATTTTTAACTTTGATTTGTATTTTTATAATTTACATGTTTTATATGTATAATTTTGATAATTTAATAATTTCTTCTCAATTTTAATAATTTATTATTTCTTTTTGATATTAATTTTTTATTATTTCTTCTTATTTCCAACAATTTAATAGTAGTTCTTTATTTAGAATATTATTTCTTCTTCTTGTTTTGATAATTTAATATTTTTTCTTCTTAAATTTAACAATTTATTTTTTTTTCTAATATGATTATTTTTTCTTCTCATTAATTTGATGATATAATATTGCTTCTTATTAATTATGACAATTTATTATTTCTTCTTATTTCCAACAATACAATAGTACTTATTTATTTTGACTATTATTTCTTCTTATTGTTTTGATAATTTAATATTTCTTCTCCTCAAATTTAACAATTTATTATTTCATTTTAATTTTGATATGTTGTCATTTCTTCTTCTCATTATTTTGATAATTTAATATCTTTTCTTCTTAATCTTAACAATTTATTGTTTCTTCTTATTTCCAACAATTCAATAGTATTTCTTTATTTTCATTATTTCTTCTTATTAATTTTAAAAATTTATTATTTCTTCTTATTGTTTCAATAATTTAATATTTCTTCTTTATTTTAACAATTTATGATTTCTTTTTAATTTCAACATTTTATTATTTGTTCTTATTTCCAACAATTTTATAGCACTTCTTTATTCTGACCATTATTTCTTTTTATTGTTTTCATAATTTAATATTTGTTCCTCTTAATTTTAACAATTTATTATTTCTTTTTATTGTTTTGATAATTTAATGTTTCTTCTTTGTAATTTCAACAATTTGTAATTTCTTCTTATTTTTAGCAATTCAATATTATTTCTACATTTAAAATTTTTATTATTTCTTCTTGTTATCATTATTTTGATAATTTAATATTTCTTCTTTTCAATTTTAACTTTTTATTATTTCTTCTTCTCACTATTTTGATAATTTAATATTTCTTCTTTTTAATTTTAACAATTGATAATTTCTTCTTATTACTTTGATTATTTAATATTTCTTTTTCAACAATTTGTTATTTCTTCTTCTTGTTTTCATCAATTCAATATTCCTTCTACACATTAAAAAATCATTATTTCTCCTTCTGATTATTACTTTAACAATATAACATTTTTTCTCAATTCTACCAACTTTTTCAATATCATCTATACATATTAACAATAAAACTTCAATCCTATAAATAACTAGTAATTAAAATCTATCTAATATCCCCGAGTTAATCATCGATTAAACATGCAGTAAATATTGTGGTTAAAATTCCTAAGAAAATAGACACATGTCTTAAAAGTAAACTACAAGTGACGTTTGTTAAATAAAAAAAAGAAAGTAAAAATATCGGTGAGCCTGAAAGGTCCTAGAAATAAATACGTATATATATATAAAACACACAGTTAAGGTAAGTCTTAGTCAGGTTATCGCTCGGTTGAGACTGAACAACGTGGCAATTATCAGCCATTCCTCGCAAATAGCCGATGGTTAGTGATAATTATCTACCGAGAACAACACACCATCTCAAGATCTATATACCGGGTGTGTTCAATCGATAATTCTATAATAGATAGAATGATATTGTTGTTTATAATTTCAAAATGGTTTATTAAATACCGATGAAGCTTAAGCCAAAGGATATTAATTTTGCAGACTTAAATGTATTTGTATACATATTAACTGTTTAATAAAAATACTTAATCATCTTGGGATAAGGAATATAAGTTTACGGTCAGATTTATTGAAACGAGTAATATGTAATAACCAATAATAAATACAATAAATAAAAGAAGAATATAAACATGGAGGTATAGAGTGTGTTAAGCACTGGCATTAGAGTAATAAGCGTGTAAAGAGAGAGAAGTAATACTACTGGAGTATTTGAGGTTAAGTTAACGTGTATGTATGTATGTTTATATCTGGCTCCAGTAATATAAAGTATCCACTTATTTTAGCGCTTGCAAATATACATACAACTAAACCGGATGCCGCTAGCTCAAGGGAATTAATGCCTGAAACGTTTTTAGGCCTCTGTATAACGATCCAGGATAGAGAAAACGTCTATATAGCTTCTGTTTCCTATACATTCTCTTTTGTTCGCCGTATTTAAGTTAACTAATAATTATACACACTCTAGCTACGATTTGCAGTATAGGTACTAAACTAAAATAAGTTAAGTACATCCAATCGAGAAAATCTAGATGTGTTGCTTTTAGATTTAGCTTGAGTTAATTCCGTTTGAATATTGGTCAAGAAAACAATCTGCTATACCGATTATATTGTTATGGCTAAAAATTATTAACTATGCGGATAAATTTTACCTTTTTATTTATTTAATAGAGAAGATAATTCTCTGATAATTTAACGACGTAAAACCTTTAACCCACTAACTGTCGGCTTAAAAGTTACCAAGGGTCAGACTAAATTGAATACAATCAATTTAAAGTTCATTGTTTTTTATTTTTATTATTTTATCGCTTCCAGGATTAATTTATATTGAAGAAATACTGGAAGGGTAGTAATTAACAATGACAAGACTTTGGGGTGAAGTTAAGCTGTAAATCTTTACAAGTCTTTAGTTTTAACGAACCATGATGGATACTTCATGTTAGGTTAGAAGTTATGGTTCAATTTATTTTCCTAGTTTCTGATTTATTTTGATTTTTATTAAATGTTTGGCAGCTGGTTCTTGGCTTTGATTAATTAATTAATTAATTAGTCAATTGACATTTATATCTATAAAAAAAAAAAAATAAGAAAACGGACCAAAAACGGTGATGAGGCCTTAATAGAAATGCAATCACGTATCTGGCCAGTATAATATCCAGTAACTGTCTAATTACTGGCCAATTTTACTAGACATCAAATAAATCATGGTGACACTTAAATCATGGTAAGATTTAATCGAGTGAAAATTTGATTTCTGCTAAAGGGTAGCCAAAGACGGTACTTCTATCCTATCTTTCGAACGAATCAACCGATTTTGACCGGCTTGGTGGCAATCGACGTGGTTTTTTGAGGTTCAAAGCTGGTTAATTTTTGCAACTGATCGGCAAAGCCGTTCAAAAGTTATTCCAAAAAAAAAAACACATTTAAAAAACACTGTTTCTGTAGTTTTTTTGATGACACTGTTGTAGACGTGTAAAAATTTTTGATTTTTTTTATTAATTAAATTACAACTAAAAAGATATTTCTAAATAATTGCACTTATAGTTTTTCAAGTTTTTTACATGTGCCAATTTTTTTTTAATTGTTTAATTGAAATTTTTTCAATAAAAAATTTCTAAAAATTTTGAAATGTCGGTTAACTTCAGTATGATTTTTTTTGAGATTTCTCAAAATCTACCAGCCCAAATTGCATTTAAAATCTAAGTTTGTCCGAGGCAAAAAAATATTTCTTCTTTTTTCCAAGCTTTCGTGACTTGAAAATAAAATAACCCAAATTTCGGTGTTTGAAATAAATCTTGAATTCAATTACTCAAAAAAAGACACTTTAGCGAGTCAATTAGAGCAGCCGAGAAATAAGATTTAACCAGTCGGCATTCATGTAACCAACAGTCCAATTTCAAAAATGACTCCACTTAAGTTGGTTTCTTATGGCAAAAAAGCTAATTCAAATGTTAAAAAAGAAGCAGGATAAGGTATAAAAATTAATTTAAACCTTCCTTTTTTTCACTCATTTGTATAAATATAAGGAATAAATAGTGTATCTGATGGACAGGATGAGGCACATGAGGCTCGAGGGCAGCCCCTTGCTAACTATGTCCGTCAGTGATAATGTTGATGAATCGGCTCGCTTACACTGAACCGCGAACAAGGCGTACTCTGTGTAGTGAGCGAGGCGTATCTCGAGAGGGGCAAGAGGAGGAGCTCGATGGATCCCAGCCGAGGATCACGTGCTTCCATCCAACATGTATGAAAGTGATCTACCGTGTTATGTGTAAAGCAATGTATGTATATCAGGATCAGTACCCAGTATGTATATCAGAGTATCCTTTTCGCTCCAACATATCGGTTTCCTTTCCTTATTTCTTGGTTAGGTATATTACATTATACCCTATACTAACCTACACTACAAAGTGTACTATACTGTCTCAACCTAACCTGCAGCTCGCCCTCACACTTGTTTGTCTCGCTCGACTCGGTGAGCGATCACTTTTCTCTCCACCCACCGAGTCTGACAACATAATCATCAGGTTTAACTTGTACTAAACTATAGTTAGCCGCGCATTGCGGTTACAGGTTACATATAACCAGTACCTAAAATCTCTATGTTTGGGCTACTCTATTCCCATGACTTATCACTACACTGGGTAAAGTACAACTCATCCAGGTTTAAATCCTCGACGATTAAACTGCCCTCGTGTGCCTTTGGCTAAAAATCACTCAAATTATAAATTATAAATTATAAATTATAAATTATTATAATAATCCACTTACTCCTCTTTCTTCTGTAAATATACACATCTTTACTTTGTATAACTTTTTCAAGGGCTAGTTAGCTTAATGGCCGAGTCACGGCATCATTAACGGGTCCACGTGACAATCCTCATTAATCATCTTCACCGCTCTACTCTCTCTTTTGTGTATATATTTGCCTTTCTCAGCAGCTTCTTGCTTCTTATTAGCTCTTCAGTCGGGCAGTTAGGGATCTTGGACTCTACTCGGGCTGAGTCAACATCAACAGTACAAGTCAATCTATTGAAACATCAAACTACCTTGTCATCCATCAGCATCCTATTTAGCCGAGATTCAAAGCTTACTTTCAAATGCTAATATTTTATAAAACCAGTAGCTTATTTTTATTGTAATTCCTCATTTTTAGGATACAATTGCTAATTCTGGCCCTCTAGTGATTTATTAATGCCTTTAACAATTTCTATAAAATTGATAACAGCCTTGATTTAATCAGATAAATGATGTTGATTGTTTCTCGAAACTATGTTTATTAAATAGAGACTGGACCAGAGCATATATTACCTATTTACTCTTTACACTAAATACGGACTTATTACTATTACTAGTAACCTTCCAGTTATTATGTGACTTGTGAATTATAAATAAATAAATAAAATTTTGCTTTATTAAATAATGACGTTTGTAAAATTACACTGTACTTTCTTAAATATTGACGTTTTTAAAGATATAAACTCATCCTGATGTTCCACTCATCAAGAGCTTTCTTTTTGAGTACCCACATGTATTTTTGATATATTTTTCATATATACATATATATAAATATATAAAATATATGAAAAATTGATGTAGGTACTCAAATGAAAGGGCTCGATGAGTGTAACTCTGGGATGAGCTTATATTGGAGAAAATATCTTCAGTAGACAAAATACAACGTAATTTCTTAATTATTGAAGTTTTTTAAGATATAAGCTCATCCCGATGTTACACTCATCCAGAGCTTTCATTTGAGTACCCACATGCATTTTTGATATATTTTTCATTTATACATATATATAATATATAAATATATGAAAAATTGATGTGGGTACTTAAATGAAAGGTCTTAATGAATGTAACATCAAGATGAGCTTATATCTTTAAAAATGTTGATAGTTCACAAAATACAAGGTCATTTCTTAATTATTGACATTTTTAAAGAAGTAAGCTCATCTTGATGTTACACTCATCAAGAGCTTTCATTTGAGTACCAATTTGCATTTTTGATATATTTTTCATATATACATATATATAAAATATAATATATATAACATATATGTAAAAAATTGATGTGGGTACTCAAATGAAAGCTCTCGATGAGTATAATATCAAGATGAGCTTATATTTTTAAAAATGTTAATAGTTCACGAGATACAAGGTCATTTCTTAATTCTTACTTAAAAATATATTATAACTGTTATTTTTTCCTAATAGAACCCGCTTAATGGCTTTGTTATAGTCTATTATTTAGAAAAAAAAAATAATTAACATTTTGCTTCTAGAGTACCTTCAATTTCTAAATATCCAACAGAGTGATGAAAAAAATCAGCAATGATAACCTGACGACTCGGAGTATTTTGTGGGGGTTAATAACGCTTGTAAGAGTGAAAAGGATATAAAATTAGTTTAACAAATAGCCATTGTCAGTGGCGTGGTCCAAGTGGGGGCTCGTTGGAGCATCTATCACCTGGTTATCATGATTATACCACTTGAGAAAGATTTTTACTCTTCCTTTTATTCCGTCTTACGTCTTGTAATTTTTTTATTCTACCTCGATTCTCGCTTCTTCTCTTCATCTATTCCCACTACCACCTGGATAACTCCTTTTGCTTTAACTCCTCAGCCTCTCTACCCATGAATAAGATGTCTTGATCACCACAGAGAGCGAGAGAGATGGATCAGATTGAGAGTCCAGAGCTAAGTTAGAGCTAACTCAGCAATACATCGCATTCCCACTGTGAATCTTTTCGCCGGTCAGACTTTTAGATTCCTCCATATAAATTGATGATCATTTAGTGAATTAATTTAATCGACGTTAAATGTGTTATAAATTATAATAAGAAAAGCCTAAAATTCTTCTATTAGACACGAAAGAGATGATAATAATAATAATATTAAATAAAATAAAATATATAAAAAATAATGTGTATAAAATCCAACCTGGGTTTCTTAGTAGGTAGATTACCAGTGAAGCTTCGCATAAATATACCACTCCCAAGATAAAGATCTAGTACGGACAAGACCATTTGTTGTCGTGTCCATCTCTCTTGGTGCTTCTTTTCCACTTCTACACATCTTTCTTACATAAATACGATATATCTTTATACCTGTAATAAATAGCCTTTTAATTATCCGGTAAATATGATCTGTTTTTCTAACCTGTTAAAATAATACCTCACTCTTTGGTTGTGCTTGGTACACCACAACCCAATCATTAAATTCTTCTCAAGTTTTACGATAATCGCTGGTCAATGTTCCGAGTTTAGTTTGAAGTTTGACGAGTGGATAATTTGATGCCCCAGGGAAATTTGCTAACCGACTTGGGTATAACTTGTCTTTTCGTCAGCTAAATATCTCAGAGTATTGTGTTTAAGTAGTTTATACTGAAAAAATATCAACCAACTGTTATATACACACTACTGAACTAATTTTACTCTAAATAACCGAGTTTTATCTTATCTTTTTTTAGTTATGACGTTAGAAATTTTTTTATAATTTTATAGCTATTAAATTATTATGAAAATTTATTTAGCATATATTTAATAATTTTATAACAAATAAATTATAGCAAAAAAAAAAATGGACATGTAGAAATTTTAAAAAATGAAAAATGCAATTTTTTTTAAATAATTTTTTGGAACAAATTTTTTTGATAAATAAAATTATAGTGTTATAAAAAATTGTGATACTGAAATTGAAAAATATCTGATAATTTTGATAAATTTTTTAACTAATAAATTATAGGAAAAATTTATTTTAAAAATTTTTTCTTTAGAAACTTAAAAGAATTATGAATGCAATTTTTTATAGTGAAGTTAGCTGACAATTGTCAATTTTTTGAATTTTTATTAACCCGCCATCTGCGGCATTTTTTTTTTTAAGTTTGGAACAAGGTTAGTGTCTTAATTTTTGATTGAAATTATTTTATTAAGTATATTAATTGTTTAATGAAAATTAATGTTAAAATTAAAATTAAAAGATAGATATGATCCTGTGACTGGAAGGATGTGAATAAACGGGTCGACTTTGGGTTTAACATCCAGATGTCCCCAGCGAGATATGTATTTCTAGGAATCTCCTTGACAGTGAGTTTTTGAGGCATGTTAACTATAATAATATGAAAAAATACAAAGATCCAGGTCTAAAGTCAGAGAAAAGAGCTGGAAAAATAAACGTGTTTGGTTAACAAATTACTTTTGATATTTGGAATACAAATTTTAGAGAACGGAATAATTCTATGAAGAAATAATGTTTCAATTGTAAAATTTTGGGATGAACTATAAGTTGATATAAAAATTAATCTAACAAATTGATAATTTAAAGAATTTTTTTAACAAATAAATTATAGCGAAAAAAAATTGATTTTAAAAAATTAAAACTAATTTTTTTTAATATCTAAAATTTTATTAATAAAATAAATTTTGAATTAACAAATTTATATTTTTTAGGAAAGAAGAAAAGATATTCTTCTTTGCTTATGAATATTGTTAAAAATTGATAATATTAAAGTTAGCCGACATTTTTAATTTTTTGATAATTTTTCATTTATTAAATTAGAATTAAAAAATTTTTTTTAAAAATTGCACTTATAGTTTTTAAAGTTTTTTACAGATGAAATTTTTTTTTTATTTTTTTGTCATTATTTTTACAATAAAAAAAACATTCTTAAATTTTTTAGAAGTCAGCTAACTTAATTTTCAATAATACTAAAGATAGCCGACGTTTTTAATTTTTTTTAAATAATTAAATTATAGCAAAAAAATATTTTTAAAAAATTGCACTGGCAGTTTTTAAAATTTTTTACAAGTGAATTTTTTTGTAATAATTTTTTGTAATAATTTTTTCAATAAAAACAAATTCTAAAAACTTTTAGATGTCGGCAAATTTACTTTTCATTAATAATTGTTCTCTTTTAATAACTTATAGTTTTTAAAGTTTTTTACAGATGAAATTTTTTTTTTATTTTTTTGTCATTATTTTTACAATAAAAAAAACATTCTTAAATTTTTTAGAAGTCAGCTAACTTAATTTTCAATAATACTAAAGATAGCCGACGTTTTTAATTTTTTTTAAATAATTAAATTATAGCAAAAAAATATTTTTAAAAAATTGCACTGGCAGTTTTTAAAATTTTTTACAAGTGAATTTTTTTGTAATAATTTTTTGTAATAATTTTTTCAATAAAAAAAAATTCTAAAAACTTTTAGATGTCGGCAAATTTACTTTTCATTAATAATTGTTCTCTTTTAATAAACACAAAATTATCTGAAAGATTATCGCCCAAATATGAAACTTACTCATCAATAGAGTAGATTGTATCCAAAAGTATGTTAACATTATTTTTCCAAAGCTTGTCAATCGTATTTGCCAGCTTAGAGCCCGAAGGGGAGAAAGAGTACGGTCCTAACTCCTAAGAGAGAATAACTTAACTTGTAACTCTCTCGAGTCATTATTTTTAATAAACACAGTGTCAGAGAAGATAAATGCTTTTATGGTTTGGTTGTCTCGGCGTGCATTTTGCCCATTGGTATACAATGAAAACGGATTATTTATATTTATTTATCGGTATTGTATTAGTTGCCTGTGGACTCTCCAATATTATATGTAATGTAATGTATATAACTACACTATGTATCTTTGCGTCTCATTAAAACATTATAATTATTATTTTAAGAGCAACAATTATAACCACTTTGGCCTAGAATTAAAGCCTACAAATAAATATACATGTAAGTATTATAAGAACGTAGGCATAAATATAGCCATAATATTATATTATAAATTTATAAATATATATCTGGATGTTAGTCATAATTATCCAACAATTTAATAACTCAAACCGGAGCATTAAGAGTAACTTTTATGAATAAATAAACGTCGTGAGTGGTTAATACTATTTTATATTCTACTTAACAAGTAAAAACTCAGCTTAAAGTGTATATATATATAGTAGACTTGTTTTTAAATTAAGCCAACCTGGAATCATAACTTAATGTGTTGTTTATTTAGCAATCTAAAAATACCATAAAGAAATATAATAATAATCTTTTAAATAAATAGCCGAGCGCACCGGTGTTGACTTTTAACTTAGAGATACTTTTATTGGCTTGACGTTTACTACAGAGAAATTGGAGAAGACGATGAGTCCTCCCTTTAGTTCGATTACACGTTCTCTCCCCCACGTGTATTATCCTTACTCTCCACTCGTATGTCCATTCAGAATTTATGCGAAACGTTAAAGCGACGCCTCGTAGACGCCCACGCATCCAACGATAGAATATAACGGTCTTATATACACATACAACTAAACAAACAAACAAATAACATACGTATGTATGAATGTATGTAGAAATTTTCTCTAAAGATCTTTATATTTTACAGCGAGCTGAATATCGAGGCAATAACCAATAACACACCCAATGGCAAACTATCGACTATCAACTATCAACTAGTAAGTATCGATATAATTAAACCTGGCATTACACAGTTATATTTCACGGAGTGATTTTGTTTGATAGTTTCATCTATATTTTAAAGGTTTTATATCATTCGAGTTGATATTTAATTTATGATGATAAGTATTTGAAAATTTATGTGTAGATACATTAATTAAGAAATGACCTTGTATCTTGAGAATTATTGACATTTTTAAAGATATATAAGCTCATCTTGATGTTACACTTATCGAGAGCTTTCATTTGAGTACCCACATCAATTTTTCATATATTTTATATATTTATATATTTCACAAATACCATATATATAAAATATATAAAAAATATATAAAAATGCATGTGGGTACTCAAATGAAAGCTCTTGATGAGTGTAACTCCAGGATGAGCTTATATCTTTAAAAATGTCAATAGTTCACGAGATACAAGGTCATTTCTTAACTATTGACATTTTTAAAGATATAAGCTCATCCCGATATTACACTCATCGAGACCTTTTATTTGAGTACCCACATCAATTTTTCATATATTTTATATATATTGTATATTTTATATATGTATATATGAAAAATATATCAAAATGCATGTGGGTACTCTAATGAAAGCTCTAGATGAGTGTGACATCAGGATGAGCTTATATTATATCTTTAAAAACTTCATTAGTTAAGAAAGTACAGTGCAATTGAACATAATTAAAAAACTACCTTGTACTTTGTGAACTATTGACATTTTTAGAGATATAAGCTCACCCCGACATTACACTCATCAAGACCTTTCATTTGAGTACCCACATCAATTTTTCATATATTTATATATATTACATATACATATATATAAAAAATATATCAAAAATGTATGTGGGTACTCAAATGAAAGCTCTCGATAAGTATAACCTCAAGATGAGCTTATCTCTTTGCAAACATCAATATTTAAGAAAGTACAGTGCAATTTAACAAAAGTCATTATTTAATAAACCAAAATTTAATTTATTTACATTTAATAAGTCACTGCAGTCACGCAGTGACTGCAAGATTGCTAGTTTATTTGAATCTAATTAATTTTTTATTAGATGAAGATATCACTTGGTATGATATGAGTGGCGAGGCTGACACACGTGGTTAATGAATTCGCCTAATAAATAAATTGGTTAAACTTTTGGTCTTGCTTTTGCTGTTATTATTCTTTTGGGCTTAATATAAAACCAAGATGACGGTCAACAGAATCCCCGTGGGGCGCTGCAGCCCCGTGAGCCTCCCGCAGTTCTGACGGCTCTATCCTGATATCGTTAGATACCCAAACAAGCTACCCAAAAGCAACAACCTCAAAAGTATGAGGATATATACTTATTTATTTGTGTAAGTATATATATATATAGTTAATAAACACACCTCGTGTATCATCCCTTTGTTTTCTCACCAGGGCAATTATATTTAAAGCAGAACGCGACAACTCAAAGCTATATGTACTTCTTATCCTGATAAATGTCATCGACATGTCATCTCGTTAATTTACAGCACCAGACACCGTATACATATATATATGAAGAGAAGAAAAGAGGAAAGAGAAAGAGACTAAAATAATATGGAACGTGTTTCTTTGGGTTCATTATAAAAAAATATGTGTGAGACATGAAAAGAGATCTGGATATTTATCATTTAAATAATTATGAGAGGCCCCAAAACTTGTCCAGGCACATTTTAAACTTGTTATATTTATTTATATATATACAAATATATTTTTTGTATATGTTGTGTGTGGAGCAGGTATATACAAACAAGAAACTATAGACTGCGGACTACAAACTTGGTGAAGAAATGAAAGGTATTATTATACAACGTAAAGGTAGGAGAAGTATGGATGGAGAAGGGAGAAAACCAATATGAAATTATCCTGGCGCGAGCGAGCGCCAAATTGCCGGTAATAAACCAAGGCGATAAACAAATGAACCAACGTAGTAAGAGGAAAGAAGAAAAGAGAGAAGATAATAAGAGGCGCGAGTTAAATCGCGTTGAGCTGCTCGTTGAGGACGCTCACCAATGGGTTAGTGTTGTATTAACCAAAGGGAACATAACAAAATAAGATAGCAGGCAAGAGATGGGAAATATCCTAAGGGTAGTATAGTATAGTATATTGCCGATGGATAATAAGAAAATATAACGCGATAAAGAGGAACAAGAAGAAGGATAACGATAATGGCGGAAATGACGATCAGCTTAAACAAACTAACGCTACTACTACTTTGCTTTTGGAAATTCATGCTGATAAATAGAGGTGAGAGCTGAAATATTTTAAATTGTATGATTAGATTAATTTTGTTTGTTGCAGACTTAGAACAAGGCAGAAATCTTTCATTTCTTTTTTCAATGTTGTTCTAGTTTTTTTATTTTAACCTATTTTTAGGCAAAGTATCGTGGTAGGACTATATAATTAAGAAATGATCTTATATCTCGTGAACTATTGACATTTTTAAAGATATAAGCTCATCCCGATGTTACACGCATTGAGACCTTTCATTTGAGTACCAACATTAATTTTTCATATATTTTATATATTATATATATGTATATATTAAAAATATATCAAAAATGCATGTGGCTACTCAAATGAAAGCTCTTGATGAGTGTAACATCGGGATGAGCTTATATCTTGAAAAATTTCAATAATTAAGAAATGACGTCGTATTTTGTCTATTATTGATATTTTCTATGATATAAACTCATCCTGGAGTTACACTTATCGAGACCTTTCATTTGAGTAGCCACATCAATTTTTCATATATTTTATATATTTATATATATTATATATATTACATATATGTATATATGAAAAGTATATCACAAATGCATGTGAGTACTCAAATGAAAGCTCTTGATGAGTGTAACATTGGGATGAGCTTATATCTGTTAAATATATATTTTATATATTACATATTTAAGAATTGACCTTGTATCTTGTGAACTATTGGCATTTTCAAAGATATAAGCTCATCCTGAAATTACACTCATCGAGACTTTTCATTTGAGTACCCACATCAATTTTTCATATATTTATATATATTACATATATGTATATATGAAAAATATATCAAAAATGCATGTGGGTACTCATATGAAAGCTCTTAATGAGTGTAACATCGGGATGAGCTTATATCTTTAAAAACATCAATATTTAAGAAAGTACAGTGCAATTTAACAAAAGTCATTATTTAATAAAGCAAAATTTTATTTATTTATATTTAATAAGTCACTGCAGTCACGCAGTGACTGCAAGATTGCTAGTTAAATTAATAATTTATATTATTACACTGAAAAAAATTTAATTTGAATCAAGAGAAAAATTCTTGAACCAAGAAAAATTTCTTAGTTCAAGAATTTTTCAACTTAAACTAAGAAGATGAAATCCTTCAAAATTATTTACTTGATTTTTTTTTCTGTACATAAATATTGAAAGATAGTTATATAGAGGCTGCGAAAGTGTAATGCTCTTTGTCATCAAGTTTATGAAGCTCATTAAGTAGCTGCTCACCAGGCGAAGGTGATAATGAGTTAATTAATTAAGATGGTAATGCGTCTATCGACACGCGATGGGGAGGCAATAACTATAAGGTGTGCGTATATTGTGGATACATTGGTGCGAATGGTCACTGTTAAACTGTTTTGAAGCACTCAGGTGGAACCAAGATGGCCGACGCGGTCCCTAGTATTGAAATAGTGGGGATAATGACGCTCATCACTGACTATGTTTTGCGCTATACCAACATTGCAACCCACTTGAGTTAACAAGTTGAGTGGCCGTATACTGACTGTGGTGTGCACTTGATCTCTCTCGATTTCATTAACCATCTTATCTTCACCTCCACCTTGGTAAGTCTGCAACTCGATGTTTATTATTTGTTATTTGGGTATTAAAGTAAATTATTATTTTCTTCTTCTTCAGATTCTTATTATAAGAGTTATTCCTTTGTTTTGTCTTACATCTTACATCAGCAAATAAAAAATAAAAATAAATCCTCGAGGAATTTAATGTACATGTGTGCATACACTTTTCGGCAAAGGTGATTTAAAACACTGAGCACTGTACCACGCCTCCACCATACCAACCCTCGCGCATATTCTTAAGTACGTGTATGTATCATTCGTGTCGAAAGATCCCCAAGGCAAACTCAAGGGGCGGACATTCTGCTTCCCTTTACACTGCGCTAGCCTATAAAAAAATAACTATCTTAAATTAACAAGTATTCGTATTTTTATATTTATATTCATCGATCTTTCGATGTGTATCGATTTAAGTTTAATGAAGATGCGAGTATTGATCAAGCTTAATAAAAGTAATCTTCTTTGGAGTCCACAGGGTACAAAGAAAAAAAATTATTGTAATTAAGAAAATAATTTTGAAGAAATTCATCTTTTTTATTTGAGTAAAATAATTCTTAAATTAAGAAATTTTTCTTGGTTTAAGAATTTTTCTCTTGATTTAAGTTAATTATTTTTTTTTCACTGTATTAATTTATATTTTCAGTGGATGTAAATTTTCTCGGCTCAAGAAAATATTAAGGAAGACTGAAAATTTCTTAAATGAAGTCAAAGTTTCTTAAGAAAATTTTTTCTTGCTCCAAAATAAATTTTACCAAAGTAAATAATTTTGAAGAAATTCATCTTTTTTATTTGAGTAGAATAATTCTTAAATAAAGAAATTGTTTTTGGTTTGAGTAAATTTTACTTGATTAAAGAATTTTTCTCTTTATTCAAATTAATTTTTTTTTTTTTCAGTGTATTTTTTGCAACCAGATCATTAACGATTACTATTAAAACAATATGTTTTCTTTATATATTTAATATCTTAATCTTGAAAACAGTTAATGTCTTTCTGCGCACGCGCGGAACTTGTTCGGCGCAACATTGTCACTTAACCTGTAAAACAGACTCTAAAATTGATATTTTAGAAATTTTGATAAGTAAATTTTTTGTCTAAAAATTTTAATTAAAATTGAATAACAAAATTTTTATTATTTTTAGATTCTAAGCGATGAAAGAAGAAATAATTTTACACAGAAAAGTAAATTTTTCTTGATTCAAGAATTTTTTGTCTTGATCCAATTTTTTTTTTCTGTGTATTGGTAACCATTCCAAGTAATTTTACTAGTTTAATATATTACATATATATTTTATTTACAGCGACATTGAGGAGCCAAGTTAAAGAAGCGAGTAAATAAAGAGGGTTGAAAACTCTGGAATGATCCAAGATGAGAAGGTTTTTTTTTGCGAATACGTGTAAAATACTGTACAGGTTGGCGAAAAAACCGCTGTAGTAAACTGAGTATCAGTGTGTAATATTGTTGAGGATTTACAATGGTAAGAGCGTGTGAGTTAACGAGGGTGTGATTCATGGAGCTCTGGCAGCAGCGATGAGGTTCCCTCCTGGGTTTAACGGTGCTCATGTACCCGAATGCGAAAACACAGCCCGTCAAATACTCACACCAATTTCAATGATGACCGTGTGATATGCCGATGATAAACTGGTATATGGTAGGTATTCATATTATATATTATATGTGTTTATGTGTATATACGTATCCAAAGCGCTAATATTTTGAGCAATAAATTTAGTGTGAAAAATGACCGGCAATTTCGTCGATATTCCGTCGATCGATTTCTTATTTTGCAGAATAATTTTTAAAGTGGTTGAGAGTCTCTGGCTGTAAAAAAAGGGGTATCATTTAACTTTCCTGAGGGGAGAGTGATAGAACGTTATAAACCTTGTAAAGGATTCCCGAGAGACATTAATATTAAAAGCTAAGTACTTTTATGCACACGGTGGATTATATATACATTAAATCCTGTCACGAGACAGGATATAAGCAGACGATAAACGATTTAAAATGAAAAATCGTAAAATTTGGTAAGTTTTAATAATAAAAATAAAAGTGATTAAATAAAAGATATATTACAAAATTATTTTTAATTTTTTCAGGCCAAAGTATGTAAAATTTTCTACCCCAGTGTCGGAAAATGTCCAGAAGATTTAGAAGAAAAAAAACTGCAGTTTATTTTTAAATGGTTTATGTTTTCCGAGGGATTATCTGGATTTAGTGGTTTGAAATAACTTACTTAGCTGTATTGATGGTATTTAAATCAACAAGAGAATTCAGTAACCTTATGGTTATGAATTTAGGAACACCCATGATGTTCTTCATTGGCCGAAGAATATCTTCAAGGCCTTAAAGTACTACTTCTCCACCCTCAAGCCTTAATTCCATTGACGTTGTCAGTTGTCCAGTACTTAGCGGCTCGTTCACTAAAGAGCGGTTTATTTTATGGACAAAGTTAACTGGATGATTTTAGATTTTAGATTTTCTTGACCAGTACCGGCCTTATGTACACAATTACAAACTTTGGGCTTTGGGATAAGCTTGTTTGTGGGATATCCGTATACGGGGTTATAGCCCCTTCCCACGTGTCTGTATATCTGTTGAGGCTTGAGA
Source organism: Cotesia congregata (assembly GCA_905319865.3). NCBI lineage: Eukaryota > Metazoa > Arthropoda > Insecta > Hymenoptera > Braconidae > Cotesia > Cotesia congregata. The sequence goes on along the minus strand of CAJNRD030001117.1, from coordinate 2,183,914 downwards.
CCAACATTAGCCAGACAAATGAAATAGATAATCTGTATGTATATAAATGCAAATTTATTTGCTGTAAGTACGATGTATACGATGGTCCTTTAAAAATGGGTGTTTTTATTCTGACGATTGTCATACTCACCTGCAGATTATCACTTCTCCACCCACACGTCAGCTGTTTGAATTAATGATTTATTGGCGTCTATTGTCCTTTGACACTAATAAGAATTATTTAAATTAATACAACTTACAAAGAGGTGGAATAGAGAAGGATTATCGATTTATCGAACTTGGTAGTAATTATTCTATTCGCTTTTTTTTTTTTAAATCAGTAGACGTGAGATTTAACGACTTAACGCTCTATTGTTGACGGTGTGGTACCAATTATTGACACTTTATTTTATTTTATTCACTGTTTGTGGTAATAAATAATCTATATTATTAAGAGAATAAGCAAAATTTTTTGGTCATGGTGTTTTTATGATAAAATGGGTTTTATGGGTGAATTTGGTACCGTTGGAAAAGTTTTTACCGGGAGTTGTGTCTTTTCAAGATTTAGTATAATTCTCACCAATGGTGAATTTATGATGATAAGTATTTAGGCTCTTTTTGAAAATGCTCTATCTCTAGATACATAATTAAGAAATTAACTTGTATCTTGTGAAATATTAACATTTTTTAAGATATAAGCTTATCCCGATGTTACACTCATCAAGACCTTTCGTTTGAGTACCCACATCAATTTTCCATATATTTTATATATTTATATATTTCACAAATACCATATATATAAAATATATAAAAATTGCCATGTGGGTACTCAAATGAAAGGTCTCGATGAGTGTAACATCAGGATGAGCTTATATCTTTAAAAATGTCAATAGTTAAGAAATGACCTTGTATATCGTGAATTATTGACATTTTTTAAGATATAAGCTCATCCTGATGTTACACTCCTCAAGACCTTTCATTTGAGTACCCGCATCAATTTATCATATATTTTATATATATTATATATATGTATATATGAAAAATATATCAAAAATGCATGTGGGTACTCAAATGAAAGCTCTTGATGAGTGTAACATCGGGATGAGCTTATATCTTTAAAAACATCAATATTTAAGAAAGTACAGTGCAATTTAACAAAAGTAATTATTTAATACACCAATAAGGTTGCTAGTTTATACTTAATTTTTTCAGAAGATAAGCACTTTATCAAAACCTGAAGAGATAAGAGCTTAAAATTTCCACGATCTACTAACAATATATTCAATAACTCATATTTAAAGAAATTTATATGTTATTTTGTGTACATATAAATATAAAAATTGATTAACGGCATTTATATAGCAAGGCGAAAAAATTCGAGCGCCTAATCAGCTTATAGAAGCTATAATGACGAAGCGAGCCCACAGGGGGTCTGCTACAGGATCTGATAATGTGCTCCGGCTTATTTATTATGTACACCCCGAGCCGCAAATCAAACGCTCCCGTCTCGGTCCTTATAGACTTATAATACTGATTTCATATGTTAATTCTCAACATTAAAAATATACTTACTTAAATATATTTATACATGATGACCTGATATATATCGGGATACAAGTCCGAATAATCAAACCTAAAAATAAGTATCTTGATGTCTTGATTCAAAATTATTTTTCAAACATCATCAGTCATCAGTCAACATATATTTAAAGATTATCAATATATATATATATATATATATATATATATATATATATATATATATATATATAT